>CM052549.1:19829657-19849526 GCA_028533065.1 Trachops cirrhosus
CCATCAATCATGCTTCTTATAGTTAAAAACTATATCCCAAAAGTAATCGCAATCTTACATCCATGCAAAAACCTGTATATGGATATTTATTACAGCTTAATTATAATTACCAAAACTTGGAAGCATATGAGGTTCTCCAGTAGGTGAATGGATAAATATATCACACAATTAAATATCCTATGTGTCACAAAATAAGAAATATTCAAGGAAAATGTTGTATCATATAGCAAAACAAATTTGAATGAAAATCAACATGGAAAACATTGATTGTAAAATCAATGAACAGCAAAATTAGTGATTTCCATAGAACAAAATTACTGTGCCTCACATCTTACAGAAAAACTATTTAGAATGGTCCCCCAGGGAATCTGAACAACTAGAACTAAGTTGTTTTCCTTGGGGTGTGGTTTCTGTATTCCCCTCAAGTCTGACTTACCAGCCCTGCACCTACCGAGTTGTCTGGGAACCACCACAGTGACGTTTATAAATCAGAACCAGCGCTGTGCACTCCCAATTTTATCGTTGCATATCTTGATATACTGTTCTAATTTTAGGTATCTGTCTCAGTTCTGAAATTTTCTCTGTGTGCATGTGTGTGTGCATGGATGGATGGTGATGCAAAACTCTTCTTATCTACTTTTTTATTTTTTTAATGAGTAGTCTATGATATTAGCAGAATATCCTTTTCTACCCTCAAAGTTACTTCGTAATTAAATATAACAAAAACAGCTATGTGGAAATTCAGCTGTGTTTCATGTTACTTCCTATTTGGCCTAAAATTATACCAACTGTGGTTTGAAAATATACACCAGAGAATAAAACCACTTCAGTACAAGAGGACCTCATGTAATGGGAGTATATATACTTTATAAGCAGCTTCTTCAAAACAAAACATTTACTGCATGACCCTTCATTTCACATTTCTCTTTCATATGGGAAGCTTTTTCTAAGTGGGTGAGTATTTGGAATAATATGTATATCATGGGATAATAGTTTATAATAATATAGGTAAGATTTACATATTATTAATTTTACCTTATGCTTGGTGCTAAACAATGTACATACACTATTTGACTTAATCTCCTTCAGAATCTTATGAACTGGAGAGATTTTATGTCTCTATTGCCGAATTAAGAAGATGAATATTTTCTTTAATAATTTAAGAGAAATAAGAATTGTATTGCTGCCAAAAGGTTTAAATCTAAGGAAATACATAAACAGTCAATTTTATACATATACATATGTGTGTATGTGTAAAATGGCAATATTATGTAATATATATGGAAGGGAGAGCTGAACAAAGTTGAAATTTTAATTTTCAGAATTTCATTTATCTATCTCCTAATTTTGTTGCAAGAGATAAATGAAAATAGAATGAAAACCTTTAAAATTTCAATATAATACATTAAAAACAAAGTTTGTATTAAACTATTTGGGACATGCATCTAAAGGTCTTAGGTCAACATCTGTCACTGAAACTGCAAAGTTCACGGACTTTTAATTTGCTCTACATACTAACCAAAGTTCATGAAAGAATAACATAGCCCATTCTCCAAAGTATTTCAGTTTTTTTTCTTTGGTTGTCAGTAAGGCTAGGAAAGGTGGTAAGTGTTAAGGCCAAGGCAAAGAATGCCCATTGCAAAATACTGAGATTTGTCTGAAAGATTAAGTACTTCTATAAAACCTTAAATGATCTCAAGAATTAATAAATGACAATAAGAGTGTCAGGTATATGAACAAATTAGCAAGTTTCCAAAGATAAGATTCTCATTGCTGCCCAGTAACTGGGCAACACAGCTCTTACAGACAGTAGGGTCAAGTTTCTCAACTTAGTCTGTGTCCCACCTGTATCAAAATGATCCTGGATGATGCTCTTTCAGCATGTTTTTAGAGGGCCCTTCGTCTAGTCTTAGCCAGAGCAAAATACTGTATTGGGGTGGGGAAATGCAGCTTTTGAAAGGACATTCTTTTTTTGGTTTTTTTTAAACCACTTTGTTGAGGCATGGTTGTACATAATGTATACAACTTATGAGTTTGGAAATAAGCATATTACTATGAAACCCTCTTTACACTCCATGCTATCAATATATCCATCAGCTCCAAAAGTTTCTTCCTGCCCCATTTGCGTGTGTATGTATGTGTAAGAGAGAGAGAGAGAATACTTCAAAGATTTACCTTCTCTTCTAAAGATTCCCAGGTGATTTATTTTTTGCAATGAAATTCCAGAAGCAGTGATGTAGAGATACAGTTGAACCTCAACAAAGATGGTAATAGGAAACCAAAGTTGGCCTCATTAAGTCCAAAACAAACAAAAATAACTTTCCAGAAAAGAACAAGAATGTGGTGAGGGTGAAGCATGGCATTATCACGTCATTAAGATTACTATACCATGGATTTTCTTAGTGAGGAGAGTGGGGAAGAAATGTGAGGTAAATAAAAGAGGAGTGAACAGCCCAAAGCTGAAAGTTCTGTGTTTACCAGAAGTTATTTTTAATAAGATAACTATAAGTAAGAATTCTAATAATCCAGCAACAATTTCTAGCTGTCACAGAATCTACTAAAAAGGAAAAATATGCAACTAAACTGGATTTTCTAATACTATGGACAATGCTTGATATCTTGAATCAACAATATCACTAAAGTTACCCAACAAGCATGTTCTGAGTCCCTCTATCACACTGTTTTTTGGTAGATAAAATTTATAAAAAAGTATTTTTAAAAACATGGAGTTTAATCAGTGGGAAAATATAGAGTACTCAACCTTCAAATATCAGAAGAGATATTGTTAAGCCACTTATGTATAGTGTCTAATTTATAGGTTTGCTGTTGTAGTTTTCAGCAAAAACATAATTTTGTCTTATAAATTAACTATGTGTTGGCAGAAACTCTTCTAAAAGCATACTTAGATAAGTCATTTTACTCCACACCATTTTATACAATGAACAAAGCAATGTTCTTATGTTTTGTTGAGCAAAATATGAATAATTTTTATATGACCTCAGCATAAAATTAGACTGACTATGAAAAATATATTTATAGTTTATAGTTAATTTACCTCATCAAATTTGTTATCCATATTTACAGCTTTCCAGTGTTCTTAACGTTTCTTGAGTTTTCCTATCAAATAATACTTAGTGGAATCTAAAACACCAACTTCACATATAAAAGCATGTCCTTAACACCTCTTTATATTATGGTCCAGGGTATGTTTGCAAACCAGGATTAAAAGACATTGGCAAACAAATATAAACCGTCTTTTCTTCTTTTAGGAAGATTTCTCAAAAATAAGCTCTTCCCTATAAAACTGAAGAGAGTGGACAGAGGCCTCACAGGATCGCACTTTGCAAATAGTTCCCCCAGTACTACATGTTAACAACCTTTTTCTACATAATAAAAATATTCAAGATTTATTGACTAACCGAGGCTGTTAGCTTTTAAGCTTTTATATTCTTTTCCTCTGTAGCTACTTTTTAAAAATCATAAATCTTCAAAGCGGATGAAAATATTATCTGACAGAGTACTATAATGTGTTTACATTTCATAGCCCTCACCTCAGCTTTTATTTCCATGCCCTCCACCAGGACACATTGGACAACTCCTGGTCTCCATCCGAATGAGCCCTGACATTGTCCAGACTAACGAATGTAACATTAAAGCAAACAGAGGAAGGGAACCTAGGGTCAAGAACTAGTGGAAACATATCATTAATAAATAGCAAATTATGTGAGAACGTTGCTCTCCTCTCATACAAGCCTCAGTGTTCCTCATCAGGCCTTCTTTTGGGGGCCTCCTTAAGAATGTTTTTTCACTTTTCCGAGAGCTACTTCATCTGTTTCCTTAAAACTACATGTGACAGGACTCTGAAGATTGAAAACATGAATAATAGTATACACTGATATTTTTCAATTGTCACATGTAGCTCCCCAGTTCAATTTTTTAAGCCTATTTGCAGAGGAACAAAGGAATACTCCTTCTCTAATTCTGAAAGTAACTTGTCACAGTGGGGTTCTAAGGCCTAGTCAAATAATTGTCTTAGTGTACTACCTGCTGTGTTCAATATTGAGTGAAAATGGAAGCCAGGCCCCGACTCCAGTTTATTTTGCAATTCTTCTGTTATTTAAATGATTTTAGTCAGTTTGGGGGAAACCAGACCTTTATAAACTAACAGCAGGGAAATACCAAAGGTGTCAGATTGCATATTTATCATCTTTTTCGTGTAATACTTAAATATGTATTAAGGAGTGACTGACATAAATTAGGCAGATTTCAGAAGCCACAGGCCATGGCTTGTAGGGGACCCCCTTCTGCTTGACATTTCATCCTTGTCAAAGATCAAATTATTTTAATTTAGGCTGCAAATTATAAGGAATGAAGACTTCTTTGTGGGAATTCCCTGTGGTAATCTGACTTTTGTTGTTACTGCTGCTTGTCAGTGTGCAAAAGATATAATATGCATGCAAATAAGGTTAAAAAATATGTACTATCTAATTATCCAGCCAGTACATTCCACTTGAAGACGGTGGGAGGCCTGGCACACAGTGTGTGTTTGATTCATTGCGGCCTGCAGGGTATTTACACAAGATTACTTTTAATTATGAAATTAATATCTGTTTATCTAGAATATATAGCGGTAAGTGAGTATACACATGAGTAGAATTCTTTAGTAAAAAGAAATCATCTTCATTTAAGACATGAAAAGGAAGGGAGAAATCGCTCGTTTGTCGGAGGGAGAAATGGCATCCTCCAGACCTTGGTTTCACCCTCATTGAAACAAACTGAATGAAAACTTGGCACCTTCTCCAGAATTTGTTCCTAGCCCTGCCAAGTAGGCTCAAGATGTGATGCTTTATTTCACAGTTTTTATATTTTAGTGAACAAGATGCAGTTTAAGGTTCAGTATGATTAGGAAAATGTGGTGGGGGGACGTTTTCTATTTGTTTGGTGTTCATTTTTATCATTTTGGGGTAACATTATCTCTTCTAGGTTCAGAAATCATGATCGGCATGAGAAAGGAAATGATACAGTTACTAAGGTGTTTTTTTCTATAATAGCGCATGACAATAAAACAATCTCACTGCAGATATCCTACACGTTATGAAATGTGGAGCCCTAACAAAATTCTTTGTGAGACAAACTGTTGTATGTTTACATCTCTCTTCTCATATCGACTTACAACAGAACATTGGAGAACAATGGCTGAGATGTATTTGTAATTACTGCCATTTCAGGAAACTCAAAACAAACAAGCAACTCCAAAAATACGGTACAGCCTTGTCACTCTCCACACGTGTCCATCAGTGGAAACGAACAGAAAATTCAAAAAATGTGAAAAGTGGCCACTCTGAATCTCACAAAGCATAGTCTGTTAGCAAGTTTCATATTTTTTTCAGATAAACAAAAAAAATCTGCTTGCTTAATGGTTTTTATTTTATTTTTTATCTTTACCACAGCTATAGAGTAAGGATGGGTTGGTGATTGCGTTTCCTGCTACCCTTGGCTTTTCCCTCCCTCAGCCTGCTTGGGCCTCTGTATTGGTTTAGACCACTGTGCCTCTCATTACCTTTAATACAGTTACTTGGAACTTATTCTAGATCAAAAAATCATCTCTAGGCATGCTAATGTAATTCGGAGATCTTGCAATTGCTGTTTAGTACTTTTTCTTTTTTCAACTGTTGAAAAAGCCACTTCTTTCTTTGCCCAAGAAGTGAGACCATGAATTATGAATTTTGTTTTTTCACTTTCCCCTAATATTGCTTTGTAGTATTTTAAGTAGGAGGCAATCATTTAGATTTTGACCTAAAATTTGACCATACTTCTAAGAACCAACCTATTTGTAACACAGTGGAAATTTATAACGTGTTATATATGCATCTAGATACTAACGTGCCTCCCTCCCAAAGGTTTTCTGTAAACAAAGAGACACTGATGATTCCGTTTGATCAATTTTAAAGACTATGAATAATAACAGGTTAATGTGAGTGCCCGCTTTCTATTTATATTGAAATTTAGGGTAACTATTTAAGTGTTCTTAAAAAGCTTATTTAGAAAAGAAAAGATTATGGATTTTAAAGTTCTTATTAAAAGATAAAGAAATGCAAAAAGAGAAATTAAGAAAAGAAAGATAAAATATCTTACTGTGTGTGTTCTTTTCTTTTTTACTGCTCAGTGTGATGGAGTACAGATAGATTTAATAAACATCTCTCTGGAAGGAATTGCCATTTTGAATATACCAAGCATGCATGGTGGATCCAATCTTTGGGGAGAGTCTAAGAAAAGAAGAAGCCATCGCCGGATAGAGAAAAAGGGGGCTGACAAAAGGACCACACTCACGGATGCCAAAGAGCTCAAATTTGCAAGTCAAGGTAAGATTTCTAACATTATCTGTTAAGTTTCTCTTAATCTGCTTTCAAAGTCTCTGTTACAATTAAAGGGTTTTCCATTGCACTGTAGCCTATATACTTATACAGTTGTATTTTTCATAATATCAGATATACATGTGTGATTAAATTATATCTTAATAGATTCAACAATCATGTAGAAACTGTCTATATTTTTCATGGATTTTTTCTCCTTTGGATATATATCTTCCCACAGAAAACAAGTACATGTGGATATTCAGTGGAACATAATATAGTGTCTATTGTACATTAAATTCTGGAATGTTATTGTCTGGGTCAGAATGTTTGAGTTGCTCTAACAAGGGCCTAGTTAATGCTTTTCTAAGGTTGTGTTGCAAGGTATTTTATTCTTTGCTTTGTTCATTCAGGCTGTGACAATGAAGTATCTTATATTAAGCTATTGTTCTACATTCCATGTATAATAGCATGTTTAAATATCCCACAACAATTCTTAGTTATCTGCTGCTATTGTTCCTGAAATTTAATAACAACAATTAGGAAACTTGGGAAACAGGGCAAAGGACTAACAAATTATGGTAGAATAGCTGTGGCTCAGAATTTCCAACTGCATTGTAACACATTTGAAATTGAGACTTGGCAACCAACTCTTGTCGATGGATTTTATAAACAAAAGTATCAAATTGGTAATATTCTAATCGTTGATCATGCTGAAATGATTTATATGTATTATCCATAGTATTTCTTTACCTTCCAAAATCTACCTAATACCACTGATGACATTCATATGTCTAAGAAAACATATTGGCTGAGCTCAGTGTAAAGACAAAATGTGAAGTTGTTATAGCCTTATTATTGACCCAATAGAATAATGAGTATTTTTTAATAAATAATATGTGAGGATGGTTGGTAGGCTTGATGGTGAAAGGAAAGAGCTTTATGTTTTGATGTCTTGAGGTGTCCGATGAAAGTTTCAGTAGTGGGTAGAACCTTCTGTTATGTGGAATTTGGTGACTCCGAGGGTGACACAGATTGATGGAGAAAGTATTAGGTATCCTCTGGAAAGAAGTGTTTATTACCACCTGCCAATGACAGAAGTTTCTGATGCCCTTTAAATGTGTGGGTAATCTTAAAGAGGTAAACCTTGAAAAGTAGTGTAATTTATTTCTTTAATACTTTCAATATTATTTTGTGTTGGTTTCCAGTATACAGCCTAGGTGTTTGGCAATCATATACTTTACAAAGTGTTCCCCTCTGTATTTCCAGTACCCACCTGGCACATATATAGTTATTACAATAGTATTGACTCCCTTCCCTATGCTGTACTTTATATCCCTGTGACTATTTTGTAAATGCCAACGTGTAGTCCTTAATTCCTTCACCTCTTTCATTCAGTCCCCCAAACACCCTCCCCTCTGGCAGCTGTCAGGCCACTCTCTGTGTTTATGAGTCTGTTTCACTTTTGCTGGTTCATTTATTTTGTTCTTTAGATTCCACATATAAGTTAAATTCTATGGTATTTGTCTTTTTATCTGATTAGTAAATCAGATCATTTCAAAAGTAGTGTAATTTAATGAAAACAAGTTTATACAAAATTAATTAAAATTCTTTGTACTCTGAATACATGAAAACTGGAGAAAATATGTTTTAAAGGAGAAATACATAGAAAAGTGAGTAGGTATGTGCATATAAATTTTAAAATGAATGCAATTAGGAATATTTATTAATTTCTAAGAGAGTCATTGTTGTCAATATTATATTTAAATGTAAATTTCTAAGTCATAAAATTAGTTCAGGGACCATACTAAGATCAAAGTTAAAAAGCTCGGCTCTCCCTAGGTAAGCAATGAGTACATATATATTACATAACAATTGTAAAAGTTTTAAATATTACATGTACTAATTTCCAGAATGATTTTTCTATTTGGTCACTATATACTTGTACTTGCCATGTCCTTTGCATGTAGGTATTACAGTTTCATATCTGAATGGATTCTCAGTGTTCAATGCTAATTGTTCAATAGCCACTGAGCTATTAAAGTTCAAAGACTCATAGCTATGCTTTAGCAAACAAGCGTGTGTACAGCCCTGTGCAGCCACTGCAGACACACCATTTATTGGCCTCACTCTTCCCTTCTGTGAGCTTCTTTCAAGGATATCCATTTGGAATAAAGCGCAGACAAGTCAGCCAGCACTATTCCCATAGACTATCAGTGCTCATAACTCTATAGAAAAGAGTATCTCTTCCCATTCTATCTTCTTGGTGTCTACTGCAGAACTATTAGGACCTAATTTTCATGAACTTGGGAAAGAAGAAAGTGGAAGGCTATAGGGTTTGTGACTTAGGAATACTTATTCTCAGCAGAAACATGGAGAAAAACAGTAGAAATTAGTGTTTTTGAAGGTCGTATGTGAGCAGCAACAGAAGCATATCTATAACTAATTTGAGTCCATTTTTTTGGTTGGCTATAACTTAGAAATATATTCACATTCACACTCATCTAATTCAGTAGACTTATTTTAAAGAATTTTATTTATTTTTAGGGAGAGGGGAATGGAGGGAGAAAGAGCGGGAGAGAAACATTGATCAGTTGCCTCTCACATGCCCCCAACCAGGCATATGCCCTGATGGGGAATCCAACTGGCAACCTTCTGGTGACAGTGCTCAAGCCACTGAGCCACACCAGTCAGGGCCATAGACATTTTCTTAGTGGGTCTGTCTTCTGTTGTTTTATCTCTCTCTCTGGAAATACAAATGAGTGTATTATGTATAGACAGCCGGTGTTTGAGCAAAATTGTAAGATAAGCAAGGTAAGTTTCCAGTGATCTTTTGCCTGAATAGTCAGTCTTTGCCATTGTTTTAGTTGCTGAGTTCATCCTTGCTGCCCCCTCTTCTGAATTAAATCTAAGCCTCAGCAAGATGTCTAATAAATTTATTCACGTTAATGTATAAATGACTGATTGCAGATGAAAGTAGAGATATTTGCATTTTAAAAGAAATAAAGGCCTTCAGCTAAACCAGTATATTTCAAACTGTATTCTATTGAGTTATAACTGCAATTCTTCAGATGTTGTCTAAAATTTCTCAGAGGATCACATTCATTATTGCCATATTTTGAAATAATAGAAAACTAATAAAAACATCCTAAAGTGTATCTGATAAAATCATTTTTTCATATTAATTATTCTCAGATATTTAAATTGTGTTATCAGTCAAAAACAACCTCCTCTCCACTTGCTCCTTCTCCCCTTATTTTCAATTGATTGAAGATGATTTGAAATTGATTTTCAATAGATTCAAAAGATAAATTTATATATTCATCTGTATGTATACATATACAGATGTAAATTGGAAAATAAATGTTACATTAACTGGAGAGTCTGTTGCTCTGCAATTGTCATTTAAAAATGTATCTTTGGATATTAAATGAGGATAATTAAACAAATGGGTACATTGCATTACCACCACAACACATGGGAGTCACGTGTAATTAAAATGCCCACCAGCGCAGATACTTTTGTTTGTCACAATCAACAAACAGCATAACAGCCAGTAGAAATGAAAACGAGTGACAATGGTGACACATTTTTTATTTTTTTAAAGATTTTATTTATTTATTTTTGGAGAGAGGGAGAAAGACAGGGAAAGAAACATCAATGTGTGGTTCCCTTCACACGTCCTCTCCTGGGGACCTGGCCCGCAACCCAGGCATGCGCCCTGACTGGGAATTGAACCGGTAGCCTTTTGGTTTGCAGGCCAGTGCTCAATCCACTGAGCCATACCAGCCAGAGCACAATGCCAATATTTTAAATGAAAATATTAATCACTTTCTAGAAAAGTTTTGCTCATAAAGAAATTGCATTAGTAAACTAGCTCCCAAAAATAACGGGCCTGTATGAGTCTATTTTATCACAGATTTGTGATATAAACATGCTCAGAACTGCAATTTAAGGGCTAGCAATAAGGTTGAAATAAATTTCAGTTAAGTATGCAGAAGGAAATAAATTTGACTACTTGAAACTTCAAGGGATCATCTGAATGAACTAGCAAGTACAATAACATCATATCATACACTTGTACTGAAAAAGTTAAACTGTATTAAAAAGACGCCTTTTAGAAGGATTTTTTTTACCAAGAAGTGAGAACCTCTTAAGAAGTGTGAGCAGTTTTTAGTTACTCAAGTGGTTTTAATTCTGAAGATAATGATCCAACTATTCCACTTTCCAGTACTGAAATCAGAATATTCCAAATACTATACAATGAAAAACGAATCAGTGAAAACTAGGTGCCTGTGACATTGCCACTGTCTCCATCAAAAAAACCTCCACTATTTTCATAAGCAATTTAAATCTTCAAAGTATATTTTTACAAATAAAATTCTAATTTTCTTTTTTATTAACTGGTTTTTAAAATATTGCTTCGTTTCGGGGAAGAAAAAGAGGTTGACTGCTTTAAAAAATTGGAAACCACTGGGCAAAAGTAATTACATTCAAGCCATAGAGTTTCAAACATTTGCCAGAAGCTAAGGGAGGTACTTTCAGGAGCGGCTGGACTTCCTGCTTAAAACCTCATTAACTGGATGACTATCTACCCCACCTATGGATGCAGCTAGCCAGGTACTGGTCATACAAAAGTATGCTTTTAAGTAATTAATATATAACGTCTCCATGAACTTTTTTCATAATGTAGTTCCCATTTACCAATGCTAATTCTCTAGTTTGGGCAGAATTTCCCAAAGTGGCATGCACTCCACTAGTGGAAGATTAAGCAGTACAGAGATGAATAAAATTTAATAGTTTTTGTATTTACTATTAGAGTTTTTTCTTTATAGTAAGGGATGCTTTTTAAAAATACATATAATCTAAATTGAATCTTTAAAATAAGTCTATGTAATCAAAAACAGAGTAAAAACCAAAACTAAACAGTAATACAGGAGGTACATGGATATGGCAAAAATTGAAGGTAGAACAAAAAAATACCAAAGTGTGGAAAATTGCAGCAGGCTAATATTTCAGCTTCCCCCACCTCGTATAATTTATATAGCCCTAATTTTGAATACTTAGTGTAAACCATATTTTTATTATTCATCATCTTGCATAAAATATGCTATGTACCCATTCCCCAAGGGTAAGTTTTCCATGTACACTTTAACTGGGCGTGCCCCCACCCTCCCTTATGTGATGTCTGCGGACTTTGCTAGTGAAGACTAAAACCCTGATTCTTTCTAGGAGCCAGAGGGGAAACACTGTGTATCTGATTGGTTGTCAAGGAATCTCTCTACATCACTTCATTAGTGTGATTTTTTTTAAACTCTGAAGAAGTAGGGAAGAAATGTCAATTTAGGTCAAAGTGATTAAGGAGAGTAAAGGAGTTGGTATCCGTGAAAGCATGGCAAAAGTTGAATTCCTTTTGCCTCGGAAGATAAATAAGGTTATTGGCTCTGATATCGTGTCTTTAAAATGGGGATGGCTAGGAGCTGAGGCTAATGCTTGTGCTGCATGTTGTGTTGCCTGGATGGGAGTACAAAGAGTATGTGAATAGTGAGACCCCAACACTTTCTGTTCCTTGTGAAAGTTACACTTATCTGAAATTTGTCGGTAATGGACATTTGTCATCCACTATTACAAACTGTTCAAGATATTACTGTGGGTTATTTAGGGTAATTTAGAAGTCAGTGTTTTAGGGTGTCTAAATATAACCATGAAATTCATTTCAGAACTGTAGATGATGTGTCTGGCATTCAAGCAACGGCAAGCAGAACAATTTCCAAACATTTAAATTCAATGATTAAATCAGTCAAATTTAGAAACAAGAAAAGGATTTCATGCTGCATTATTATACCTGTATATTAAAATTATTGAAAAAAGATCATGGCATTTGAGATGTTTTATTTCATGAAAATATATGAATGTACTACTGCACTGATAGATTCATTTGTTGAAAATAGATTGGTCCAATCATTAGCTATCTAGTAACCTTTAAGGAGATGTCTCAAAATGAGTTTATAATTGTATCTTTTTAAACGTAAGATTAATAAGGCCTCAAAATCATTTTGGATGTAATATAATAGATAAGTAATCACTTTAATGGGGAAAATGGTATTTTATTATAATTCCATAAATAAGATGTTTCTATTAAGGGCTTTTTCTTGAAAACAAGTTAAAATTAGAAAAACATAGAAATCCAAAGAACAGGTAGGTAGGAAAAGCAGAATGAGGAGCAACTTGATTTCACTGATGAATCTGGGAAAGCTTGAGAAAAATGAGATTTAGTGGCAGTCACATATTGAAAAATATATGATTTGTCAATCAGTTTAATAGATGAAAGGGAAGAAGAAAAGGAATTTGTTCACTTGACGCTTTAAATTAAAGCTTAGCTATTATCCCCTCTGACATCTGAGGAAAAATACCTTATTTTCAAAATGCTAATACTGTTTTGAGAACCTCTACATTTCCAGCTATTGATTTTAACTGTAACTTCAGAGAAGGATGAAAAATAAAAATGTTTTAATGGGTCATTTCCTCTACAATGTTGATGTCCTATATCAGCGATAAAATGACCATCTTATTTGTTTCCGTGACACTGTATCCAATCCTAAGTCTGTTTAAAATAATGGTAAGTCATCTACTCAGACTAACAGTGAATTATAAATTTAAATAAATTTAAATTATGCAGTGGTGGAAATATAAAATATATTTTCAAGTTAAATAAATATTGGTTGGTATACTAGCCTCAACTAATTAAATAACACTCGTAAAGCATGCTTTCCAATAGTAGTCGCATGAAGTTTCCAAATATAAGACCATGCATAGAAGTTCCATAAAGCCCTATAGTAGTCTTGCCCCTTGAGGGTAATGATTTCAAGCTCATGTAATAAATGTGTCCCAGGGAACTTAAAAATAATTTGCACTATAATCAGAACATAAGATAACAAATTAGGGAGGATTTTTTAAAAAATAGTAAACACTAAAGAACTATGAAAACATATGAAATCAACTACAGAAATTGTTAAACATAAATCATCGTTTCATTTTTTCTATTGGTATTAAAAGCTATGTTTTCATCAAGACAGAAAATACTAAACAAGAAAAAGTATGACCTCATTAAGTAAACTTCAGTTGTACCATCTTGTGGAATGGCATCTTATTCAGAGATTTCAAGTCTTACCAGGAGAGATGTTAGACTTTTATTTTGCCTCTATTTTTAAGTTATTTTTTTTCCTGGTAACCTTAATGCATGTTATGAAACCACCACAATCTAGTACCTTGTTCTCCTTGAACACATTTTTCTAACTACCGGATGGTGCCAGAGGGTCCAGTAGTGAGCAAAGGTAGTCTTAAAAAAGTCAAATCCCACTATCTACTATATAAATTTTCTTTGAGCTGTATGATTTTGAGTCAACCAAGGCAACTAACCACTGGAGTTCTATTGCCATGAATGTTGTTTTCATGAATAGTCTTTTTTTTTTGTATACATAGGGCTACTTAACATGTAAATGGTAGCTTCTTGGACAGTATCCAGCCAACTCTGTTTTTGTGGAAATCAATACAGATTCATAAAGATCACCATTTTCTCCACACTGAATAATTATGTTTTTGGCTTAATAAAAACATTTCTATGGCTCTTCCTTTGATAGGCTGTGGATTTACAAACTCGGGGGTGGGAGGGTGTTTTAGGAAGGGTCTTTTGGCTGCTGTAAATTGCAGCTGTTAATCAGAATAAGCTAAAGATTGAGGCCTGAATGTGACAAGGTGACAGTCATTTGAAATAAGACTAAAAATCTCCATGTATAAACATGACTAATTTAAATAAGCCCTAGGGAGCTTTTTTGAGAAAGTTCAAATGCCTGATGAATGCCACACTGTTATTCTAATTATCCCATAATATGGTACAAAATAACAATCTCATTTCATCCTTTTATTTACAAAGCTGTTCCAATCATCATTATATTTTACCTGTTCAAGCTCTGAAATATCGTTTCTCGTTGAGAAACTCATTAAAAGAGAATAATTATATTATATTTCACAGATTCACAGAAAGAAAATGTATCTTTCAACAATTTCATTTCCCTGAACAGTTGCTCATTTCAGGGTTGAAGACAGGTCTATTAAGTACCTTCTACCCTTTTTAAACATGTCAAAGCTAACCATTAATACTGAAATTAGTAATTTGGTTCTGATTAAATGAAAGAATCAGCTGCTATTTGTAGAATTTAATTTCAGTGAATGAAACAAACATAACAATATTTTCAAAATATATTGAATAACAAAGTAAGGATCTTTTTATACACAATGATTTAAATGAATGTCTCTTCTAATAGTTAAAGTCATTAGCATACTGACATTTTTCTCTATTGATGCTTGAGAATATGTACTTCTCCATCCAAAAAATTACATAAGGCATATTTTCTTACTGAATGTGTGACATTCAAATTTTCAGAGTATGTTGTTTGAAAAATAATCAGAGAAAATAACCAAGGAACATTTCAGTTTTAGATTTATTGCAAGAAAGATTTATGAGATTTATGATTAAATGTATTTTCAAAATTAAAAAGAGACATGTGCATAAAACATGACTTTGAAGAAAACCGTTCTAGCCCTCTGACCTCTGCAAATCAAAAGGTCACAGTTTCACTTCCCAGTCAGAGCACCTGCCTGGGTTGCAGCCACGGCCCAGGTTGGGGGGCTTGCTAGAGGCAACTGATTGACGTTTCTCTCCCACATCAATGTTTTTCTCCCTCTCTTTCTCCCTCCCTTCCCCTCTCTCTAAAAATAAGTAAATACTTTTTTTTTTAAAAAAGCAGCAAACCGGTCTAAGGCACATTGCGTTATGTTTGAACAGGTTTGTGCTGTGAAATAAACTATCCACTGTCATACACAAGTAACACTTAAGCCTTGCAGCTCTCTTGCAAGTCATTGAGCAATAATGAAATACTACACTAATTGTTGATGGTTTTGCCAACTTTCTATACTTGACCATAAGTACTTTCTTCCCTAAGAGCCCTTATATCCTAGGCTTTTCTTAAGTCACCCTGGCCAAGACTGAAGTGCCAGGACATCTAGCGAGCCTAGTGGGAAGCAGGAAATCAACACATCTTTTACCCAGTATAAAATTATGAAACACTATTTGATTTCTGAAAGAGAGTAATTGTATCAAATTTAAATAGAAATTTTGAATGTGTGTAATATTTGAAGAGCTCTAATAGGTAAAAAATAAGTTAATCTGCATGTATATTTTAAAAGTATGCAACTGCTTTTTGAGTTTAAAGTGAATCTGAGGTTTTGCACATTTTTTTTGTAGTTAGGCATTATTTTTAAATTCTTCATTAATATAGAGGGTCTGGCAAAAGTAAGGCCTGTTTGAATGTGGTTGGCAGGGTAATAATACGGGTGTAACAATCTATAGTTTTAATTTGGACATTTCACCCAAAATGTCATATAGTATGGTTAAGTATGATATTGTTATGTTATAGAATTACATGCTTATGATTTTGTAGTTAAAGATTTTCTAATAAAAAAAGGGCATTATTTGTGCTAGATGCTATATTTTCTCTTCCTTCTATAATGAAATATATTTCTTTAAAGGGATCCCATAAAGTTTTAATTTTAATTGTTTTAATACAGACTATTTTGGATTTCTGTTGCTCCTTCTTTTGTTTTTATTTTGCTGTTTGATTTTTAAAAGTTTTATATGTTACCTTTGTAAACATTACTTTTTATTGAAACAATTATACAAAAGTTGTCAATTAACAAGGAACTATAACAGTGTTTGTATTCTTGAAGAAACAGTGAATGCCCTGTTTATAGTATGTACTGAAATTGAGCTTCCTTTGCTAGTCAGGAAAAATATTCAGTTATCCAAAATATTACCAAGAACCAAAAATAAATAGTTTATGCATTAAATTGAGTAATTTTTTAAGTCTGACATTCTAAACCTCTCTAGTGGACTTTAATAAATCAGGATATTTACTAGTACGTACTCAAATGTCCTGATCGTATACATGTAGTGACAGATGTGTCTCTGAGTCTGTGTGCGTATACACTGACTTCATTAATGGGGAAAGGCTTATGGACATACAGGTATCAAAATGATGCATGGAAGAAGACATCGCTTGAACACATTATTTTGAAAGTACCTATCAGAATACCAGGAAAGCAAAGCATTGCTTTGGTTGGAAGGAAAAGGGACTTTATTTTTAATAGCAGAACAGTGTGAGAGAATAGTGTTCTCCAAACTACAAATCATTATCCCATTATCCCAAGAGAAAAGGATACAAATGGGTAGGAGGAAGAGAGTTCCTTCTTTTCTGGCTTCCTTTGTTTCTCTTTACTACACATCATCCTCCGTGAATGCTGCATTCTTGAAATTTCATCACTCTTCCTCCTCCAGATGAGAAGACTCTGCCACATTAACTGAATGCCTCACTCTCTTGGTTGACCATTTTAGCATATTTATAACTATTGATAGATCCAAAGACAGTAGCTTCTGAAGGTCTGTAGGAAAATTTTGTTCCAATACTGTATTGACCTTATATGTGCAAGATACTCATTTTTCCATTTTTAATTGAATTAATGATTGACATAGAACATTGTGTAACTTTAATGTGTACAAAGTGCTGATTTGATACATTTATATATTACAATGTGATTACCATCGTCATGTTAGCTGACATCTCTATTACATCACATAATTATCATTTTGTAATTGTGAGAACAATTACAATCTTGTATCTTTGTAATTTTGAAATTTATCATACAGTGGTGGTGTCTATATTGTAGTGACTTTTCCTTCTTTTGGGGGCAGTTATATCTTCCTATGAGGTGAATTGTAAGTGGAAGTTATCATATTTCATGGTGAAGAAAGAAAACAAGGAGCTTACTATCACACCAATTGTTCCTGACACAGAACTCTCGCATCGCTCCCAGCCGTCTTGCTGTGACATTCTTTTCAAGTCAGCAGCCTCTGAGCAGCCACTCTTGGCATGGACATTGAAGGCCAGTGAATTTCTTCCAAGCAGGCTTTAGTTTTAGTTCTCTAGACTATGATTATATGGCTATCATATAGGATGGATCGAAAGTAGGTTTGCACTTGTTTATATGGAAAATAAGACAATATTTAATACATAATAATACAAGAACAAACTGTTTCACAAACAACCGTAAACCTACTTTTGCCCCACCCTGTACATTTTATGGTAAATCTCAGCAAGTTAGTAGCTTGGCCACATCTGTTTTCTAACCTGTATAAGTGGAGATAATTATTTCTGAATTTTTAACCTCACAATCTAATTTATACCTCTCAACACATTTCTTTTTTTTTTTTTTAGGGATGCATATATTCTTTTATTTTTTTCTTTTGAAAATACTTATTTTTTAATTTTATTAAATACTTTTGAATTTTATTGTTGTTCAAGTACAGTCTTCTGCCTTTTCCCCCCACCCCTCCCCACCACCTCAGCCATCCCCACCTCCCTCCCCTGTTTCCATCTTCCCTTGTTTTTATCCATGTGTCCTTTATAGTTGTTCTTATAATTCTTTTACCCTTCCCCCCCATTATCCCCTCCTCTCTCCCCTCTGGTCACTATCAGTTTGTTCTTTATTTCAATGTCTTTGGTTATATTTTGCTTTCTTGTTTGTTTTGTTGATTAGGTTCCAGTTAAAGGTGAGATCATATGGTATTTGTCTCTCACCACCTGGCTTATTTCACTTAGCATAGCACTCTCTAGTTCCATCCATGCTGTTGCAAAGGGTAGGAGCCCCTTCTTTCTTTCTGCTGCATAGTATTCCATTGTATAAATGTACCATAGTTTTTTGATCCATTCATTTACTGACGGCACTTAGGTTGCTTCCAGCACTTGGCTATTGTAAATTGTGCTGCTATGAACATTGGGGTGCGTAGGTTCTTTTGGGTTGGACATAAAGGAAAGAATAAACAAATGGGATCTCATCAAAATAAAAAGCTTCTGCACAGCTAAAGAAAACAGCATTAAAATGAAAAGAGAACCAACTGTATGGGAAAACTTATTTGCCAATGATACCTCAGACAAGGGTTTGATTTCCAAAATATATAAAGAACTCATACAACTTCACTCTAAGGAGACAAGCAACCCAATTAAAAAATGGGCAAAGGACTTGAACAGACACTTCTCCAAGGAGGACATATAGAGGGTCCAGAGACATATGGAAAGATGCTCAGCATCACTAGCCATCAGAGAGATGCAAATCAAAACCACAATGAGATACCCATTCACACCAGTGAGAATGGCCATCATAAACAAATCAGCAAACAAATGTTGGAGAGGTTGTGGAGAAAAGGGAGCCCTAGTGCACTGTGGGTGGGATTTCAGACTGGTACGACTATGGAAAACAGTGTGGAATTTTCTCAGAAAACTAAAA
Source organism: Trachops cirrhosus (assembly GCA_028533065.1). NCBI lineage: Eukaryota > Metazoa > Chordata > Mammalia > Chiroptera > Phyllostomidae > Trachops > Trachops cirrhosus. The sequence continues at coordinate 19,848,410 of CM052549.1, forward strand.
ATGGAACCACCTTTTGACCCAGCAATTCTACTGCTAGGATTATATCCTAAGAACCCAGAAACACCAATACATCTCAACGCATTTCAAATAAACATATACTATAGAAATGTTACATAGTTTTATTATTATCCCATCAACCTAAAAATATGCTCAAGGCCATGTACAATAATACGTAAAGCTATCACTTCTTGGCATTTTGGTTAAGATCAAGTGTAGAATATGCAAAGTACTTCCAATTTTTGGTCCACATTTGTAAGAGAGAAGGCTTTATCTAAAATTAGGCTTTATTTAAAAATTAGGGCTTTATTTTCCAGCTATGCAAACAATAGACTTCTAGGAGTTAATTATGTCATCATAGACTTATAAAATGAGATCCATATTTCAAATTTTGAAAAAAATCTATTCTGAAAAAGTCCATTACTTGAAATCTTTAAATGAGAACTGACAAGGAGTAAGATACTGACTACAGTCTGATCCATCTTTGAATCAACACTGTTATTTATCTTCCCTTCCCAAAAAGGGACAAAATCCCATTAGAATATGTGTACCAATAAAAATTGATTAAAACATAGTTGACTCCTGGCGTGAGAATGATTGAAATATTTTGTTTATGCCAGCTAGTTTCTTCCTTGGTAAATAACGGAAAATGCAGTGTTTGCTTTCTGCACTCCCTTTGGTTGCACATCTTCCATCTCTCACAATCTTTCAAAGATTTTAAGACTGTGGTGGCCTCTGTACTGATGGCCTGGGGGCCACATAAGCCCATGACCCATCACTACCCCCCAGAGGTTTTGCAACAGGGGTCAAGTCACCCCAGCAGTCAATTCAGATAGTACCTGCTGCTCTTAAATATATTTTCTCTCTTCAGGGTACATTACCTGTGATTCACAGACTTGCTTATAAGAGCCATCTGTAAAGTAGATTGAATGGAAAAGTACAAGCTGCTTAACAAATGGATGACATTGTGAGATGCTGCCTGCTGGGGTGACAATAAATTGTAAGGGGAGACAGGGGACAGGTTATGGGCCCTAGCTAGGCTGCAAAACTCTTCCAGCCAGTGCTGACTGTGAACCAATAGCAGTGACAATCACTGTCAACAAGATTTACAGCCATTTAA
>CM052549.1:19850026-19877553 GCA_028533065.1 Trachops cirrhosus
GGTCTTTTGATGCATATATGTGTGCATGTGTATATTTTGGGGGGTACAGACGGAGGAATGAAAATTGCTGGGTCACAAGGTGTGTGTGAGTTCAGCTTTAGTACATACTGCTTCAAGTGGTCCTACCGATTTACACTTTGATCAGAAGATGAGGCTTCCAGTTGCTCCATGTTCTCAACGACACTTTGAGTCTTTTTAACTTTGCCGATCTGGTTTATTATGTTTTAATTATGCATGTTACTGACGACTAATGAAGTGGAGCACCACTTTATGTGACCAGGTTATTTGCATATCCTCTTTTGTGAAATGTCTTTCAGAGTCTCTTCCCTGTTTTTATTGGATCTGTCTATCTACCTATATATCTGTATTTGAAAGAATTAGAGTATTTTGTTAGTTCTATGGATTGCAGCTATATTCTCCCACTGTGTGGCTTGCCTCTTTATTAATGATATCTTTAGAAAATCAGAATATCTTACTTTTATTGAAGTCCAAGTTATCAATGGTTTGTTTCTGATTATTGTTTTTTTTATTAGTGGTTAGCTTTTTAAAAAAAATCTTTCTTCACATCCATGTTATTTTGAGAAACTTAATTCATTTAACTTTTAGATGAAATTGATTTTTCTGCATGGTTTAAGGTCAAGGTCAGGAATAACTTTTTCATATCATTATTCAATATAAATAGCACCTTTATTGAAAAGGCTCCTTCCCCACTGCTTGGTGGTAACATAATCTTAATTCAAGTGTTCATTTATACATTGATTTATTTCTGGACTAGGTATTCCACACTAAAAATAGACAAAGTTTTCTCCGTCAGAGAGTAAATATTTTAAGCTTTGTTGATCGTATGCACTCTGTCGCATCCCACTTATTGGGAACAATCACTACACAATGGTGATTAATTTAGGGTGCATACTGTGTCTGGAGAGTGGTGCCTCACACTTTCAGGGTATAATCTCTTGACTCATCCTTCGGCTAAGTCCTTACAAGGCATTCCACTTTTCTGTCAGTTCAGCCTTTTCTTGGCGACTGCAGTAACTGGACCAGTATATTATTTTGTAATAATATATTGTTGCTGTACTTCCCTTATTGAAAGAGGGGCTCTTTGGCCAAGATGATTTTATATAGATTTCACTATCAACCAGCAGAGTCATTCTGTCTGTCAGATTATATTGTGGAAGAAGCTCTCTGGTGGGTGTTAGTCTACGATATAGAGATCTTCAAGCTTTGTTCTCGTTGCTTTAATTCAGAAACAAGCATTTTTAGAACACCTTGTCCAGATACAAGTGAGCCTGTGTGTATTCTCACCTTGGGTTACTCCTCTTCTCACACAAAAGATGACCAGGAATGTTTCCCAGCGCTCTGCCCATTGGGAGAAGTTCCCCTTGCCACCGTTCCCCAGTGGCATTGCACTAAACCGCAGTCCATTTTTTATTCATACCAACACAGGACAAACCATCCTGAAGCATGCTTAGGCTTTTCCCTCTGACATGTGATCATACGAGTTATGGGAGGGAGATGAGACAGAGGTGCTGGCCCAGCAGGGTTGGGGATCAGGGCCACCTTTTCCTGTGAGTTGCTGTGCTTGCTGTCCCTCCTCATCCTGACCCAGGTCACTTCTTCCATTTTACAATGAATTTCTGAGCTTATGACTTGGTTGGGTTCTTCCAGGTACATTATGACAGAGGTCAAGAGAGTTAACAGAGTTCCAACTAAGACTTTGGCAGGGGAGTGCAACCTGCAGCCTGCGAGTCACATATAGTCCAGGATGGCTATGAAGCAGCCCAACACAAAATTGTAAATGTCTTAAAACATTATGAGATGTTTTTTTTGTGATTGTGTGTCACAATATATTTAATGGGTGGCCAAAGACAACTCTTCTTCTCCCAGGTGACCCAGAGAAGCCAAAAGGTTGGACACCCCTGCCTATTGTTTACTGGTGTCTACTCCCTGTGGATTTAAACTGATTCTGAATCTTCTTTGTGAAAGTGATAGAAATGAGTACATTCTCCATTTCAGTGGCTGCGTACCTCACACTGAAGGCTATGTAAACTGCTCCAGAAAAAATGCCATATCTGGTAAAACACGTGAATTTGGGATTACTGTTTGGTAAAGTTTTACACGTATCCACTGTCATATGCCATGATTCATCTTGTTTTTGTAGGTACTAGACTGTCATATGGGACTATGCCAGAGACTGCCTCTTCTCCCTTCTTTAAATCTTTGTGGGTGGCAATAATTGATAGTTTTTATAAACAGGACAAGAAACTAATGTGAAGATCCCTGGTAATTAGCATTACCAGGGATGTACAATCCAATAATACTTTGGGGGATCTTGGAAAAGACCTCTGGGGGTGGGGTGGAAGGGGTCTTTGGACTACTGTGGGCCGGATTCAGGCCAAAACTCCCATTTTTTATCTGGATCCCTATGGCTTTAGGGGAACTATTGAATCAGTTTGGGTCTCAGGGTACCAGTTTCAGTTTTTTCTTCATTTTATTTTATTTATTTTTTAAAAAATTATTTTATTGTTGTTCCATTACAGTTGTCTGCATTTCCCCCCCACTACTCCTCCTCCCCTGCAATTTCAGTTTTGATGTTGAATTCAACAGTCCTCAAACCTTCTGGATCCCTGATGCACATTCACTTGAGTAAATGACCTTAGGTCCCTTAGGAAAAGAACTGGGTAATTACTACATGATACTCTTATAGTATTGCTAGATCCATCCTCTTAAAGCTCTTTCCTATCTTTCAATAAGTAGTCTCCAAACAAAAATCTGAGGATCAACTCAGGTGTAGACCCTAGAAAAGAAGTGGTGTTTGGGGAAGGAGGGAAAAGGCAGGTATAAGAGGGAGTGGATATAAAGTTGCCCTTAGCCTCAGGGTCATTCATTCTTGATTTATTTTTGTTATATGGATTAAGCAACACTCTCGATGGCTGCTCTGTTTTGCTTCTGGGAACTCCATATTCTATGTGTGATTACTCCATCTTTTTTCTTAGGTTATACCCCATATTAGCAACTTCTATATCCCTGCTTATTGCACTAATTACACCTAACTTTCTTCTGCCACCTCTTGGTATCTATTAATTTAACATTATGTTATTACCATTTTTTTAATCAGGAATCCCAGTTCTATAATGTCATCTCCTATCCAGCCTACAAAAGACTATTCCCACTGTGCTTCTCAATGATACTGATGTCCCTCTTCATAGCACATTCCTTATCGTTTTGTTAATGGAGTGCCCAGTGGGCTATAGTGTAGGTTATATATAGCTGGTGGTATTTCTAGCCTTATATATATGTTCCCCCTCCACCCCAATCAGGCATGCTCAATACAATGAGCCATTTGATTGCTTCCTCCTTTTTCTTCCATGGCAGTTCTAGAACTTCTGTCTCCCTCAGCATGGGTCCTATATTTTTCCAAGCTTCTAAGAACCAGCCTAGCATCTGTGCACACCATCTCCTAGTATATGTGCCAGGATTTTAAATTCTGTGTCACAGGAGAGTGCCCCCTTATCAACTATTTTATCTAAGTGTATATTCTGTGACCTGTTGCCAAGGACCCTCAGGATCACTCTCCCAGCTTCTGCAGATCCTTCTTCAACTTAAAAATGGCTCCTCTCTTCTCTTAGCATCTCTGGTCTGTTTGTGCTAGTATTTGACCCTTAATATTTGTCTGGTTGTTGGGGTAAGTGATGACGGCAAATCCTGTGGGAGGACAAGGGTTATTTATAAGAAATTTGCATCTTTTCAGGTTTCTCCATGATCTTTTAGTCAGGGTGTGAAGGATACCATCTGGTAAAAAGAAGGATTGGGCCACTTCTGACGGCCCAAAAGGAAACTAGGAGATCGAATTTCTGCATCACATCTATCCAGACATCCATATATCACTATCACGACTCTCAGAGTCTGATCATGGCATAGGAGACCAGACTTCCCTGACGTCTGCTGCTTGTACGGTTAAGTGCCATCCCTGGTCCTTTCCTCTCCTTGCTCTCTGGCAGCAGAAGATTAGGGTTCCAATTCTTATAGAAGATGCCCTCTGGCATTCACTTTTTGTCTGAAATTGGTGCTTAATCAGTGCAGTATTTGCTTTAACACAAAGCCATTAACAATTTTCATTGAAGATCTACTATGTGCTAGCCTCTGAAGATACGTGGTGAACCAGAGAGATAATGCTTCTGCATCAAGCAGATTATTTCATTTAATTCTAACAATAATTCTGCAAAGGAAGCAATATTATAACAAATTTTCAAGCAGAAGAAATTCGGACCATTTATCTCAAATAGTAGAACAAGTACTTAGACTGTTAGAGACCTACTTGTAGGACTGAGAAGAATGTGTCCTACATTTTCAGTTTATTCTAGAAACAAGACCTTATTCTACCCTGACACAGTCTCTGAAGATTTTCTTCTCTTAAATGTATCACAAGTTTAATAGTTCCCAGCTTCTTCTCATATCCCTAGTATAACTCATACATTTCCTCTTTATTTACCTTAAAACTTGCAGTTTCATATTTGTTCCTAAGTTTGCCTGATGGCTTTTAACTGTTGTTTAATGTTTGTGGTTTCATAACTAATTTTATATCCTCACCTTTTAGTCAACATGTTAAAGATGTTTATACCTCAATATTATTTTCTCTATGGTTATAAAATTTGACAAAGATATTTGTGATTAAAAGAAAAATTACATCTGCGATTTAGCTATCCTTTTGAACATATGTTTTTATACCATTGAGTAGTATGATAATATTAGAAATATTCTATAGGAAAATAGTTTAAGTTCTTTAATTTACTAAACATTTTTAAATAAATCTAAGAATAATAGCATAGAAATGATTTATATATAAAATACAGAATGGGGCAAAAGTAGTTTACAGTTATATGTAAAACTTGGTTTATTCTTGTATTATTTATTAATTATTGCAATATTCTCCACATGCTCAACTGTACACCTACTTTTGTTGTTCCCTCTATTTATTGCATAATAAGAAATTACATTTATGTCAAAATTTAGGGGAATTGTTAAATTAATCATGATGTAATCATTTAAAATTATAGGGTGAAGTAATTTACTTTTATTCACATTTATGATTTCACTTTATATATTTATGTATTAAAATGTAATTGACATGTAATGCTGTGTAAATTTAAAGTGTACAACATATTGCTTCGATACATTTATATATCTTAATATAATTGAATAATTTTAATAACATTTGAAAATGTTCATGATGTGGAATTAGAGGAAGAAAACCTGGTATAAAATTACATAAATGGTATTATTATTTTATTTTTGCATATGCATGTAGTGAGATAAACAAAAATAGATTATCTCAAAAAATGAAATAATATAATTTTTTACATTTTTTTACTGAAATTTGTTAAAATTAGTTTGTAGTATTCTTCATATCAGGAAAAGGTCCTATTTCAAAACTTTTCATTAAAAAAATTACAGAGCTGAAATTAAGGATATTTCCACATAATTTATGGGTGTCAATATAGGAATGTTTGAATGATTTAGAACAAAAATAATATCTTACATAAAATTATGAGTAAGATATTATGATTTAAAAAATAAATAAATTCAGTAATGCAATATGATATTCAGAGAAAAGCACAGTGGATATATAGTTCATTAGCAACATGTAAATGAAAGAAATTCCTTGCTTAAATCCCTCATATTACTGTTATATTAACTACTGATATTGAGTTTTTCTCCACAGATTAGCTGACCTATAAGTTGGCATTTAGTACTGTATATAGTAAAGATGTGTATTTTATTTGCACACATATAGGTAGATGTCTTTAATCCTCAGAAAGTTCTAGCTGTTCTTTTTTAATATGTATATATAGCAGCCAACTGTTCATGATTCATTTAGAACATCCTCTGGTCTTTAACCTTTTACTGTTATTTGACTATGCAATTAATATGGCCCGTCATATATTAGAAATATGTTAAAAGTAGAATTAAATGTCTTAGATAAAAACTTATAACAGCATATCATTTTCTATGGAAGACTTTAATTAATTAAAGTCTGAAAATATTAAATGACTGTAAGCATTTTTTATATTAACATTCTCCTCTTTTAGATATTGAAAGAAGGTATAGTTTGAGATAGTGATGATAGTTGTTAGGTATTAGATTCTTAGTATAGTCCTATCAAATAACAGAGTAACAGAGCATATTACTCTATTATTCATCCATTTTTCCACAATATTATTGTACTGATATGATGTGCCAAGCAATGTGGTAGATTTAAATAAAAGAAAGTGAAAAGAAGAGTAATTATAGATTAATTAGTAATTAGTAGAGTGATTATAATAAAGTATGGACGATGCTATGATTGGGAAGACCTGGTGATACAGAATACGTACTATGAGTACCAAATCTGGTTGAAGATATAGGGAAGTTAGAAAATACATGATATTAAGCTGAGACTTGAAAAAGAAGGATGAGTTTTATGTGCAAAGAAGAGAAAAAATTCATTTTATTCCAGGTTTCTAGTAGGGCCACAGGGTACATTTGAAGAACCAAAGGCATCTCAGTATAAAATCACTATGGAATTAACTATTTATTTGCCTAACTACTTAGCTTTTGTTTCTTTCTCTGCTACAGAACTGTGAACACCATGAAGTCAGGGAACATACCTATTTTGTTTACTCCTATATTTCCAGTGTTGAGCTGGGCTCCTGGCACACAGTATTAGCCAAATGATTATTTATGCAAAAAATGGGAGAGGACAGGAAAGACATGGGGCTGAAGACTAACTTTGTACACACCGCAGAGTTACATGAATGCTTACCTTCATAAAAATCAACGTTTTACAGTTGAGGAAAATGACTCATCTTTTCAAATAATGCCAAAACTCAAAAAGTGGTTATGTAGCCAAATAAAAGTAACAACTCACTTCTCTCCAAACCAATGTGGTTTCCAAAATACAAGATGACTCTAGAAAGAAAACTGTAGGCCTAGTTCTGAAGTATGGAACCACGAGATCCATGAAGATTTTGCTTCAGTTCTCTGCTCTATCAACTGAGCTATCCCAAAATTCAGAGAAAACATATTACATGATGAGACCCCAAATATGGACATAGTATAATAACTTAATAGCTAATGCCCTACCTGTGTGTATATTATTAATATCAATATTGGCCACTAAAACCCATTAATGTTTTTAACCCCCAGCCAAACTCTTGCAACATTAACAGCTCCTTCTTAGAAATCAAATGTAGAATCATTAATTCCTGCTATAACTCCTCTGTTTTTTTCCTAATATATTTTTAATTCCCTTCTTGCTTACATTATTTTAGTTTTGTACTTTATTAAACCTTTTGCTGATACCAGTCTATTTAACTTCTTTTCCTTGCTTTACTGATAGCATCAGTTTATTCGCACAAAGACAGAGAGACTCACTGCTATTAGGATAAAACTGAATGATTCCAAATAAGCAAATAGTTTCTCAAAAAATTTAACTGCTTTAGAATGAATTTTTAAATCCAACTCTAAGAAAATAAGAAAGGAAGAAAACATATCAGAGACTTCAGGCCAACTAGATGCAGAAATCTCATGTTCCAAATTAAGTCCTAGAGTTAAACTAGGTCTCATGCATTCTCTTTGACCCCTGGAAGTTCATCTGTTTTTGCTGTCTACTATTTTAATACAAAATGGCATTAATCATTTGGGTACTAATACATACTATCAGCATTAAATACATACTACTTCAAAAACAAAGTCAGACTTGCTGGCAATCTAGTAATCTTGTCTGTGAAAACCTGGTCACGCACCCTGACTGGTATGGTTCAGTGGGCTGGGCATCGTCCTGCAAGGCCGCTGATTCAGTTCCTGGCCAGGGCAGATGTGGACCAGTCCCTGGTTGAGGCTGTGCAAGAGGCAACCAGTAGTTGTTTCTTTCCCTCACTTTTTCCTTTGCCGTCTCTCTAAAAAGAAATAAAATTAAATTTAAATAAAAGAACTGGTCAAGCTATAGCAATTACTATAGAAACTTCTGCTTTCTAATCTTTGTCTTATAAAATGAGAAACCTGAAATGACTATGGTGATCACTACTATGATTGGACCATTGTCAAATCAGAGCCTTGAAATTATAACCATGAAATCCGTTAGACCACTGCCAAGGAGACATTCTGGTCCCTGAAGCTAGTGGCAGTTTTCACTTATGAGGAATCCCAAACCACTGGACCTATAAGTAGATGCTACTGTTAAACATGTTCAGAAAGCTTTGAATTTTAGCTTTTGAACCATAATTCCAAATGTATATGCCCATACATGAGAGAGGTCACCATCTTTAAAGTGAGCTCATTCTAATCAGGACTGTCTTATTCTCCCCAAGTTCAAACTTGAAGCTCACTATCAGTGATTACACTTCTATTTGATATGAACAGAAATGGGTAAGAAAAAAATACAGCTTAAGTAGGTTTAGGTGTAACAAATAATAATGGCCAACAAAAAAACAAATGAGGTAAGAATCTCAAATGGTGTTTTTTATGAGGAACATATGTACTTTGAGTGAGTGAAAAGTCACAGAAAATGTAGAATACACCTCAAAACTGGAAGCTGCCTCTATGATTGACATAGTTCTATCAAATAACCAAAGCCAATCAATGTCAATAATATAAATTTCTTAGTATATAGTATTAGGTTTTCAATAGGACTACAGTGTCATAAATGGACAAATACTTCCCTTGTCAAGAAGTTGGAAATTCTACAAAATTTTTGTTAAAAGATCATATAAGACTGAAACAAACATTTTATTTTTCAGCTTAACAATTAAAAATCAAATGACATTTATGAGCACTAAGCCCGGTCAGTACGGGACACTTACCAGGGGAAATGGTGGTGAACCGAGCTCTGAAGAGCAATTGAAGAGAAACAGTGTGCTTGGGTTCTGATGTGAAAAACTAAACCAGCAATTTCTTTTTCTGAAGCTCATCTCATTACCTGAGGCAGAAAAGTAAATGTAAGTGTGTGCTATGAGACTTAGCCCAAAGTGGAACTGTGGAATGTTGTGTATTATGACAAGAAAATCTGGGAATATGGCAGAAATCAAAATGCTCTTAGTGGTGAGATAAAAACTATCTATAAACACCACACTATAAAAATACGCTGCCCTACATTAACTAAGTGTAATGATGCTAAATGTAGAACCCTGACAGCCGAGGCAGGTCTCAAAATAAGAAAAACTCAAACTAAAAAAGATAATTTGTCAGAAAGGTACTTATTTTAACTTGAGGCAAGTACATAAACCTTACCTTTAACATGGAGAATTTCAGGTTGATTTGTTATTTCTCAAAAAATATTTATAACCTCCTTCTTTGCTTGAAGTGAACATGTGTATGAAGTGCTGTGTGTACCTGTGTTTGCTCTACAAGAGGAAACTGTGTGTGTAGACTAGCAGATAAAAATAGAATGAGAGTGAAGAAGCCCAATTTCCAATTGACAATCCGCAGTTTCATTAAAACATTCAATTATCAGTGTACGCGACAGCTTTCCCCCTCTAACACTTGATAGATCTTTTAACTTGACTTTCATGGTGGCAAAAAAATAAAAGTGCATGAAAATTTCAGGCCAAGTGCATAAAAATTCTGCAACAAGCACCAGGCCACCAGTGCTGTGAAGGACCCTGGATCACATCACTCTTCATAACTAAAGAAATGACTAAGTGTTTACCTGGAGCAAGCGCTCGGAATTTCTCTTTCTCTTCTGGCTGACTTCCTTTGATGCTTGTAAGTTAATAGACTGCCACCTTGGTTCTGTGGATGTATTTGAACTTGAACACAAGCACAGTGCAGCTGGATCAAGACCAGATTTGGTCTGAGCAAAGAAACATCAAACAGCAAAGAAAAAAATTAAGTGGGAAAGTAAACCAATGTTCATATAGCAAATATAGCAGGTTAGTTATTTTATTTAATGAAGTAGAAGTATGCAAAGTGTCAAAAGGAAAATAATCAGTAAGAAAACATAGTTTCTCAATTCAAGATTAATATTCATTTATTTTTTGTGGAAGGGTGACCATGCTTTTATGTGAAACTGAAGAATGTTCCTAAAACAAAAGGCTCATTGGTTCAAGCATCTTCCCGATACACCAAGATTGAGGGTTTGATACCTTGTCAGTGCATATACAAGAATCCACCTGAAAGCATAAGTAGGTGGAACAACAAAATGACGTTTCTCCCCCTCCCCTTTCCTCCTCCTCCCTCTCTCCCCCTCTTTCTTTCTCTCTCTCTCCAAAAATTAATAAAAATTTAAAATAATTAAAAAACAATAATTTAAAAATAATATTAAAAGAACACAACACACATGTATACAAATGTGTGAACAAAAATTACATTTGGCGATTTAACACACAATGATCACCTGTGTAAACATTTCCCCAAAACAGAACCACTAGTGGCACCCAGAAAATTTCCTGAAGTCCTTTCTCCAACTGCAAGCCTCTGCCTTCCTCTGTAGGGACCATTATTCTGACTTTGATTACAAATGCTTTCTTGATTTTCCATCTAAGCACCTAAGAATGAATCCTTAAACATTGTGGTTAAATTTGTGTGTTAAAATGATTATTCAGTTTTATTCTTTTTTATTTTTTACTCACTGTTATGTTTGTGAAATTAGTTCATTTTGTTGTCTTTGGCTGTAGTTTGTTCAAATTTGTTGATATACAGGGACAGAGAATCAAAATGGAACTGTAGTCCCTGTGAGAGTGCCTAATTCTGGTTGGCTCTTGTCGCTAGACCACTGCCATTTGGGACGCCAATGCAAGACAAGGAGTATGTCCCAAGCCACCTACTTTGGTGGCCTTGAACTCAGTCCCATGAGTCTGACAAAAGCACTCTTCACTCATCAGTCACCCAGTGAATGAAAGCCCACCAGGCGAAAGTAGTTCACCTCCCAGGGGATCTTTGTCCTTAGTCAGATGGTGGCCCAGTTTTCTTACTTATTAGCTTTCTAGATCTTCAATAAATGGATATATACATACACACTTAAATACACATATCTGTGCATTTGTATATATACAAATATATAATATATATAAGTATATATGTATGTGCTTCTATTTAATGTGCTAAGGGTTAAAGACAGGATGGAAATGAGATTGATACTGTTATTGCCTGCACAATATAGGAAGCTATCTTTAGGTATAATAGCTGTGAAAAGAGAATTTTTTTCTTTCACTAGAAATCTCAAGACTTGCTAACTGTTAGGATTTGTGAGATGCAAGATATAGAGTTAAGGGAATTTTTTAAGGGAAGATTAAGTCTAGGATAAACTATTCCTATTCCATTGTTACTAAGTATCTTAGTCAAATGTGATTATGTTCTTTGTTGTTATTGTATAACATTTTATTTTAAAATATAGTCTCAAATATTAGATATGGAAGTATAGTTATAAGATGATGTATATGTTAAAATAGATAAAATGGCAAATACCACAGATAGATCAATTACAAATATAATCTTTTATTTTAAAAATCTTGCCTATTAAAACCATGTGGAACACATGCAAATATATTGCAGACTGCTTGTGCCATGTGAAACCCTGATGCCTTATAGTGTAGGAAAGCTAAAACCGAATCCGATCTGCAGCCAGTGAGAGGTTTCCCTCAGGAAAACCTGGCTGGCTCAAAACAGACACCATCTCTGACTGCTAAACCAGTATCTTATGAATTTCTGCGCTGAGTGATTCATTGAACTCCACAACCCTGTGCTATGGTTGAAATAATGTACCTCAAAGTTCATTGTTAATGATAGAAATAAGACTTTTCAAAACCAAGAAACTGAAAATGAATAGAGCTGTAGAGAAGAATTTTTTAATGAAAAAATGTACTTGTTAAAACTGGATTCTGGCTGTCTTTTAAAAAGTTGATTTGTATAAGATTAAAACTAAGAATGATAAGTCAAAAAAAGCAAAAGAGGATCTAAAGTAGAAAGAAATGTTAAGAGATTTGTCGATCTGAATGAAAATATTGAGAAATTTATAGAATAGTTAGCTTTATCAAGTTTGTAATTATTAATTACTAATAAACATAACTGATCATTTTCACACAGGGATTTTAAATGTAGGGTAAATGATATACTGGGTAATTATAACAACATAACAGCATCATTGTATGTACCAACCCGTGAATCATATCATTGACCATTTAAGAAATAATGATGAACAGTAGAGAAAGACGTGACATAGAAGGAATGAAGTGCTGTTGTGTGGCAACGTTTAAAACAGTGGTGACACCTAAAATGGGAAAAAGACATTCGTTGAGTTACTTTGTTAAGAAATATTTATATCACATGGGATTTGAATATGTTGACGGACTTTGGAAATTACATCAGAGCTATTTTGTAATTATTGGTAGATTACTTTCCACAGTCATAAAAGTGATTATGTATTCCTCTCTGTGTTTTTGGAAATAGTTGGTTATACAACTACAGTGACCACATGCCCTGCATTATAGGGGACCATGTCATTTTCAAATATTTTGTTCTGGTGGTTCTAAATACAATGATATTTTTGGTGTTTTGGTTTTATCTTGGCTCAATGATCTTCACAAACAGTATAACACAGATGATTGACAGTAGTTCAAATAGACACTAAGAGGATCAAAGGTGGATAACAAATTGTAGTTGTTGGCCTAAATGGAGCACCTTAGCAGTGTGGTTAGCTTTATTTAAGTTTCTGTATTGCAACAAATCTTACTTTTACTCCAAAACTCATGTAAATATATTCTATAATTTATTCATTTACCCATTTAATGCTGAGTCCTTAAAAGCATCAAAAACTGTTTTAGAACATTGTGGTACATTGGTGAAATGACTTGTTATAGAAATGTAATTCTACATATTATAAAAGTTTTTCTCCATAAGCATATTTTCCATTACTTTTCTTCCTGGAAACTATATATGGTAGACAGCCTGGAACTATTATGAAATAATGCCTTTACTTTTTTATCTGCTACTACCTACCTTTCCTCCAATACTCTACTTCCACAGCCACCCTTTCACCATCATTGCAGATATGAAATACAGTTCTGAGGATTAGTATTAGAAAATAGTATTTCTATTAGTATAGAAAATAACATAAAGGTCTTGAAACAAGGGAAAAGGAGGATTGAAGATTAAAATACTTCTTAAGTGGGAAGCTAGAATACGCTCTAAGTTTTGAGAGAGTATTGAAAATAAACTATCCAAGAAAACCTCATCCAGGAAAAATAAATAAGTGAAGATGCAGGCCCCATAGCTGAGAACTCAGGTAGAAAATGGAAATATTAAGCATCTGAAATACAAAGGCTTTTAACAGACTCATGTTAGGCAACTGTAGTAGGCCTTGGCAAACTATAATCCAAATACACTTATGGTCCCTGAGGTTCCTTTAAGAAGTAAAAGGAAATAATATCTTTCATTTCATAATTATAAAAAAGAAAGCTAATATAGAAAAGCCTGGTTGAAAAACAATGTTTATTTGGGACCGAATTTCCCAAATAAATAATGTCACAGTGTGGCAGTGATGGTGGCATGTTTCTAACCGAAAGCAAAACAGGTGACCAAATAGTTCATCCAGTGTGGTACCTTTTATAATGGAAAACTATATTTTATATTCGTATAATCATTCTTATATTCATTAGATATCTACACAGAACCTACTCTGTGCCAGGAAGTAGTCTACCTGCTGAACAAATAGTGATGATCCAAAGAAAAGATTTTCTCATGAAGCTCTTAGGAGGAAAAAGACAACAAAGAAAGAAATTTGGGACCCATAAACAGATCCCCCTCCCCAACAAGTGGTCGTCTTTATTTAGAAAGATTTCTGGAAGCTCTAGTTTATGTCAACGATTTTCAACCAGTGTCCTGCAAGAATTTTTTTAATTTTTTTTATTTTAATTGTTGTTCAAGTACAGTTTTCTGCCCTTTACCCCCATCCCAGCCCAACCCTCAGCCCTCCCCACCTCCCTCCCATCTCCAACCCCCCTTCTTATTGTCCCTGTGTCCTTTATACTAGTTCCTGCAAACCCCTCCCTCCTTCCCCTGAAATTCAATACCTGACTATGTAGTCAGGGATACTGACCTCTTTTCCCAAATAAAAAAATGACAACAGCAAACACAACAGTAGCCATCCAGTGTGAATGGATTAAAGTTACACTTAATTTATTTCGTATCAGCAAAAACTATATTTTTGGTTGCTGGAAAATTATTATCTTTTATAACCTTAGGTTGAATAAATTTACACTTCATCCTGATGTCCTTCTCACCTCTTATGCTTCCCATTTGTGATATTCCAAAATTTCAAACCTTTTAATTTATTCATTAGGCATAGTATGGCACTCTACATCACAGTGGCTATCACGGTGCTACCCATAGGTTCTGCTGGGTTAATGCTATTGGGGGTAATACATAGTTATCTTGGACATTCTGACGAATGCTTGAGAGTATAATAAACAGAATAATGCCTCCTCTACCTAAAATGTCTGTATGCTAATCTTTGGAATCTGTGACTATATTATTAGGTAGCAAGGGAGACCTAGGCTTGCAAAAATAATAATAATAATAAGGTTACTCTTCAGCTCACTTAAAGAGATTATCCTGGGTTGCCTGGGTGGGCCCAGTGTAATCCCAAGGGTCCTTATAAATTGAAAGAGAGAGGTAGAAGAGAAAAAACCAGAGAGATGATAGCCTGAAAAAGACTCAACCCAACATTGCAGACTTTGAAGGAGACCATGAGCCAAACAATGCAGATGGTGTCTCGAAACTGGAAAAGTCAAGGGAATGGATTCTCCCCTAGAGCCTCCAGAAAGGAACACAGCCTGCCAACACTCTGGTTTTAGCCCGTTTTGGACCTTTGTTCTCCAGAACTAAAAGGTTTAAAAAAATTGTGTTGTTTTAAGTCACGAAGGTTGTGCTAATTTGTTTCAGCAATAGAAAACTAGTAACGGGCAGGAGAATAGGAAATTCTCCTGACTATACAGAGTCAGCGAGGCAAGCTGTAAAGACTCAGCAAGAACAGCAAAAGGACTTTGAAATTTATGCAAAGTTCAGTAGGAAGGCATGGGTGGTTTCAAACCAGAGAGCTTTCAGAAGTGAACTTAGTCTGCTCTGTGGAGGGTGAGCTGTGGGCATGGTTGGAGGATAACACCTAGTCAAAGCATTCAGATAGAAAAGAGAAGGGAGCCCAGGAAGAGACGAGGAATAGATATAAAAGAAAATACCAGAAGGCCAAACAATATGTTACCATTAGCTATTTTGGGTGGTAACATGACAGATGATTTATATGTTTTTTTTCTTTTTCCCTTTCTGTTTTACAAGTTTCCTTATTGGGCACCTTTAATATGGTGACTTTTTTAAAAATAACAATAAATGGCATACCAGATGGAGAATACATCGGCTACAGGTATAAGATATTAGTTCCTATCCTATAAAGAAAGAAGACATTCAGTGACCCAAGATATAATAAAACACAGAAACCATGGGAAGATTACATTTTTACCTGTTTGCCTTCATCGTGGCAGGTACAAATAGAAGCTAGGCACTAAGATATTTTTATCATGCACCTGCAGGCTCAAGTAAACTGTTTTTCTTGACATAATTTCTGAGCTTTAAAAAAAATTTATGTGAGAAAATTTATAAAAGAACCTTTATTTCAAGACTATTCAATAATTTCTAGTGATATAATGTACTATTAAACTAATGTACATATTCAACAACTAGAAATATCTCTAAAAATGTTTAAAGAACATTTTTTAAACATATGCACAAAGGACATGTCAATAGATGTCTAGAGAAGAAGGTTCCTTCCTTCCTTCTTTCCTTCCTTCCTTCCTCTCTCATCCTAAGATTAATTTACACACAATCATTCACATTTTCTCTGTCTTTGAGTTGTCTATACAGAAAGCCAGAACACCAGATGACTCATTTTTGATCAGGCACTCCGAATCACGTAGAGATGGCCTAAAGTGAAACCAGTAGTGATCAAAGCTCTGTATATTTATCTTTTTTTAATGAAGTATTCAAAACCAGAACCTCTGACAAACATGATTTCAAAACCAGAAGCCTGTCATTTCATGATTTGAAATCAGATAGCCGGTAAACAGAGGCGCTCTCTCAGCGCAGAAGGTTTCACTGTTCTTTTTGCGATGGCAGCACGGTTCGTCCATCAGTAAGACCACCCAGGATCTGAATTAGAATGAACCATTTAATAAAATGTACTCTCACCTGCTGGTTTAAAGATTGATACTTCCAAAGAGGGAATGGTAAAGAACTGTCTAAAAATTGGATTCCTGTTTAGGGGTTCCAAAACACTGCTGAAATATGCCTTTTATTTTGCAGCAATTTATAAAATAAATAACCAGGTTTGAATTGTAGTCAATGCCAGATATGAATATGAGCAAATAGAGTTCAGCTGATACAGAATGGGAGTATTGCTGTGACATTTTTCACAGTTTGAGCGCACTTAAAAACACTCTGAGAAAGGCAGCTCCACTGCATTCTGCATTCCGAGTCAGTGCTGCTGGGGTAGCACCATTTTGCAAGAGAAGACCCAGCAGGAGCAAGAAAAGACAATGTAAATGAATCTTGTCACATCCACCACAGAGAAGGACTCTTGACTTAAACATTATAAGTGATATCTTCCAAAAGACACATTTACAATCATTTCTTTAAAACCAAAAATATTAGATCAAAATGACTTTCCACAGACAGAACAAATAAGTTGTCATAATTCTCACTGCTTTCCATAGTACTGATAAATATTATATTCGGTCTTTAAAAGCGAGCCTTTGTCCCTCAGAGATTGTGCCTCTTTTGTGAGGAAATTGAAAAGAAAGTAAATAGTAGGTACTGCTAACAATTTCCAGAAAGTAAAGTATCTAAAACTCCGGAGAATAGCTTTTGACTGTCTGTACCGATGTTCGCTTTGTTGTCTGAGATGACGTCCTGGCCCGCAGCTCAGAGAAGCAGAATGTGTAGGACAACAAGATATTTGTTGTCTGCTTATGGGTTTGGTGATTTTCACTACCGATGGCAAGATTTTCTGCTTACCTGGATGTATTTAGTAATTTACCTGGATGTATCCCTGATATTTATTCTTTAAAAATCTATTACAAGTTTCTGAGAATAAAATTTTTAAATTGGGATTTTTGCTGGGTCCCATAAAAGTGATTGCACTGAATGTTCTTCATATCATGACAATTACGCCTAGATCTTCAGGTCCCTAAATCCTTATAAGACTGATCGGAGAATTCACTCTGAGGAAGATTGAAGATTCCTGAACAAAACTAAATTTGGGCTTACCAAGGAAGGGGACAAAATCTGAGAAGATATTTTAGGATTCATTTCACTTCGAACTGGTGGTTACTTGAAACATAAATTAAATGTTTTCCTATATCTAGGCCAGTAATAAAGAAATTTCTTGGGTTTCCAAGTTAAGAAATTACTTAATGTTTATACCCTATGCTTAACAATGAACAGCATTTATCTACTTTTAGGTAGTATAATATTTTGACACTGTCTACCTAATATTTTAGGGGTGCCACAATGGATCTGTTATCTGTGGTCATTTTGCTTGACTATGAAGTCATGGTCCATCCAAATGCCTATTAGCCCAATACTACTTTGTTCCACAGTAGAAGGCAATTACTGTCTCTTACTCCTGAAAATTATATTGCCTGATGCTATCTATCTATAGTAAAGTCTACAACTGTTCACAAAGACTTTCACCTGATAGGAGAAAGGGTTACATTTCTTCTTTTAACCTATTGACCTGTAATGTAGCATGAGACTCTCTTTGCCTAATAGCAGGTGAGCAGAAGCAGTGGTGTCTCCTCTGGGCAGAACCTTTTTTTTTTAAGATTTTATTTGTTTATTTTTAGAAAAAGGGGAAGGGAGGGCAGAAGAGAGGGAGAGAAGCATCAATGTGTGGTTGTCTCTCCAGTGCCCCCTACTGGACACCTGGCCCGCCACCCAGGAATGTGCCTTGACCGGGAATCAAACCAGCAATCCTTTGGTTATCGAGCTTGCTGGCCCTCAATCTACTGAGCAATACCAGCCAGGGCTCCTTTGGGTAGAACTTTAAGAGTGGTGTGTAATTTGTGTGTCCCTTTTCCCCCTGTTACAATAACTGGCAATGTTTCAGGTAGATTGAAGGAAATAGGCGCCCAACTTACAACTTATTTGGACATGTAGCATGAATAAAAAATGAAACTTTCAGTTCATAAGTCACCAAGACATTGTGAGTCTTGTGCAACATGTTAACCTAGCCATTCTTGACCAATATCAGACTTATCTCTTAAGGTTTATAGGTTTTATGAGGCCAAAAGTAAAGTCTAAGAAGTCACCCTTATACTACAAATGCTCAAGTTACAAAAGACTGACTAATGAAGTTTTAATCAGCCAGTGTCTGGAATTCAAGTGTATGTCTTTCACTGAAATGGATAAGAGATACAATTTTCACTCTTCTGTTTCCAAAATTCCTTCTTGGAATGCAGTGCTTTGAAAATCTGAGGTGTGTGGAGTAGAGAATGCAGCTTTGAACTCAGAGCTGACGTTGGGCTTTGGGGTCATACTGGAAACTCCCTTTCCTCCTGTGCCTGTGAGCATAAGGCGGGAGATGGTTCCAAACCCTCCACATGGGTGGTTCTTTGCTGGTTGTGATGTCTCCCAATTTAGGAAGGGGCAGCATACATTTGAATAGGGATATGCCATTTGATTCTGTACATTTCCTGAATGTCAATTAATGACAGGTTGGCCACCCTAGAGGAACAAACATAAAGAACAAGAAAATAAAGTAGCATTTTCCTTAATAATAATTATATTAGATTTGCAGAGTCCTACTTCTTTTCAACAAGGCATTTGCTCAGAAAATACTAAATATGTGTTTCCCTAACCATACTACCCTTATAGAATTGCAACAGGAGTTTTGCATAGTGTGTCATATAAATGCATAGTTACACGGATATATTATTATTTTTCAGAAACTGCCTATATTTGTGAAACTTACTCAAATATGTTTGCTGCATATTTTAAGTACTTTACTCTTATTAAAAATCTTTGATGCATGTCTTCAATTAGAGTCAAGGATCATTGTGTTTGTCCAATAATGTTCCTCTTCTCCCATGGAAAATATACTAAAAAAGTAGGTGCATTTTTAAAGCATGAGTCTCTGTTGCAACATTCCAAAACAATTTTCAAAATATCTACAATAAATATTGAGTTTCATGTTAAGTTGATTAATTGCCTTCAAATCGATCATTACTTAAAAGCCTGATTCTATAATAAACAATGTGTCTTGGGAAAATTAGGAGAAATCTGTTCTTAGGTTCTGAAAACTATGCCAGAGAACAGCATGCCACAAACAATATTCCAAAACTCTGTCGTTGTCATATCCTTCTGTTTCACTGTATGTGCTAAGGGCTCGGTTTTGGCTGAGACCCAGCCTAGTGCGTGTGGTTGCTCTCGCAAGTCTTGCATTCAGGAGCAACAGTGCATATGGGTGTGGGCTGTTCTTTCTGGTAGCAGAACCAGACTGACCCACCACAACACACCAAGGAACCTCCCGTTTGGATACGTCTGTCTGTGGGGAGGTTTCCAGCTGGTCTATTTGCTATACATTGGATGTTCTGCTGTAAACAATGAAAACGTTGAGGGAATTGCCCATGGTGTCTGACTAACAACCGAAGCAGGACTTTGGCTACTTCACAAGGACGAAACGATGAAGGCAGAGAGGATTAGAAACAAGAGTGTGAATGAGGTGGGTGGCCAAAAGAGAAATATAGAACAGCAGGATAAAAGGTTATAAGGAAGAAAAGAGGAGTGGGTAACGGCTGAAAGTGTAAGGTCTACTTTATTCCTGAGAATATCTAATTGGTCAAAAGTAAATGGCAGCAACCAATGCAAGGACATATTTTAGTATTGAGGCATAATTAGGAATGGCAGTCATTTACTTTTCATATCAGGAATTTAAATTCAGTATATGAACTCGGTGTATGAAGTATACCATGAGCATAGCACCAAAAATTACTACAAAATAAATACATCATCTTCTTTTTCTCCCAGGTCATAACAGTCTAGGGCTATAACAATAATATTCAGATATAGGCTTCATTGACAAAATGTCAAGAATTCCAACACCCTCAACTTCTTTCCAACCAGTGCACAAAGTTCAAGGTATGATTTTTTTTAAATTTTATTTGTTTATCTTTAGAGGCAAAGGGAAGGAGAGAGGGAGAGAAATATCAATGTGTGGTTGCTTCTCATGTGTCCCCTGTTGGGAACTGGCCTGCAACACAGGCATGTGCCCTGACTGGGAATCGAACCTCGATCCTTTGGTTCATAGGCCCGTGCTCAATCCACTGACCTATACCAGCCAGGACTCAGGGTATGATTTTTCATATGCTCTCAAACATAATCTTCTTGGCTCCAACAAACATCATCTTCTTGGTTCTATGTCTTCTATTTCTGATTGTAATAACACCACTATAAGAATCTTAAGAAACCCCTTGCAAAGAAACCTGTTATTCCTGAAGCGTCATAGTCTCTCTGTCTCAGCTATTTCCTTCCTATTATATGCTCCCGTGTATCCCAACAGGACCAAAATGGGAATGAAACAATGCCATGGGATAAAATTACATCCACAATTCTCACCTTCCAGATATAGTTCACAGTAGTTTTGGTGAGGCCAGGATGCCTTTCCATTAAATTAAAATTATTAAGGTGTCTTTAAATCTAAGCATGTTAATGAAATATTAAACAACATTTTGACACTAAGTTATAGAAGGTTCTACACTCACTTTGCTCTGTTCCAATCTCAGTACCCTAACTCTTAATTGAAAAAGATGCTTCACTTACAATTTTTAAATGAAGTCTAAAAGTGGTCAAAGTATTCCCATTCAAGATTAATACCACATTAACCATGGACACTGGCCACGTTTACTGTGGCTCAGTTTATTTACCTGCCATGCAAAGCATGCAATAGAGGTAAGTAGATGAATGAGTATTGTTTAACAAATCTTCATTGTGCATGCAATGAGTGCCATGGTGGTGACAAGGGCTTTAGAATAACTCAGAAGTTCCTATAAGTTTCCATGAAAAATTCTGGATATAAGGAAAAGTGGCATCACATATCCTACTTCTTCAAGTTAAATCCAACCTTAACAGAAGACAAATACTAAAATGTAGAACTCAAGAAACCTTTAAAAAATCTTAAAATGACACATGAGAGAGGAGCTGATATAATCTTAGAACTGATAGCTTCCTTTTTTTATTTTGTTAGTATAGTCAGCATACTCAAAAACTAATTTTGATTCTATATATTGGAATTTTAGACTCTGTAGGTTCTGAGAAATACATTCCACCATAATAAGAAATTAACAAATCTTTATTTAAATGGACAAAAATAATATACTTTAAAACATAGTCGTATAATTTTAATGCTGAAAGAGAAGGCAGATATCACATGGTCCTACTTTTCCCCCACCCCCACGCACAAACCAAAAATAAACTTATTTTTCAAATATCCATATGTGTACATATCACTTTTTATGTGAAAATGTGACCACTGGGGAAAGTAACATATGTCTATAAGTGGCTAATATGTTGGTTACAAGTGAAGAAAATTTTATTGTTGTTCATGCCTTTTCATCTATTGCAATATTTTTCTAACATTGTCTTAGGTTTTTGGCACATATTTTATATTAGACTAATAACTAAAATGTTATGTTATAATATGATTATGTATTTATAACTGCAGTTATTGAAACACAGTCTGGAATCTCAGAAATTATCCAGACATTTAATATTCAGTTAATTCATGAATATTTCCTATCCAGAAAGATCTGAAAAAATGTGTTTTCAAACACACTTCAAAGACTAAAAATGAGAATTTAGAGCAATGAAACATAAGTGGCTAAGTCAGCTGTAAGCAAACTTTTCCATTCTATAAACATTTAACCACTTCCCAAATCAGGCATCTTCCTCCTTCTTTTTGAAGACCATAAGAGGTTCTGTAGTCTAGTTCCAAATTTTGGTTGCTCTCATATTCTTTTAATGCAAGGCATTAGTGCTCATACAATACCTTCCCATTATTCTTTCACTTTGCAAAGTCTAGATGTCATAAAGTTCACACTGTCCCCATGCTAACATAGGAAGCTCTGTTGTTTCTTTAGTTTGCCTGGTTACATGTACTATGCCCCTTGGTGCTCTATGAAGCTCACTTTTTTTGAACAGATGGGAAGTGATACCAGACAATGCTGGTCAAAGACAGCTTACAGGTGTTGTGTGTTACATAAGATACATTTCATGAAAGACTTCCCATAGTGGTTGAAGAGAATGCTCGGCTGTGCACTGGCACTAATTATAAATAATGATTTCTGACTTTGCAAACTTTGTGGGTCAGTAGGCAAGAAGTCTCCAGCATAGAATTGCTGTCAGCTTCTAATGGGAATTAAAAAACAACAGCAAAAATCTATACTAGTCCATTGATGCATGCAATTTCTAGTGATACAGAAAAAGCAGTTCCAAAGATAGGTCTCCTTTTAAAAAAATTTTTAAGCACAAAGAAGATGTGATATTTAAGTATTTGAAGCTACTCCAGAAATTCGGACTGCCATTAGGGCTGTTAAGGTCAAGGATTTCTCAAATATGCTAAATGTGAATTTGTCTCATAAATGTGTTCTTTGTTTCTCTAAATTACTTATGTAACATCTTCACACATATATAAATGAACCTTCCAAAAATATGTATCATAACTAACTAAACAAATAAGAAAGGACTTAATATCTTTCCTTTGGCACATATTAATATCCAACTGATAAAACAATGTAAATTATCAGATGCAATTTTCTACAACCATTGGTGAGCCCAGCCCAATTCATACGTCATCCACAAAGTGGCTGAGACTTTTGTGTGAAAATAACATTTTCTTGGTCTCTGCGAAACCATTGGATATTTATTTAATTTTAGCTCATTGTCCTTATTCATTTTGCTCTACTTGGGATGCCTTCAAGCAAGGTGAAGGTAATGAGCAGCCTAAACATTCAGTAGAAAGGGCATCTTCTCTACGAGACATTTACTGCTACATTCTCCCCACCACTTTTCTCCATTAGCACTGTGTAGACCCTCTATTTTGGCAGTAATTGTGGTACCATCAATCAATGACTTACCTGCAGACAAGCTTGTAAGTGTCATGTCTAGTTCAACTTTGTAGCACCCATGTAATGACAGTACATTTCAGGAGATCAGTTAGGGCAGGGTGTACATATGTGGTCAATTCAATAAAGTATGATTATTAGAAACTAAGGTTAAATAAAGACTTATTTTATTTTATTTTTTTATTCAAGGTAAAACAAAAAAGGTCTCCATAGATGCAGTGTGAGAAAAAGTCTAGCTAAGTAATGTTTAGGAGTAGAACTTTCCAATTTATTTTTCAAAATAATAAACTTTTAAAAATTTTAAGTATTCTGTTTTTACCTGCAAAATGGAGGTTTTAATAGTACCTCCATCATTTAGTTGTTGTAATAACTGAGATAACCCATAAGAACGATTTTAGCAAGGTGACCACCATAATTCTCTAAATGTTAATGGTTATTATTGTATTTTATAATACTGAAAAGTACCCCAAAAATTCATAATGCTATGATCTAACAAAA
This sequence comes from Trachops cirrhosus, assembly GCA_028533065.1. Taxonomy (NCBI): domain Eukaryota; kingdom Metazoa; phylum Chordata; class Mammalia; order Chiroptera; family Phyllostomidae; genus Trachops; species Trachops cirrhosus. Next base: position 19,873,666 of record CM052549.1, read on the forward strand.
TTCCTCTAATGATTTAGAGTATAGTCTCCAGGGACATTTTCAATATTACAAGATATATGAGGCCTGTCCAGAAAAAGTCCAACCATTGTTGATGTAATAAGAACAGTTTGCATGGCATTGATGTAACCTGGCAACCTAGGAGAGCGGACTGGAATGCACATGCTTGAACAATGACGACTTCACTGCACTTGTCAGTGGGGGCAGTAGGCGTCATTTGAGTGAACGCGTGTACCGTGTGGCCCTTGCGTTCAAAATAACTGAGCAAGTAGAGCAACAAATCTGTGTCAAATGTTTTCATTAAGCTTGAACATTCCTCTGCAAAAACTATTAGGATGATTCAGAAGGCCACAGCTATGGGCAACTGGTGATCGGCAGCTTCATCATAACCATGAGCCCACTCATGCATCACGTCTCCTGCAGAGTTTTTTGGCAAAACATCAAGTCACCCAGGTGACTCAACCCCCCTACAACCCAGATTTGGCGCCCTGCGACTTCTGTCTTTTCTCAAAACTTAAAACACCTTTGAAAGGGAAGAGATTTCACACTGTCCATGACATTCAGGAAAATATAACAGGGCAGCTGATGGCAATTGGGAGAACTGTGTGAGGCCCAAGATTTTGAGGTGGACTGAGGTTTCTAGTCATATCTACAATGTTTCTTATATCTTCTTCAAAAAAAGTCTCTGTTCATATTACATGACTTGATACCTTCTGGACAGACCTTGTATACGCAACACAAAGTTGGAAGAGGACTGTGTATATAATATTGCAAAACTAAAATTTTAACTTAAAACATTCCCTGGCTATTTACCTCATACCACAAGTGTATTTTTTAAAAATAGGATTTCAGTGGTGTTTAATATTCTTACATGGATCTACTGTAATTGATTTTACTCATGTTTTATTATGTCTTTATTATCTAAAAATGTTTAGACATGAAGTAGAACGTCAAGAAATGTTTAGCTATTAAAATGTGTTTGATGGGAATAAAAAGGATGTGAGGAAATACGTGGTCCTTCAATCAATGAGAGTGATGGCAGGTTTACATCCCTTTACTACAGGGAACAGGGAATTGTATAGTGTCATTGATGGAAATAATTTTTTTCACCAAATAGTGAGGCTATCGTTCTTGGCAGGGGCATATTACATATAACTGTGCTGTTAAGAAACTATGAAACTTCAAATATTAACATTCAGTAATGTGAACTTTATACCACCTAATTTTTTGAGTTAAAAAATGAATGTAGTTTTGAATAATAATAGGTCTATCACTACAGCATATGAAGCTAGCAACTAAAATTATACATGAGATATCAGAAATTCTTGCATTTATATTCTAAAAGAATAGAGAACTTATACTTGATGAATTATAAATTAGACAAATATTCACCTGATGTAAAAGACATGACTAAATGACAACTTATTTTATTACTTACAATTTGCATCATCCTAAAATTTGGTTAGCCTCACTGTTGTTATGAACTAGATGTGAAGATATGTTTCTAAACTTCTGGAATTCTTTCAATCTGCTACTGTCAGGGCATCCCTGGGAATCACATTTTGGATTTCTTATGGGCTATTAGAAATTTCTCGTGTATTTTGTTGAGGACACTGTTTGTTTTAGCTGTTTCTTGTCTTCTGTCAAGAGGCCCGGGAGGCATGACCGTTCCAGCGGGCAGAGACCCTGTGCGAACTGAGACTGCTAACATATCCACACATGGATGCCATTTGACTCATTCTACACACGCTGCAATTAAGTGCTTGCTAAGTGTCACTTTCCTCTCTCTGAATGAAAACCAATTAGGGGGGGAATGGGAAAAGGTTTTTGTAACCCTGATTTTGCTGAAGAAATAGGCTCATAGTGAATTGTGACCAAGAACCTTGAGTTCTGTCGCTGGGGGGGATACGTATAATTAAATATTAGTTCAACACATTTCCATATGAAGACGTTTTATTGACTGACAACCCTATGGCAGAGCGTGTGGTAGGAGTTGGGACTATACAGATATATATGATATGGTTTCTGCATCAAGATTCGAGAAGAAACACATTTAAAAAAAGAACAAAACAAAGCAAATCAAGTTAAGTATAACCAGAGTAATATTAACAAAAAGACTTAATTACTTCTGCCCAAAGGTGATAAAGGAATACTTCAGAGGCAGAGGTTGTATTTTAATTTGAATTTTAAACAATGAAGAGAAATTTAGTTACGCCAATGGAGGATGTTCAAAGCAGAAGAAGCTTCATTTGTAACACATACCTGTAGAAATAGAATAGAGTGAGGACCTTTAAGTCTGATATTGATGAGCAAATTATCAGTAAATAAGGACAGTCAGTATAAAGGCAGGTAGTAGAGGGGAGTCAGTTTATAAAGGATCTTCCCAACTGCATATTAGAATTTTGGATAACTAAGAATCATTTAAGATTTTTGGAGAAAGTGACTTGATATTAGCATTTGAGTTAGAAAACTCTGGCCAGGTATATGAAGGTAGGATCATTTGTCAGGGAGAAAAGTAAGAGAAAATATGGAGGCTATCACCAGATACAGAATTGATCATTGCATATCACCTGTAGGAAGCACCTGAATATAACACAAAAGTCCAAAGAATGTGAAGCAAGGAACTAGTCACATTGTTTTGAGGAGCGGTTGTGGAGCAAGTAGGGAGTCAGTGACCACAAAGGGAGTTAGTTACCTTGGACCTCAAATCCTGGACTGAGCATAAACATCGTGATTCTCTCATTTTAGCCAAAGCCCCCGCCTCCAAAGTACATGGCTCAAGCCCATCAGAAAGGGATGCAGCTGTTTAAGTCTAGGGCATTCCTCCATAAAATAATATAATATAAATATGTATCCAATAATTCAAATTCTCCTGAAAATCATTCTTAAGTTAAAATTTTAAACTAATTAATTCTATGTACTAACACTGGTTATCTGTGGGTACAATGAAAAATTGCTAAATACAGACATATTTTTGTACATACACACACACACACATACTTGCCTCAATATGAATAGACGAGAAAGAAAAATGAAGAAAAGAAGGAAGGAAGGAAGGAAGGAAGGACATTAAATTAGAACCACTTACTAGTAGCAACTGAGGGGTACCATGTCTGTTTTAGAGCATGCCTTTTCAAAACAAGAGAAATGAGCTTAGCCAGTAGAGATACCACAGCATCTGTATATAATTGTCATTCAATTAATATCTGTTCTCTAAACCATATTATATGGAGATCCACCATCAAACTATTCTATCCAGAATAGTAAGGTCCTAAATCATTTCTAAACCCAGTACTCCAGCCTTGCTATATCACAGTATAATGATAAAACAGAGCCCATAGTGTTTGATGTAATAAATATATTGGCTATGAATACAAACCAATCAACTGGAATTCATAAACTACATGTTCATATCAGTTGCCTGTCTTTGCTGTGTTGTTACATGTGAAATGAGATTGCCAGACACATCATCACATGTCCTATGGAGGAAAATCATAATCCTTCATGTGAATTTAGAACTAATACTAAGACAAACATATTGGGTTACATTATCACATTTTCTGGTTCTGCCATACCAGATATCCTCACTATTACTAGGAACATTCTTTCATTCACCATTCCATAGGCCCTTCAAGATAGGTTCTTTATTCTCAATGCTATACCTACAAAAGTAATTTCTTTTTCTTTCTTTCTTTCTTTCTTTCTTTCTTTCTTTCTTTCTTTCTTTCTAATTCTTTGATTATTCAGAAGGGATTTGCAGTTGGAATATATCTTTAAGGATGCTAGAGCAAGCTAAGTAAAATTTTTGCAGGATAAGTAAAATTGTTAAATAGTTAAAACTCCACAATGTGTACCATGGACATTTCCTGGCTCTTACAGGATTTTTTTTTT
>CM052549.1:19878053-19893317 GCA_028533065.1 Trachops cirrhosus
TTTCTTTCTTTCTTTCTTTCTTTCTTTCTTTCTTTCTAATTCTTTGATTATTCAGAAGGGATTTGCAGTTGGAATATATCTTTAAGGATGCTAGAGCAAGCTAAGTAAAATTTTTGCAGGATAAGTAAAATTGTTAAATAGTTAAAACTCCACAATGTGTACCATGGACATTTCCTGGCTCTTACAGGATTTTTTTTTTTGGTAGATGGAGATAATAATGGGCAGAGAAAATGTTTTGTCATGGATGATATCTAGTTTAAACAATAAAACTAGAATGGCAATAAACATAGTTAAAGAGGTTCTAATGATATGACAGATAAAGATAACCATTTTAGCCCTGGCCAGGTGGCTTGGTTGGTGGGAGCATCACCTCATGCTCCAAAAGTTTGTGGGTTCAATTTCCAGTCAGGGCACATACCTAGGTTGCAGTTTTGATTACAGATTGGGGTGCAAATGGGAAGGAACTAATTGATATTTCTCTCTCTGTTCCTTTCTCTCTGTCTCAAAAATCAATTGTGTGTGTGTGTGTGTGTGTGTGTGTGTGTAAAATAAAAGATAACCAATGTACAATGCAATCAACAAGTAATTGTGGGTAACTTCCTTAAAGATATAGATCTCAACAGGAAAATGATTGAAAAATATGCTTTTCTAATCTAAATCTTTAATGTTATTTTATAGTTTATGATCATCCAAACTGATTTAGAAATCACATTCCCTTTTATCATATGAGATTTTTCTTCCACTTATAACTGTATGTGTAAGTGCATGGTAATAATAATGCCTGGCATTTTAATAGAATTTTTCAAAATTAAAAATCTTTGGTACTAAACAGATACCTTGCCAACCTGATCGGGGTACTGAAAGGTTACTTTCACATATATCTCTTGTATTTCTTAAAGTTGACAACCAGTAATTTATCTAATTCTCCAAATAAAACATGCTATCATGTATTGTTGTAAGAGATAATATATAAATGATAGGATTAATTACAAGTTATTTGGTTTTTAGTCTCATTGCTAGCCCTTCAGATCAGATTAAATGAAGTCATTAGGCACATATAGTACTGTATGCTTATTTACTTGTTTGAAATCAGAATATCAAGGAAAATAGAGGGCAAAAGATATGTAACTAAATATACTGCTAACACACTGAACAAACGTGGTGGTATGCATGATCTTTCAATAATTAAAACTGGCAAGAGCTCAAGAAAAACTCTATGTGTTCTTAATCTTCATTAGCAACATGTTGGGACTTTGTTCTAAATGAGAAACACAATATTGTTAGATTCTGGAATATCATAGTTTGCCTATGATATTCCCACCATCCCCAAATTCCTTAAGCACCAGCATCCTGGTGAAACCAATTTATTGGAAGCTCTTTTCTTTTTCCTTTAAAAGTCCCAACTAAAAGCTTTTTGTGTTGGGGCCTTTAAGCCAAGAATACCTTTGCTGTACTGCTCTGCCTCAGAGTGCTCAGGCCATGTGCTCCGCCATTGTTTTAGAATGGTAATGCTTTCCCTTTAAATGATGCTTCCTCTGCCCCTCAAAGGCACCATTGTCTGCCTGGGATCCTCAATTCGGTTGCTTTTAGCCCCTGATAAATTAGTAATGGAACAGAATAGGAGGCTTTGTGGCTTCTGTGCCCTGTTATCAAATTGTGGTTTGGTGCTAAAATGTATATACACCGCAGCCTCTGTAATGGCAGGTAACTGTTTGACTAATTGGACCAGATTCAATAGAATCACAGAGCTACAAGGATAGTCAAACTCTTTGGTTAGGTCATCTGATGACCTTTTTTCAAAGAAGACTACAACCTCAGGAATTAAAAGATTTGCACAAGGACATAAAAACAGCAAACATCATAGCTTGGACCATGGTATAGTCTGTTTTTTATATTGTCTCTCTTTGAATTGAATTTTTGATATTTATTAAGCATTAAAGAAAATTAATTTAAATTTGGCCACAGGCTTTTTTGAAAAAAGGTCTGAGACTCTTATAAAATATTTTTAAATAATGTGAGGTAGCTTCTTTAAAATAAATTTGATTATCAATTCCTAATTATTGCTTACTCATGATACAGCTTGTGTTCCTATAGGACACTATTTTTTAAACTTGTTTCTATAAGCTTTTCCCTTCAAAGCCTGTATCCATATTTTGTCAGTGAACATATTATTGGCTTTATAAAGTAATTAAGGAAGATATTATCTCTGGTTCACCTAGTTCTACTCTGAACCTCAATAGCTTTATGTTTAAACTCTCTGTTTCTTGAAATCATTTTCTACTTCATATTTTACTTAGTTGCATGCATGCCTCCTATTAATGCCTCCTATTATGCCTTTAATCCTCCTATTAATCACTAAAAGCTTTAGAAAATTCTTAAACAGCTTTCAAGACCCCACAAGTTGTAGCATATGGCTTCACAGAAATAGGCCTTCAATATGTCTATTTAGTAAATTTAAAAAAAAAAGAATTTGTCTTTGACAGGTAAGAAAATGTGCATGTAAAAAATATTTTCTCCAGGTCATATAGGAAATTATGAGAAGAGAAAGAACTAAAATTTTGTGTTCCTTTTAATCACCTATTTATTCAACATTGTAGTGCTTGGGCAAAGCACTCAGAATGCCTCTACTACCAACAACCTCTCTCTGAGAGGCAGTGTTTTATGACCTCTGTGCCCTTGTCTACCTCAGCCAGAACTGACCAGTTGAAAGCATGGGTGGGACTTCCACCCAAATTATGTCGGACAGAACATAGACTGACCAGTGACTCAGAAGCTGAAAGGCATGCTGTACAAGAAGGGTGGGAGAAACTCCAAAAGGCCAAGTGCCAGCAAAAGTTGTGAGGCATTAGAAACTCTGAGTGAGCAGAGGGACCTGGTTAAGAGGGATAAGTAGCATATACCCAGTCAACAGTGGAAATGTCATGAGAGACAGAGCATACAGTGCACGAGGCAGTGAGTGTCCTGAAGCTGCAGCTACCTTGCTTTTGACAGCTTTCCTTTTCTGTTTCCACTAACATGCATGCATCTTGAAAATGAAACTCCTTTCCCATGAGGTAAATGGAGGAACATCCTTCTCTTGTAACAACAACAGTAGAAGCCTTATAATAAATTTAGTGAAAGGCATAAGAATCCATGACCCCTGTTTAGGAAAGGTCAATATAATTCTATCTATCCACAGTGCAGTATCTATTAATACTTAGTCTGATGTACTGCCATGGGATTTTTAGTGCAGGTAATTAAATATTTTCTACCTACTTAAAGAAGTGCTAGAAAGTCATATCAATGTAGATGATTTTGAGATTTATTTTGGTTTCAAAACATGTTATCTTTTGGGAGTGAAAACAAAATTTCCCTAACAAACAAAATGAAGAAGAAAAATGGATTGCCTCTATATCCATGAACTTCAGTTCCGTGCTGGTTGTTTTCTGCTTTGCACTATTTGTACCAATCAGCTAACACTTTGACCTGGATTGCTCCCATACTGCCAGAATATGAAATTGTGTGTTGAGAGGATATGTTTGATCTTTGTGGGACTCAGAGGTGGAGTTGGAGAAATGGGGAATTCAGAGAAAGCTCCTGAAAAAGATAGTCTTCAGAAATGTGCTCTATGGCCTACAGCCATGAAATGTGTGCTCATTAGAATATCACCCCTAATTCAAGACCAAATAAACCAATGAGGTTTATTGTTAGTGAGTCTTTGAGCCCTCCATCGGGGATTTTAAAATATGTACAAAAGTCTTGGATATTGCTCTCATTCAGAGGTGGAGCCTAATTTCCCTCCCACACAGTGTGGGGTGGACTCAGTGCCTCACTTTTAATAGAATAAAGAGCAATGGTGGTATGTGATTGCAGCGAATAGGTCACAGAATGTCATAAAAGGCATTGCAACTTCCTCTTTTCTCTGTGATGCCTCACTCTTTTGAGGGCGTTCAAGTAACCCTGTTTTGAGATCTGCATAGGAGGAAACTGAGACCTCTGCCCACACCAGCAAGGAACAAAGGCCTCCGGCCCATAGCCGTATGAGTGAGCCATCATAGAAGCCCCTCTGCCCCAGATGGGCCTTCATATGTGTAGTGACAACTTAGCTGCAGCCTCACGGGAGACTGTGCCCCAGAATCACGCCATTAAGCGACTCCCAAATTCCTGACCTACAGAAACTGATGCTGTTTTAACTGCTGAATTTGAGATAATTTCTAACCCATAACGTGTGGCTAATACACTGTCTTTTACATCCTACAGAGACACTGTAAAAGTGAAAGTTACCTCTTAATGTTATAATATTCAAATTATTTTTCAATAACCCCTGAGCAATCAGGATTGAAACATAAAATAATTTCTTCTCAAAAATATTCCATGTGTGTTCTAAATATGTTGTGCTTTGTAGGGGTAAAACTGACTAAATTGTTTAACCAACAGAAGATTTACATACTTTTCTTAAAGGGAAAGCAAACACTTCTTCAAAATTGATTAGTAATGCTAGGAATCTCCAAAGATGTTGCATCCTCTAACATATTTCTTTCATTCATTTTTGAAATTGTACTAGTTTTAGTTTTAAATTTTAAAAGAAACCAAATGGAAGAATTTCTTATATGTTTTTACATTGTTATTCTGAGAATTCTGTGGGCACCTCTTCATGCAGAATTCTAAATCAATAACCTTGCATATGTGTGAAGTATCTCTGTATTTATGTACATATATATATATGAATACTAAAATGCATATGTTGTTTTTCATTCCATTTTTGTTTTACTTATTTATTGCTATTATAGATTAATTTCTGCCCAAAAGCAGCTGCCTGTGGGTGGTGGTGAATTCACTGCTTATCTCACAGAATTTTTATAAGATGACTTATAAAGCACTTTATAATCTGGTGATGAGGGAGAAGTATTGGTGGGGGTTTATGCGTGTGTGTTACTTTAATGCTTAAGATAGATGTTTAAAATCTAAAAGTCAGATAGTTCCATTAAGTGGTTAGATCAGGAGGCTAGAAGCTTATCTCCAAAACAAATATGAAAATCAGGTGATATGTGGCTGACAACTCTGATTTTTTTTAGCCCAGACTGAATAGTTTCAATATTTCTATATGCCTTGTGAGTCATTTTCTGATATTTCCATATCTGTCCTATTGTAGCCTAGTTAGTGGAATGATTCTGAAATAGTTTGATGAAAGTGAATCACAAAATGAGTGCCTACCCAGAGAATCACAGGGTTTATCCTATATCTGTTGTATAATAAACCACACCAAACTTAGTGGCTTAAAACAGCAACCAATTATTACCACTCATGGTTCTGTGAGTCACAATTTGGTGAGTAATTCTTCTGCCCCATGTGGCATGACTGGAGCACTTGCTGGTGTTCAGGGAGGCACCCTCCCATGGAGGGCAGGAGGGCTGGGTTGGTCTGGATCCAACTACTTCTCCGTGCAAATCCATGGGACAGGAAGTGGAAGCTGCCAGTCTCTCTTACGGGCTGGCCCAGAATTGGCCCATTATCACTTCTGCCTTTGTCTTCTGGTTAAGACAGAACTTTCTAAGACTACATAGGAAAAGTGTCAAAGACTTTGTGGCATCTTTAATCTGCCACCATGGAAGACACACAAAAACACATATACGCAAATATGTCTTATATATCACAGATGTCTCTAGAGGGAAACTAAGTTATTCATCATCTATATTTCAAATGAAGTTGACTTTAAAATGTAAGGTAATGTTCACATGACAATGAAATTAAAACAAAATCGGTTATATAGAAGCCTACTGTCTTCCTTAAGTATTAATATGTTTTAATGCCAGTGATGATCATTAAAGATCAAGGAAATTGACTAGACAATGATCATTCAAAATTATGAGGATATGTGAAAATGAACAGTATTGTCCATTTAGGCAAACCGATATATATTCTTTTGTATATTAAAAGGCAGCTGAGCCATTAAAATAATCATGGAGTAAAAATATATAAGAATATAAATTGATGCAGTAAAACATTGTCATTTTATTTTGAGAATTGTTGGATACATAATGGTGGATATATTCTGGTACATTGGTATTTAGAATCTCGGTAGAAATACCTAAAAGGTCATACACACAAAAGCCGCTTTACCTGTAGCAGCAAAATGACATCATCTCTAGCCTTTATAGCTACAAACATTTTTTTCAAAGACAACAATTTATGGATGCTCTTCTAAGAATTAGTCGATATATTAGCTTTCTTTAAAATATACAGCTGTAGCAGTAAGCCACATATATTTTATTGGGCCTTGCTCATTTTCTCTGAGTTCTAGGAGCTATGGATTTTTGAGATATTTGGCTGAAACTCAAAATGAAAAATCATTTCAAAAAAATAGAAAAGCATTTCATTCTTTAAAAATGCTAAAAATATATGATGCAAAATGTCATAGTTTGGCTGTAATAGCAAAATTCTTAGAATCAATCAGTCAAAAATAACTGTGTTATTTAGGCGCAATTTGAAGGCATACAAACTAAAAACAGTATTTTAAAACCATCTATAAGAGCTTGATGGCTTCTTTATACACTGATAGCTATTAGCCTTGTAAAAATAACAATTGCATGAGCACAGAGAATAGACCACTGTAGAAAAGGTTGCCTTTTATGTAGTGCTAACATGTACTCAATAGTATTTACCTGCTCAGTCTGGACTAAGGGTAAGATGGCACTTCAGCAACACCCCAAACTCCCCTGTTTTACTGTGATTGCCACCATATAATTCCTTCAAAATAAAAGCAAGAAATAAACTAAAATTCACATAAACATCACAAATTGGGAGATGGTTTCATGTATATTTACTTTGCCAGAATGAAAATTGTATTTGAGAAAAAGTATAAAAGTCCTTGGCCTGATTATTTGTTTTTTAGTCATTTGTTATTTCTGAATGATTAAAAATAGCCTACTGTGTACCAGGCACTATTCTCAAGCCTGAGGATAAAGAGAAATGGCCATAGCTCTTGCCTTTAGCATAACTGACAATCTAAGGGGAAAGACAGACATAAGCCCAGTTATATTGTAGTTGGAAGCCACAGTTACAGGGGCAGGGAAGGGATGGATATGTGGGATCCAGAGGCTGAGCATCTGACTCACTCTGGAAAAAGGGAACAGGTTTTTTGAAAGAAGTGCCAGACGGACATTTGGGAATCAGCTTGGCCAAGAAAGGATGTAGAAGGCACAATAGAGAGAAAAGGAATATGAAAATATCTGCAGATTAGAAAAAAATATGTTAGTTGGGAGCAATTAGCCCAGTATGGGGAGGATAGCAGACGAATGTGGAGGTAAAAGTGGTAAGATGAATAACATCTGAACTGCCATTACTAAGAAAAATAAATAAATAAAAAGAGAATGCAACACAAAGGAGAACATTCCAGACAGAGAAACACTCCTGAAGCCAAAAGTATATGCTAATCATTAGGATCAGAGAGGTAAGCACAACGGGATCACAAAGCCCCTACTATGAAATTTACAAAAAAAAATCATGCTTAGTTGAATATCTTTGAGGATATTTTTTTTAACCTGACATGATCTGATTTGACTTTAGAATGATCTGTGACTTGGAAGAAATGAATTGGAGACAGAAAGATGAATAGACTGTTGCAGAAATCTGAGTGAGGGGCAGAAAGCAACTGTTTCCTCCAAGTCCAGATTCTTCCCAGTCTCCATCACAACGCTAATGCTGCATCACATGTTGTTGGTTTCTGTTAGAGCCAAACCTTACTTCTCTTAAAGTTTCTGTGTTACTTACTTACTGCTTACTGATGGTTTATGAAAAACCATCCCGAATTTTAGTGGCTTCAAACAACAATGGCCATTTTCTTTCTCATGACTGCATTTACTGGTGCCAGTGTGGCAGTTTTTCTGCTCCTGGTGACATTAGCTGGGGCCGTGAGCATCGGGATGCCCAAATGGACGACTGACATATCCCAGATGACTCACTCACACAGTTGCACCTACGCTGGGACATGTGACAGCTTGGCCTGTCTTTCCATGTAGTCTCAGAGACTCTCACTCACCACATGACCTCTCTAAAGGCCACTCCAGAAGAATAGCCCTATTTCTTACACAGTGGTTCAGGGTTCCAGAAAGTGAAAAAAAGAAAACAGTAATTACTTGGCTTTCTTAGGATTTAGGTCCTATTCATTAATGGTCTCATCTACTCATAAAACTTGAGCCTATCCAAACTCTACAAAAGACCCTGAATTAGGATCAGGACTTAGGAGCTTCCCTCTAGGATCCATGCTTGGAAAACGAAGCAACAAGAGTATTTCTAGATGTGTCTCAACCAGGCAACTGAGTTCCCTAGAGACAAGTGTCTTCATTTATCTTTGAGTTTATTTAATGTAAAAACCAAGGCTAACTTGAAAGCATCATTTTAGAGAGATTTCTTATAGAACGTGTAAAGTAAAAAAAGTCATTTTTTTCTTTGTATGATATCACACTATAAAGAATATAATAATCGTAATAACACTACCTGCCTTGTTGGCCTGTAAACTCACTTGCAGTTTACTCAGGTATGTAGAAAACATTCAGTTTATTTTATCAATAATTTGATTTACTTGATTTGAGTCTGATTTACTACCATCTGCAGAATAGCAGGACAAAAAAATGAAGTATAATCTTATCTATTTTAAAATGTGCTTGTTAAGACAAGTAATGAATCTCTTTATATCATGCTCAGTCATTCTAAGAAAATACTTGCAGCTCCTCAGAGTTCTAAGCCACCTGCCCACCTCCTCAGATTTCTTCCAAGATGTCATCTCGAGGTGTGATGGGAGGGTATGGCCTAATACATTTTCCCTTCACGATGGGAAGGGAAAGCGAAAGTTGTTAGATAAAGTGCCCTTTAGATGCCTTGGTTCCCAGGGCAGTAGCCCTTGTCTAGACCATCGCTGCTCGCCCCATTGGTATTATAAGCTGTAGTCAGATTTAGTTTATTATGGTTTGGCCAGCAGGATCATCTTTGGCCAGAACTCTGAGTCTGCCACCACGTGAACACTCTGTATCTGGGTGTTTCACTTTTATCCACTTGAACTGTCCTTTGCTATAACCCTGTGGCAGGTCCCTGACTCCGAGTCTACGAGTAGTCTTCCAAGCCATTCTGCTAGGGACTATGAGTATGTCTGGGTTCCATCCATGCTATGAAGTAAAAGAGAAGACTCACAAAATTAGAACTTTCTACCCAGCACCACTGGACTATGGGGTTTTCCTTACTAGGCTGAAATTAAACAGCTTTATTATAATCCTAGGACCTCTTACTTCCCAGAGGGCTCCCTCTGCCCTCACTACACCTTCAGCTAACCTATGGCCAGCCATGATAAATCCATGTTATGAATTCACCATACAACCCAGGATTTATGCAAGCTCTTCTATAATATATAAAGTATATTTTATTAAGCATAATCTTAGGTTCACAGTTCTGACTTTGTTTAACTAGGAAGATTTACATGGACAAATTTATTTCTGCTTTGTGTTTTTGAGGACATTTAATGTCAATGGCTTTTCAAAAAACAATATAGAATATAAGCTTTTCGAAAACTATGTGTCTAGGTGAAAGAGAACCAGACTACAGATAGGACTATTGCATGCTGGGATGTAAATTTCAAAAAAAAAATCACCAGGGTGTTCAGTGCAGAATGCAGCACGCTGATGATGTGTTATGGAGCTGTACACTTGAAACTTGTATGTTTTCTTATTAGCAAATGTCACCCCAACAAATTCAATAACACATTTTTAAATACCACCAGAAGATTTTATCATTTTTAAAACATCAAAAATTATATTCTGTATTTTATCTTTCAGAATAGAGTACTATTATATAAAACATGTTTTGGTTTTTTTCCTAAGCCCATTTTAAGGAATAGAGTCTTGTTCAATCTCATTTACTATTTGGTCCCATGTACAACACATATTAAATTGATTAGGGATCAATTAAACCGAAGTATAATGTTTATTTTTATTCCCAATTTAGCATATCAAGTTAATCACTAAAAAGGCAAATGTATTAACTTAACTCTAGATGTTCTTGAATAGATAGATATGTGCAAAACTTTTGTCCCTCATCCTTTACTGTAGGTTACATATACCTAGAGTTTACAAGGGAGAATGTTAATTTGTCCCGGAATAATTCATGTCAGCACTTAGATATTTCTGCATAAAAATTGGGAAGAACACCCTGGCTGGTGTGGCTCAGTGGATTGAGCTCTGGACTGAGAACCAAAGGGTCACAGGTTCCATTCTCAGTTAGGCCATATGCTGGGTTATGGGCCATGTCCCCAGTGTGGTGTGCGTAAGAGGCAACCACACAATGATGTTTCTCTTCCTCTCTTTCTCTTTCCCTTTCTCTAAAAATAAATAAGTAAAATCTTTTTAAAAAAATTTTTAAATGTGGAAAAACTATATTTTATTAAAATGAGTGCTTGAAAAGCAACATATTCAGCCTAAGCACTAGTTGTTTTATTTCTATGACATCAAAATATTTATATTTTACTTTTGTTTATTTTTTTTACTGAAATGAAAAAATTTTGCCCCCGTAACATTTGTCTAAATTATTTTGGCACTGGGCAACTCAACATATTGAAGAAGACAATGAAAACAATTGCCTGCATAATTTAAAGCAGTTAAAACAGAGTTAAGAGCATCTAGCAATTAGCCAGGATTTTTAGTTAATTTTCTTAAAGCCTGCATGTGCAAATACAGCCATTCTGAAGAGGCTTTGCCATTTGTTTAGTTAATTTGATCAAGTAAGCTACTACCAACACTTAGTGAATAAGGTCCCAGGCTTATGTTTTAAAATGGGGTTCTTGATTTTTTGATTGCATTAAATATATAATTGACAATATTACCCTTTCTACTGTGTAGACAAAAATCTTAATGAGCAATAAATGATCTTTTTTTGTGAGCTTAAAGCAAGTTTTAATCAAAACCTTACTGGAGTTAAATGTTAACATTTTAGTTAGTAGCAAGGTTCACTAAAAATGAAATGTTACTGTAATTCCATGGTATTAAGTGGCCACTCTTAGGCCAAAGTGTTGCTAAAATTAACTAAAAGGGCCGAGTTTCCTGACCTTTAATAAGCTGAAGTCTCACTCTTAATTATATTGGTTGAGTGTTCCTAACCTAACTGATGGCATAAGAAGTAAAAGCTAGAGAAGCTGCCTCCCTTTATTAGTAGTGAAAATGCCTATTGTTTTAATGATGAAAACTGTCTAAGAGTTCTTATAAAATCTTGACTACCAAGAAAACAATGCCTCGTCCAGCTGTGAGCCCACCGGCTTGTGTCACTGGGTGATCATCAGCAAGGTTGAAATGTAAACTTGCTAACAGAAAATGGTAACAGGAAAGCAATTTATTTCACGTTTTTTCTTAGTAAAATGATGTTCACCTGGAAAAATTCAAATCTTTAAACATAATGCTGCTTATAAGGAGTACTAATGATATACTTTATGAATTTTAATTTGTTTGGAAGTCAGCAAGTGTACAGTCTATAAATGTAAGCCATCTGTTGGCACCTCCAAAAAAACTGGATTTCAGTCCATCCCAACATGAATTATTTATTTTGATGGATTTCTTTCCTAAGCAAATTGAAGGTGTGTGTGTGCACGCATGCGCTTTAATCTGTTTTTAATCTGCAATAAAATTTCAAAGTCAGGACATGCATAATTGCAAACCAAGAAGAGAGAAGTGCTCAATAATTTGAAGTGCATTTATTTTACATAATAAGATAATTGTAAAATTAAGAAACACCATTTAACATTAGATTAAAGGTAAAAAGCAAAATGGAAGGAAATACAATGAAAAACATCTGTAATTTTAATGTCTCAATGACAATATGAGAAATTCCTATTACTTACCAAAAAAGAGAAATCCACAGGATCCACTGGCAATTTCACATGCTCCTTAATTATGACCATGGCAAGGATAATAACCAATATATTTTTTGAAATGCAAAAAAATCTCATTGAGTTTAACTTAATAGACCTTGTTACTTTGCCTCTATTGCATTTTTTAAGAATTCTTGTTGGTTAACAAAAAATCATGTATGTCAAAGATTACTAGAAATAGTTATACTTTGCTCTTTTGAGTTTGTATTTAACTTTTGTCTTTCTCTGAAATTTTTCATTAGGTAGGATAGAGACATCAATGCATATTAGTGAATCTATTAGTGAATCTCTACTCCAGGTAAAAAAGACAGGTGTCCAAAGGGACTTTTTAGGCCATGTTCAATAGAGAATTGTGTAGCTTTTTCTTTTAAATGTCATGCTATAGGACAGTTGCTTCAAACCTATCAAATGCATTTCATAGACAAATACATCAATCATGTACATTACAGATTAGAGTGGGACTTGAACCAGGCTTTAAGAATCAAAATTTTCTTGGTTTAAAATAAGCGTTTCTGGATAGTAATTTAAAAGCTGCAGATTTTCTTGAGGCTAGTCATTTTTTTTAGAGGAGTTGGCTCTACTTGAGCAACACATTCACCCCAGAGCTACAGTTTTTTTTTTTTTTTTAATTCCCTTCTCTGGTCATTATTCCATTTTGTAACATGGGCAAACTAAATCAACTGTGAAAAGTTTGTTCCTCTTTGCACCAAAGACCAAGGTCTTGCTGTACATAGACTTGATTGTGCTTGCGGGTATTTCCATAACACTTGTTGCCCTTGGAGAGCTGCAGCTGCAACTGCCATCTCTGGATCGTTCCCTCCCATCCCTTTCACCCTCCAGCAATTTTTGTTCTCTCCCATTCAGGCAAACTCCAACTGGTTAAATGTTCTTGGATTATGCAAGGAAGCTATAGGACAGTGGCAGAGAATGTCCTGTTGTATTTTACCCTAATCTCAGCTGTCCGTACATTTTAGCAGCAGTCTTTGAAAATGTATCTTTAGTTATTCCTCTAGGCAACAAATCCAAAATGTGTTTAATTCAGACTATTTTTTCATTCTTGACTGTGTAAAAAAATCTTAATGCACCAACAAAAAAATCTGTATTTCATTTCTCACCCAAAAGACCTTCCCAAGCACAATCCTTACTACTCCTAACACACACAAAATCTTCTTATTCTGGGTGCCCATTAAAAATTAGGTGTAACCTAATATATTGATACAAATGACATCACAAAATGCTATTGGTTTACAAAAATAGTGAATGGTGAATAGGATTTATGTTAAGCCTTTTCACAATTAAAAGGAAGATTTTTACTATTATGTACGTCAATTTTTACTCATCACAGTCCTTTGGTTCACTTGGTTATCCTACTCAGAGAGACTTCCAAATAATGGATTTCATTATTTTGTATTGACATCATTTAAAGTCAGTTTGCTGAGTTAATAAAAAAATATCATATCTATGTTTTTGTTAAAGGTGAAAATCCTGAGTACAGTTGTGGCTCATATAACTTAAAGCCTAAACCCAGTATGAGTCTTTCTCATTATAATTAGAAGAGACACATGTAGAGAACTCAAAGAGAACCTAGTTGCTCCTGGCCCTTGCTCATCCTTCACTCACTCTTTTTTTCTTCATGCTTTTCATGATACCAGTTTACCTCGTCCACTGTACCTTCGAGGTATATTTTATATCTACCCATTCCTTCTCTACCTTCACTGTGAATATTGTAACGAAACCATCATTCTCTCAAATGACCTATTGAAATATCCTCCAATTTTTCTCCCCACATCCTCTCTGGCCATATTCTATCCACTATCACCACAAAAGCTAGAAAACTCTTTTAAAACACTAAAGCAGATTACTTTATTCTCCCACCTAAAATATGTTTAATACAATACAAAAATGTTGCACTTCAGATATCCATACACTTAGAAAATTTAAAACATCAAAATTTAATTAAGAAAATATTAGATTGGAGTTAAATATAAATTATTATAAATTAAGACATCAGCTCAATTGCTATTTAACAGTAAAATTATTTAGCTATAAGTTCTAGGAATGAAGGAAGATTGAAAATTAATGAGCTGAGAAATCAACTCAGAATATTAGAAAAATAAAAAATATGAAATATTTTTTATTTAAATTTTTTAATTATTATTCAATTACAATTGTCCCCACTTTGCCCCAATTTCACTCCCCTGCTATACCCACCCTCACCTCCTACATTCAATCCTCCACCCATTGACCTTGTCCATGAGTCCTTTATACATGTTCCTTGACCCTTCCTCTTTCCTTATCTCTCTCTCCCCTTCCCTCTGGTCACTGTCAGATTGTTCTTTACTTCCATGTCTCTTGTTGTATTTTGCTTATTTGTTTGTTTTGTTGATTAAGTTACACTTATAGGTGAGATCATATGGTATTTGTCTTTCACCACCTGGCTTATTTCAGTTAGGATGATACTATCCAGTTCCATCCATGCTGTCATGAAGGGTAGACGCTCCTTCTTTCTTCTGAGTAGTGTTCCATTGAGTAAATGTACCACACTTTTTTGCTCCAGTCATTTACCAATGGGCATTTAGGCTGTTTCCAGCACTTAGCTATTATAAATTGTGCTGCTATAAACATAGGGGTGCATAGGTTCTTTTGAATTGGTGTTTCATAATTCTTAGGGTATAATTCCAGCAGTGGAAATGCTGGGTCAAACAGCAGTTCCATTTTTAGTTTTTTTAGGAAATTCCACACTGTTTTCCACAGTCCCTTCACCAGTCTACATTCCCGCCAACAGTGCCCTAGGGTTCCCTTTTCTCCACATCCTCGCCGGCACTTATTTGTTGATTTGTTTATCATGGCCATAAGAATAAAGAAAAATACTAAATACATTTCTTTAGTTATTATGTGACACCTGACATATAAGAAATCCCCTGACAAGGCATCATCAGGTCTGTGTATCTGTGTGTATGTGATGCATTTACCAAGACTTGCATCACATTGATGTGCATCTTTTACTTAGAAGTCACTGGTCTATGTTGAGTGTGTTGCCTTTTAATTTCAATAGGTCTGTGATATTACTCAATTTTATTATAAATATTAGGCCTCATAAAAATATAAAAGGGGAACTAATATAAGAGGGAAGAGCAAAATTGCTTTAAGAGAAAATAAAGATTCAATAGATAAGCAACCCAAACTGATTCTTTGCAAGTCTAACAGCATGGACAAAACTCTGCTAAGTTTTAAAAAGAATGATCAATGATGAATGAGGGGACTCATAATACAACATTGTGAAAACAAGATTGAAATGAGAGAATTCCTGGAACATAGATTTGTTCCACGAGCCTCAGAAAGGCCAAGAGGAGAGGGCCTGCAGTAAATGTGCAGAATGT
>CM052549.1:19893817-19948614 GCA_028533065.1 Trachops cirrhosus
TTCCCGTAAACTTTTCTTTATTTCACTTAATGCAACTTCATTTCTACCTGGATCTTTTTTATGCTGTTGAAGTACCCAATGAGCTCCTGGAGCATCCTGAAAACCAGTGTTCTGAACTGTGCATCTGATAGGTTGCTTCTCTCCATTTCATTTTGTTCTGTTTTCTGGAGTTTGTTTGTTTGTTTTTTTCATTTGAACCATATTTCTTTGTCTCCTTATTTTGGCAGCCTCCCTGTGTTTGTCTGCATGTGAGGTAGAGCTGCTTTGACTCCCTCTCTTAGTAGTGTGGCCTATTGTAGAAAAGTGCACCTGTTAAGTTACATGAGGCAGAACCTTAGGTAATTGCCAGGGCAAGGCAATCCCTGTCACCGCTCTGTTTCTGTGTGTGCAGAAGGCTCCTAGAAGGTACAATGCCACTCCCTGGCCTCTGGATTTTTGTCTAGAAGGAAGCTTGCTCTCTGTACTTGCACTTCACTTTCTCCCTATATGCCACTGGTTCTCTTCCAGTTGTTGTCCTGGTGCTGAATCACAGAGTGGGTGGGGTGCATGAGTCCTAAGTCTACTGCTGGCCCTTTAAGAGGGCCCTCTTAAGAATCCTGCAGTTTCTTCCACTTCCCCAATCCCCACTGGTTTTCCCAGCCAAAATTTAAGGGGACTTTTCTTCCTGGTGCTGGAACCCTGGACTGGGTGGTGTGGACTGGGCTTAGGCTCTCTTGCTCTCAAGGTATCCCTCCCATTTTTTTCCACCACAAGTGGATGTGGGACTGCCCATTCCCATCTCTTTCCCACCTCTGTGCCTCTCCATTCCATCCGTGTCTCCATGCTTCTTCACACCTCTCCGTGCCTCTCCACATCTCCACCCTTCCCACCCTTCTGGCTGAATGAGGCTTCTTTAAATCCTTGGTTGTCAGACTTCCACACAGCTTGATTTTCAGACAATTCCAGGTGATATTTGTTTTGTAATCTGGTTGTATTTTTTGCTATAGTTGTGGGCTGAGGCGAGGCATGTTTACCTGTGCCTCCATCTTGACTGAAAGTCCTACCTCTGTATTTTGATAAGACTTTCCAAGTTGTTTGATTGCAAACAATTTTTGCCCAGGCAAAGGGGAACAGTTTTATGGGAAGGCTAATTTAGTAGGGTTGATACCACACTTAGTCTTCACCACATTGACCTCCACATTTTTCTTTTTTTTTTTGGTAACCCTCTTTTCTGCCATAGCTCATTGTTTATGTTAAAGAACCTGCAAATTTTTATGTTAAGTTAATATAATTAATTGAATGTGGGATGTCCTCCAGGTTTAATTGGCTGCCTTACCAAGTAGAAGAGAAAAGCCCTGTTGTTTATCCTACTTAGTGCTAAAGACCATTATTCACTCTAGGGAGATCATTGGTATCTCTGAATATGCAGAGGAGGAAGAATTGTTCATGAAGTCTTAGTTAGTAAAAGAGGGGAGCAGTCAGTTGGGTTTTATTTTTAATTTCTTATTTATTTTTAGGATAAACTTGATAAGGCACTGCTGTATTTGTCCTGGGGAAAGGCAGGGAAACAAAAAATAAACAAATTTTGACATTTAAAAAAGTTTTTAAATATCTATAAGTAGCTTAAAATAACGAGAATTGAAATACATATTGTACTGAGAGAGACTATGGAGAAGCACCAGAGTGTTAAGAAGGCCCTTAAAAAGAGCCTGAGATCTGTTCTGGGATTCAGCCTGACAGCCTAGGCAGGCACCAGGCTTTCCACCAAATCTTGGTTCTGCCCCTATTAGTTCTGAAGCCTCTGAAAACTTAGTCGTTCCCTTTGTATTTCAGATTTTGTATACATAAAATGCAGTTGTTATAGAGGTCGTTCTACTCCTTCTCCTCTCCCTTTGCTGTCCCATTCTTCTCCTCCTCATCCTCCTTCTTCCTCATGAGTTTGCATAAATGAAAATGAAACCCATGTGTTATTGAGTCTTAACAGCTTACTGTTAGGGAAGTGTTTAATAGTTATATGCAATAGTCCATAACTCAAGAACTATTTACCCATAATCCTCATGAGTTTAGCAGTCACACTTTCTTTTCGGAGTATAAACTCATTTTTTCGTGTTATCCTATTAAGGTGATCATAACTGATATGGGACAAACATTAGTACTTAAACCCAAGGCACATATCTGAGTGTACGCTGTGTTTGAGAGACGAATGGGCCATGGAAACAGCCTTACACAAGGATTCTGCCTAACAGATGCATCCACTTCAGAAGGTGACTAGTTTACCCAAGAGAATTTTTTCTTTTGTGGAGGTTGAAAAAGAGGGGAGGGGAGGAAAGGCAGGCAGAGGAGAGTAGGGGAAGTTGAGTCATGAGTCCGGTGGAGTCAGATTGCATCCAGAGTAGACACATACTTCTCAGATAAGAACAATGGAGGGGAGAGTCATTGACATTTCCAGCTCCAAGCAGAAAAATATTTTATTGATGGTTTTTAAAAATTTCATTCTCATCACAATATGTAATACTGTAGTCCCACAGGAGGAAAAAATTGTTGCCAGAGAGACTTCAGATACAAAAACATTAAAGATGGAGAAATAGGGAGCTGTAGCTTTATCAGTGGTTAATAATCAATTATCAAGAGTAGGTAGTAATAAGGGCCTTCAGTGAAATGTTAGAAAATCCAGTGCTGATAGCCCAGAGACCAGACAGCTGGAGACCCAGAGGAGGAAACAGACCCCAAACTCTGGGAACTGATCTCTGTGCTACTTATACCCAATTCCTTAGCTAAAAAATCATAATAATAAAACATAGAACTTGATTTCAGAAGCTCCTGGATATATTCTTTAGAATTATAATTTGTTGTACAGTTTTTAGTAAGTCATATGCCTTTCTTAGCACGAAGATGGATGTAAGCATTTTTAACACAATCTGACAGGCAGTTTCTCACCTTGGTTAAGAATGTGGCTTGCAAAACCTAGATTACCAGCTTCTGAATTCTGGCCCCTCCCTTTACTAGCTGTGCGATAATGGGCAAGGTACTTAACATGTCTGGTCCTCATTCTTCTCACCTGTAAAATGGGATTAATTTTTTAATGTATAGCATAAAGTTGTTGGCAAGGTTAGATTTGAATCACTTAGAGCAGCATTTGGCAAATAATCACCACCCCAGAAACAGTAGCTATTATACTTAGGTTTAATTTTTCATAATATACTAATATAAAAAATATCAGGCAGTGTGACATAGATCCCTGGAATGTTTAAAAAAAAAAGAGTTGAGTAAGCCAGGTAAGGGAAGAAAATGGGAAATCCTAGAAGCAGGTGCTGGCCAAAGCGTGAGGAGCCTATCCAAGCGGCTGCTGACAGTCAACGCTGGTTTTCGTGGCACGACTGAACGAGTGCCTCGAGCTATGTTAACGAAAAGACAAGTTTACCAACAAAAATTTTAATAATTTTACCCTCCATTTAACATGTCTTCTTGAAGAAAACGTGCTTCATGAAGAAAACGTGAAAACAGATTTATTTGACAATTATATCTCACTGCAAGTAAGAACTGACATTCTGATTATAAACTTGCTTTTTATAGAGAAAGAAAGAAGATTTCCTGAGGGACAATTCTTAGCTGGTTTGCCATGGTGTGTGAGTCTGTGTGTATGCATGTGTTTCCCTAGTGTAAGTAAATCTGAAAACTAAATTAATTTCAAATTTGGGGAGACTCCTCTATGACATCTCCACTTATATTTATCTTTACATTCAAAAATTACCCAATGTATGTCTCATTCTCCATGAGAAATGAGATACACAAAGTAAAGTAATAAGAGTTGTGAAGTAATAACAGTGGCTGATATTTAGTGAAATTATACTAGAAGAAATTATAAAAATAATGCATTTTGAGAAAATTGTTAACAAGAGCAATGATGGTGGATAAGTTTTTTTACTCCTTTCTTCTTTAACTTTTTAACATTCTTTTCATAATCCAAAGCCTGGGTCAAGTTCTATCTCCTCTTTATGTCTTCTCCAATCTTCCTTATTTTCCCAGAGGTCACTTATGGTAATAAGCACCTGAAAAGTGAATCAGTCTCCCCTCCACACACACATATACTCTCTCACACACACAAACTCTCTCCTAATACCTTGTGTGTATAAAAGAAAAATATATGTAATAGAAGTTTAGATTAAGTAGTCTTTACTTCTTCATTTAATAAATGAAGTTAGGAAATTTGAACAACACCAATAGCAAAGATGGACAGAATTGGGTTACCGTGAATCCCGGCTTAGTTTCAAATATGGCCATGGCTATAAAAATACAAAGGACAAAGTGATGGTCATTTTGAAGGAAGTCTATCAATGTTGTTGATGAATTTGAGGAAGAGGCTACAGTCAAAGGTGACTGTCATCACAGCTTTATTGGGAGAATAGTAGTAATATTAAGAAGGGAGGTCTTACTTTTTGACTAAGGCTTGTTAGGAAATTATCCAACTTGACTATTTTGTCTTTGAACAAAGTATTGGAAAAGCATGTGCTTTGATATACCAATCAAAAGACATTCCTTGATATATTTGCTTTCAAAAGACATTCTTTGATATATCTGTTTTGGAAACTGAAATGTCATACCAGGGTCTAAAAACGTGGTTCCTATTTCAAATAGTGTCTCAGGTAGACCAAATGTCGGTGGTGACAGCATATGACCTTGATTTTTAAAGATAAAAATTAGAATATTTGAGCTAGTTAGTTGATACTGAAAGCTAATATATTAGCATCCATCTGCTTCTAGGAATTTTAAAATGTCCCAGTACTGCTTGTTTCTCACCATCGATTTTCGTCACTCATTCACCTTTGATTTGTTTGGCTCTCAAAGAAACCAGAAGTTCAGTTCCATTCACACCAGCAACAAGCTTCCAGGCTTGGGAGTCACATTTGCACAATACTTTAAGTGCCAATTCTATTTCCCACATTTTAATAGGTACTGGGCATGATTTTGGCAACATTATTTATATAAGCTCAGAGCAATAAGAAAATTTCTGAAGTCCTTTATTTCCATTTTTTTTCTTTTTCTTTTTCTTTTTGTCTAAGAAAAGGTAAATCATCTAAAAATAGCATGAATGCTTATGGCCCTTCTCATTTATTTACACTGAATGTCTAAAACTGTTTCTTTTCAATAAAAGATTATTCTAGCACTGAAATTCTCTCCCACCATCATATCAATTTTCAATCGCTTATCTCCATACTGTCACCTCTGTTAAGGAATGTGCATATGCTTCCTGTTTGCATAAAGTCCAAATTATTTGCAGCACCTTGGGGACACCAGAAAGCTTTATGTACTTTTGGAAAATAAGCTCCTATACATTTGGATGTCATTCTTGTATATGTACTGCTGCTGACACTTCTGTTGAATTCGGAAGCACTAACATCATCTTCAGTTATTATTATTGACTTGGCAGTTAGAAAGGATATAGTTGATTTTAAGAACTATGACCTTTCTCTGAGGTCACCCATTAAATTTTATGACTTACCTTATGAAAAGCTGGAGTCAAAAAAAGGACAGAATAACTTTTTCTGCCATCAGATTGTAATATAATTTATGAACAACCGACAGGATTCTCTCAAAGTATTTCCACGATGTAAGATGTTGCTTTGAAAGGCCCGGGCAGCATTACTTGGATGAATTCTGACCTAGATTCCTAAAAGAAGCAGGCCTCACGGCTCTCCGCTCCCTCTCAGACAAACAGTAATCTGATTCCCAAGCACAGAAAGCTGTCACGATTTGTGACCTTTACTGTGAGTGATACAAGCTAAGCCAAAGTAGAGACAGAATTACCTCTTTCCTCAAGGAAAGTCACTCTTGAGGTCACTTTCAGGACAATGTGAGGACAGGTGCCCTACTGCTTCTTTGCCCTTTTAGGCCTTTCTCTTTGGCTGATTTATCCACCCTAGCATGTGCCCTGCTCCGGTAATTCAAAGAGAACTCTTCCTACACTGGATGAGATCAAGACTGGTAGGCACCGGAGACTGGTTTCTGTGAACAGAAATTATGTCAGCCCGCAGGCTTGTCGGGGCCGACGGCATCGAGTGAAATCTGCTTAGGTTTTCGCATATAAGGGTCATCATCTGTCTGATAAATATGGACCAAAAAATGTTGATGCACTCCCCATTAGTCTTGTTATATAGATGTGTTGAAATATATAAATTGCTGTCGGTCAGTAACCTAATGCAACTGGCCCTATTATCCCAATTAGTCATTTTACTTTCATTATTTCTAAGAATAATTTATTACAAGGAATTTTCTTTATACTTTGTTATTTAATCTTTAATTTGAAGTGATTTTATATTTGTAAATTGTTTCTTCATAATATTTTCCCTGCACTCGCATATTACATCTCTAACATTCTCATCTTTTCTGTTCTTAGTGCACGTAAGTGTTCTAATGAGGTATTTACACGTTCTGTGGAGTTCAGACAAATTGCTTTTACTGCTTTGCTTTCTGACTTTTAGGTAGAGGGCAACTGGTTAAAACAAAGCATTTTCAAATTCAGTTAAAATTTTGAATGTGTTGTAATTTTCACTATTTCTTGTTAGGTGTGTAAGTTGCTTAAAAGTCAATCTATATCTTAATAACAATTTAAGATATGCATAAGTGCTGCAGGATATTACTTATATTATTTTTCATCAGCTGTGTGAGTTCAACTTAGGAACATAACTGCATGTTTAATTTTATTGTGTTAGGATTTATGTAAGATCTTCTTCACATGGTCAAAGTACTTAGAGTTTTGATAAACTTTATAGAATTTTGAATAGCCATAGAAGAAAATGCTATCATAAAAATCTTAGAAGAAAATGTATGTTTGACCTACTAAGTGAAAATCAAGCCACCAATTGTTCTTATTATTTTTATATTGTTTTATAGTTATATTGTTATAATTATATTATACTTTTATAATAATACACAGTATTCCTAGAAATTATTAATATTATAGTTTTAATGATACTAATGAGTATTTACTTTAACTAGATGCCCATGGAATAAGGTTAAAAGAAGAATGCTCCATACATTTGATTATTGCTCTGAAAGACTAAAGTCTAAATCAGAACAATTAAGTCACTTGGGACCACTTGCTGATGGTACTTGAGTTTCTGGCCACTAGTTGGCATTTCTGACTGAGCCAAAAAGAGGACAAAGGTCATATAGACATTCAGTCTGTATCTATGACCATAGCTACTTGAAAGACATCTAGAGACCCTCCCAAAAAGGTTTGTGAAATGCCCAACTCACAGGTTCTGCAGATTCAATAAGAAGCACGTATAAAAATTTTCAGAGACGTCTGTCTGTGGCTTATTAAATGTTTGTAATAGAATTAAGTGTTAATTCTTCTGAACTGTAACCATTTACAGAAGATGTCACTTAGCTTATTAAGAGTTAACTACTCAGTGGCTGAAAGACAACAAGGAAGGACAAGATGTGAGGGCGCAGAGGCAGCAGCTTCTCGCTGCGCACTTTCTCTCTCTGTGCGGCTATGAGTGCGCAGGAGATCCAAATGGCAGAAGCTGAGCCCTTTCACCAAGTATCTTCCTTTGAGGAGGGAACGAAAGGTAAGGGGCACTTTCTGACATTTCTGGTTGAGGACATTGAAAGAGGGAGGTAGATTATTTTTCCTTGTGAGTCATTTTATGCCACAGCAACAGCTCTGATAATGATAAAGAAGCACGAATGTAGGTTTCTTAGGAGAATCCTGGATGTTATGGGCCAAATTAAAATCATTTTGCCACTTATCACTCAGTGAGAGCTTACCTGCTCCAAAGACAGTGTTTTAGAATAATTCAGCAATTGTCTAAATATTATTACTTCTTGATTATTTTGTCTACAATACAAATGGCTTGTTAAAATTCTTTGATTTTTCACAAGTATTACAAAATTACCCAAGAAAATATCTTTTAAATGGAACCTAGGTTTTGGAGGATGGCTTTGTTTTTCTTTTACAACCGTGGAACAGAGGATGTTAAAATAACCTAACAAGGAGAGTTAATTAAATCTCTTTAGCAGAAACATGTTTTCTGATTAAGGGCACTATGTTAGCAATGTGTGATTAGTGAGGGAGGATATAGGACAACTGCGTACCTCTGCTGTGCTGTCTGTACTTGTTCCTTCCCATTAGTGTTTTAAGCAAAATTTAGGTATGGTGGCCAGTGAGGTTACACGATCAAGTTGTTTTTTAATTCTATCTACCTGTCAATATTTAAAACCAAACTGTGCTCCTGGAGGTTCTATAAATAGTGATATGGCAAAATTCATATGTCTCTATAGACTTATCTTTAAACTCCAATCCCATATTGATCCCCTATCATGACCACTCTTCAATCCCATAATATTCAGGCCAGCTGGAAGGATGGTCTCATCACCAATGACCCCAAATCAGCATTATTTTAGAAATCATAACCTATCTTAATAGGGTTGAGTGGAAGTTTTTGGCATTTAATAAAATAATTAATGCAGCTATAAATCTGAAAAGTTCTTAGGCTTCTATGGAATAGTTTTTATCCCTCAGATATACATCCCTGTCCTGTGTGTCATTTTCAACATTTTAAACTCAACCAAGACTTAATAGTACACAAGGACTTTAACATGATTTTGATTGCTTCTTTATTGTGCTTATCAAAAGTTAAGGAATTTTATTTTTTCATGATTAATGGGCCTTAAATTTTAATGAATTACATCACAGTTGCCTTTGAATGTTTTTTATTTTTCATAGTCATGAAGACTTTCAATAAATATACAAGTGTATAAGGAAAGTAGCAATTATTCTTAAAAATATACAAAGTATCTTATGTAAATATATGAAGATTTTCAAAGAAACAAGTATAAGCATATTCTTAATATATGAGCTTATACAGTCATCTTGCTTTCGATTCTTAGAATTGGTTTTATGTACCTTTATTTACTTTTTTTTGACTGAAAATAACCTAAGAATTACACTTTGGGCTCACCTTAGCATGTTGAATCCGATACTTGAGAAATAATATCATTGGAGGAAACAAGATTAATTATACAGAATTGAAGTTTTCATTCTGGAGTGAGTGGAAGAACTTCAGAGAACTCATGAACCCTCTGATACAGAAGACAGAGTTTTTGTGCCCTGCGGTTATGAGCCTTAATTACAAATAGAGGCTTATTGGATTTGAAAACATAAAAATAATTTAAAATCACACATAGGGCTGTGCTTATATAATCCAAGTTTCCCAAGTTGTATTTTACTCCTTAAACCCACAGGCGGTCTGAGGCAGCTGTGTTGTGAGGATTCTTCTGGCCCACACCAGGCTGGATGGAGGTCAGGTTAATGTTGATTCTAATCTAGGCTCAGGGACTCGTTGACCTTTTGACCTTAGCACATCATTTACATAGTTACTTTTTTTTTAATTCTTAAAATGATGATGCTAATTATCTACCTAGAAAGATCATAGGACATAATGAATGAGTAAACACATAATAAAATTATGGAGTGCTATATAAATGTAAGGAATCACTGTGACTGCATTGCTTGAGATTTTAGTATTAAAATGTATAGTCTACACAAAATTGCACACGGCAGTCTGCCATGTAAAGATCAATCAGTAGTGAGTGTTTTACAAAACACTTTTTAAATTCCATTTGATCAAAATTTCAAATTTACCATACCTCTGAGCTTTAAACTTTGCCAAATACATTTTAACATTTTTTAAAACTTTTTGAAATCAGCAATAATGTTCCTGGAGCTATAAAAACATGATGTTCCAACTGCACTTTTTTAATAAGCTTTGTACCCTTTTCTTGGTTTTATTGCCAAAACAACGCATGGAAACAAAAGATACAGAAAAGATATGAAAGGAAGTAACGACTGCTGAGCAGTTATCCTGTAGATGAATAATAGACAAGTACATAAACAGATGCAAGCCTACCACGGATGCAAAATGAATGAGAGGAAACAAACAGCAGACGCAGTTATGAAGCTCGGCATTGGGAGTGGGCATTCATCTGCCTTGGAAGATGCTCTGTTGCTGACATTACAAAATTCCCTCTTCACTGTCATATAAGCATTGCTTTATGTCTCTGTCTCTTTCTGACATAAAAGAGATCATCTCTTTTGAATCTCTTTTGACATAATCTCTTTTAAAAAAAGAAATTAAAAAGGTTAAGGTCTTAGGCAAAGAATGCTAACTTTTATAAGCTGTATTCCTATGACACTTCAACAGGCATTAAAAATTAATTACTATGTATACATACATGAAATATGTAGTATACCAACTAATATTTTCTTCAGAAAGTACCCAACTGTTGCTTTATGTTTGTTCTTACCAGGAATTACCTGACTTGGTGAACTGAACTCACCTATTTGTATTTAATTTTTTTATAAATCTGTACAATTCTGATGTTATTCTGAGTAATTATATATATTTATCATTTACTGAATATGTACTATGTAGACTTAATATAGATTTTTTTCTTTTCATCCCCTACAAGATCTTTGACAAGTTTAATAGTTTAAGAGTTGTTAAAGTTATTATAGTCCCTGAATAGAACCTATACTTATTTATATATGATTTTTAAGCTTAATAATAAAAGATACAGATGCCATTCAACTTAAAATCTTTCAAGTAAGAATAAAGAGATCAAAGTGAAAGGTTAGAATGATAGAGTTGAGGATGAGGGCAAATTCTATAAACTTCTACCATAATGTGATGAATCTAATTTCAAAAAACTCAGGGTTGCATCATTGTGAAATTAAGTGATTTGGGTTGCTTCAGTACAACCACACACCTGGGAGATTTGCGGGTGTGACTATCCCATCCTCATCTTGTATGTCAGTCAGGCCTGGCAAGTGGGGACAGTGGTCTAATCTGGTTTAAATATCAGTAGGTTTGGTGCAGGTCTTCTGACTCACTGGAACTTCCAGGCCTGCCACAGTGGTGCCGAGAATGTTCCTGTGTGCCAGCCTAATCCAGGGACACGGGGCTGGGAAGCGTGGGGAGGACCCACCACAGCACAGACATCCAGCATAGAGAACATAGTCTGAAACTGCCCTGCCTAGATGTTCACCTCCACTTCTCTGCTTCCCACAGAAGATGAAAATTTTGAGGCTGTGTCCTGCACTATTGTGGGAATGATTATTTGCTATAAGCATTAGTGAATTTCATTCTTACTAAATTAGAAAATGTACTCCAAAAAGTTATTGTAGTTGAACCAAAAATTTAGCCCTGGGATTAGTGGAAACCAACGCAAAAACTAACAGTTAGTTGAAGTTTTGTTACTTCTTATTTTCCAGAAAAGGAAATTCATGGCTTTAAGAGAAACATTTCTTTCACCAACTTCTGAGAGATATTTATGATATGGTTGTATACAGAAGGAATACTAACTAATATAATAGATATATTCACAATGTGTTAACATAAAAATAACTGTTAGGTTTCAGTGACATATATAAATAACAAAAGTGTAACTGTACTAGGATCCACAGAATTCTTGACTATGTTTTATATTAAAATATTGAATGAATAACATTCACTGAACACTGCAAAAATTACAAAGAAAACATATACATGAAAGGGGGAACTTAAATAGGGAACTTAAAATGATAATTTTTAATATTTGTTGCCAAATTAATTATGCATTTTAATGGCTTATTCCATATGTCACATAATAGCATATTTGATTCCTCTATAGAAACTATTTTGTTGCTATTAAAACTGTTTCCAATTTTTATTGAAAATATTTTGGATAAATTGCATAAATGCCCTGAATTAAAATTCAAATGACATTAAAATTAACTTGAATAACTGTCA
This sequence comes from Trachops cirrhosus, assembly GCA_028533065.1. NCBI lineage: Eukaryota > Metazoa > Chordata > Mammalia > Chiroptera > Phyllostomidae > Trachops > Trachops cirrhosus. The sequence goes on from CM052549.1 coordinate 19,905,592, forward strand.
AGTATTAGAAAAAATGAGGTATATGCATTTGTAGTATTTACAGTTACTGAAGAAAATATATTCTCATATTAGTGGCCATTTGGTGGCTACATAGGCACACTAATGGACTGAACACCCTACATTAAAGAATAACTGCCTCATTTATTAGCATTTTCACAGCCATCCACTTGAAGGGGATGAAAAGGCAATATATAAACCAGAAAGTAATTAAAAAAATTTAGGAAAGTATGAAGGGAACGTAAGAAGGAGGGAGAAAAGGGGGGAGGAAGAAGGAATGCATGAGTAAGTTGAGAATACCATTCATTACCATGTTGTTTATTTTAATGGAATCTGTTTCAACTTTATTTTTATATTTTATATAAGTAATATGTATATACATATGCTGTATAAATATTTATAGGTACCATATGTATTTAACAGGTTATTGTGATTGATTAATGTAGAAAAGTATTAGGTAAATGTAGTTTTATACTGCAGGATATTACCTGTGGCTTTAAAATGAACCTTATTTATGACAAAAAATAAATGGACAAAAAAATCTCAGAAAAATGTTACTCATATGCTACACTGATTACAATTTTAGTAAGTACTCTACATTGATTTATTGGTCTTCTGCCACTGCCAAAATTTTAAGAAAAATTTTGAGTTAGTATTACATTAAGACGTAGAAAGAAAAAAAATAGAGGCCAGGAGGCTGGGAGGAAACTTAATATTAAATTGTGAACATATATATTATTTAATTTCTTTTTCTTTTATCCTCAGTGTCATTATGACAAATGATAAGTTTTGGAAGAAATCATTATTGAAAGACCTGGTTCCTCTTAGCTTTGCTAATATTTTCCCCAAATTTTGCCAGAAATAATAATATATCATTTCTTTTTTAAAAATTGAATTGGATACTCTCCTCATTTTCCTAAGAAAATTACTCAACCTTCCCTGCTTATTTTGGAAGTGATAAGCTGCTTTTTTTCTGTTGATAATTACTTATTCTCATGCCTATTTAAAATTAAACAATTATAATTCATTTTAAATGCTGAATATGAAGTATCATGAGTTCTTTCAAATAATATTTATAATTTGAAATTTGTATAATTGCAAAATATGTTCATCACTCTTTAAATTCTATCTTTAAATCAGGATTAAATACACATTTTGCAGTAATTTTTTGCAAAAATTACCAAGTAAGTGAGTAAGGTCATTTTTTATTTCAGTTCAAAACTCAGTCTGAAATAACAATATCATATATTGTGTGTGTGCTCTATGCAATGTGTGATCATGTATGGGTGCACATGCAAGAGGTAAACACTGCTATTTATGCATATCATTTCTATTGCCACAAAATTTTATAGCTTCACATTATGGCCAAATTAGCTTCAGGAAACTAAAAATTAATATACTGTCTTTTAAGTATGAAGGGTAGATTAGCTTTTTAGAGGAGCAGTTGAAGCAGAGTTAAAGAAAATTAGTTGGCATTTTCAAATACACTTAACTAGTTGTTCTTTAGTTCACATATTTTCCAAATACACTTTTAGCACTTGTAAAGCATGCTGCAGTGATTTTTAATTGTAAAATTGTATTTATAAAATTACATAAACCAGGATTTTCCCAAAGAATAACGATCATATATTGGTCTTCCACTTCACACTTGCTGATGAAGCCTCTGATAAAACTGATGTCTACTTCTGTATCCTGAAATAGGACTCCATTTCTGAAGCCCTTCTCTGTTGTACGGAATGACAGTTTAGTTTCTTAATATCAAATTCTCTTGCCTGTTCCAAGCAAAACAGATGGTTAAGATAATTATAATGGAAATGGCATGCTGAGAAAACTGTGGAGAGACCATTCCATTCTTTTTTCTTTCCTGTTTCCTCTTTCTAAATGCAGGAGATAAAGGTATGAGACAGTGAACAAAATACGCAAGTCAAAAGAAGTGAGTTCTACCCTTGACTTTGTGGAGATGACCTGTGTGACTCAGATCAAGTCAGTTGACCTCTGTGGGTCTCAGTTTCATCTTCTCTTTTCAGTGGAGGGTCTTTTACCTTGGTAGCCCACCACTACCCAGGTAGAACCTCATCATCCACCTGGGAAAAGCTTCCTGAAAGAACAGAAGTCAGCTTGAGTGGGAGGAAAGAGGATCCCTTCAAAATCAAACCAAAGTTACTTTTTTGTTGACCAAAAGAATTTTTATGCAAAAAGCATTTCAAATGAGTTTAAAACAGAGAGCAGAAATGAATCTGAAATGCCTAACGTATGCTTTTTCAGCACTTTCTAGCAATTATGACAATTTAGGTGGTTATGTAAATTACACAATTCTTGTAAAATGACATAATTATGAAATGTTGGGGCAGAAACAGAAAAGGATTACTTTGCTTTAAAGTGAATGCTGCAATGATATAAGATTGGTAATACACCCCCTTTATCACCTTTTCTAAATCCCTTGGGATTTTACTGTTGTCAATGGGAAAGTGTCAATAGGAAGTAACTTTTCAAAGGCGTAAATTGGATAAAGTTTATCCAATTGAATAGGATGATATAGTATGAGTATACTTTGGACTGATTTTTATTGTTTGAATTCAGATGATCAAATCTGTTTGTGTAAACAATCCATTCATATGGAACTGTTCTTTAAAAAAATATTATTTTTCCTAGCAATTTATTTGTCATTTGGAGCACTTAAGTCACTGAAAAAAATATAATAGGTATTTCATGTAGCATTGTGTGGTTTGTATTTTCCAGAAGAGGTGAAATATTTTGTTGGGGAGGTATTGCTACGATAGGGTCAAGTGGCTTAAGAACCATAAAAATCACACTAACTTTTGGAGAATAGTATTTGAAATTCATTTTTGTTTTAAATCTGTAGTTAATACATTGTCCTTCATTCACCAGTCAGCAATGATGAGGGTGTGAGTAACTGTGTTTGTGAGAAGAAATAGAGGATCTTGTTGTCTTAATATTTATGTAGTATGTTGAATTTCCCAAGATTTCCTGCTTTTTCTCTACATTGGATAGTTTCATCTCAAGGAGAGACAGAAGGACAAACGAGGAGGCAGGGATTTATGATAAAGGTTGTTTGTGACTTGCCGGGAGAGGAGTATCACGAAGATGCCATGGTTTTCAGGCATTTGGGTGTCTTGCGCTGAACCCAAAGTAGGTGCACTTTCCACCAAAGGTTCAGAGTTAACAATACCCTTGCTCGTGCTTTGCTCAGTGAGTTAAATTGTGATGTGTGTGTGTGAGAGAGGGTGACAAACAGGCTTTATTTTCATCTTTCCTTCCCTTTCTGGAAGGTATGAGTGTGGAGGTCTCTGAGAGGAGTAGACACTTCTCCATATACCTGTGGAAGTACCTCACTCACTCTCTCTGTTCTAGTTCCTAATTCTTGGTGTTTGAGTACTTTTCCTCTGGGGCTACTTGACCTCTCCCTCACCTCCCAGAGCTTGTACTTTGTAGTCTTAGATAAGACTATGAAGCATCATCATCTTTAAGTGATTTATAGAGGTGTATAGAATATTCATTTCAATGGGTATAAATGCATTCCTACTTGATAACCTTAACAATATAGTCACAGTACCTCTAAGAAAGTAATCATTATTGAGCAGTTCAGACTTCTGATGAGAAAGAATTTTCTCTCATCACCCCCTCTCACAGTTAGGAGAACGAAAGGATCGAGTAAGAGCCTTGATCTCACTAACTTCGCCACTTGGAGTAGTAAAAACTGAGGCCTGGGGCTCAAAGGGACATCAAAAAGACATCTCTGAGACTCATGAGAAAGAAGAAAGGGCATTGGCATGAATTCTTGCTTTACAAAATAGCAAACATGAGCATCCTCCCTTGCCTAATATAGGAAGTACAAAGGAAAAAAAAGACAGAAAGACTTTTACACTTCTTTTCACCCATTCACTTCAGATAGTCCCACTTGTTTTTAGCTAACCAGACTAGTGTGGAGAATTGTCTGAAAAAAATTATTTCCCCATGAGTTCCTTCCTATGTCCCTTTTCGTTTTTCTTTGCCTGCCCATAGCTTAAGGCAAGCCTCTTTTTATACATAGGCTTGCATTGTCCTCAGGCCTTCATGTGCTCCCCTCTGTCTTCCAAATCTAGCCAGGACACCTCAAGAAATGACTCTTCCTTTTTGCAACCATAAAGGCGAAATATCAAGCATGGATAATAAGCTTGAGTGGCCTTTGTGTAGCAAGGACAAAATGCTATTTTTAAGTGGCCAGCAGATCATTCCTGTTGCTCTGGGTGTAGTCTAGCTCTTGCAATATTGAAGCTTGGAAACTGATATCTTGAGGCTTGTAAAGCATTTTTGCTTCTAAGGTGGAGCCTGGAATTTGTCCTTAAAGCATTCACACCCATGATTCTGGGAGTTGCCACTTTAGTGAACACTTTTTAGTCTTACAAGTACCTCTTCCTGGCTTTGAGATAAACCTTGAACTCATCAGATAATTTACAGTAAATATTAAGTTTTCTATTTAGTAATGTGTTTCGAGTGTTTCCTTAGCAGGACTGTGCCCTTAAAGAAGTTAGTCTTGTGCTTTTCAAGTTAGAAATTTGAGGAGGTTCTCAGGGCGTGCTGCATGCCAGGTAGGGTAAGATTGAGTCAAACAGATTTTGGGAAGAAGCATTTGGTCTGCTTTAAAGATTCTCTTGCCTTTGTCCCCACAGCCTGGATCACTCTATATAAGGGGTAGGAATTTTCTCCTGAAGAAAATCCATGATCCCACTGTAAGTCATCCCAAATTCAAGTAAAAATAAGTCAGCCCTGAATACCTGATGGAGATTAAATTGTTGAGGTTTTTTTCTTTTTTTTTTCTCTCTCTCTCAAATTCTGTCTGGGCTTTGAAGGGAAGGACTGTTGAGTAGTCCATTTTCTACAGAAGATACACAGTTCCTAAAACATCAAAGCACTGAAGGGATGGAAAATAAAGAGGGTCTGTGTTGGATTCTAGAAGGAGGGATACATTATATCCACTTTAACCTGTTATTTTTCTTCATTTAATTCTCTTCTCTTGAATCCTCCATTTTGTCATATGGGAGGGGGATTTAAGGAAAGGCGAAAGGACGCAGGAGCACAGCGATCTGAACAAGTGGCCCTGAGCTTGTGTTCCCTGAAAGCATCCCTAGGAATTCTCGGAAGTCCTAACAGGAAATTGCAGTAAAACTCATCAACGTCTAGCAAATCCATAGGGTGGGGCTTAGGCTAAATTGAACATTGTAAAATAGACTTGATAGATTTGGGATATATGAATAATATGTTGATGTACTGCCAATGCCATGTTTTTCTCAGAAATGTCAAAATTGGACATCAGCTAGACTTTTATTTTCCTCTCTGAAAATTATGAACGTAATTGTCTTCAATCACAATCACCACACAAGTGAACCTTCAGGCATTAGAAGGGAATATAATGCAGTAATTAGTTGTAAGCAGTGTTTTTCCTGGATAGAAGAAAATTACCTGCCATTGTACATATGTGTGCAAACACACGCATACATATGTACAATAACACACACATAAACATATCAACACCTAAAATTTAATTTTACAGTATGCCCAACTATTTTTTACTGAAGTTCTTTCAGGAATTGCTGATGTAATCTGTTCTTCAATGTAATAAATCACTTTAATACTGAGTAGTTTTCTAGAATACAAAAAAAAAGTATAACACCTGAATAATCATTAAAGAGTAGATTCTTGCTTTATCCAATTTGCCAACTAAAAATTAACAGAGACTCTGCACTTGTCCACAAGGAACACTACAGTAATAATGTAGATACAAATAATTACATAGTAATTATTTAACTGCTGTGAAGAAATTTATAATACTCCTGGCCAGTGCGGTTCAGTTGGTTGGGAGTCATCTTGCTGGTTTGGTTCTCCATCAGCGCCCATGACTGGTTTCCAGGCTCAGTCCCAGTTGTGATGCCCACAGAAGGCAGCCAATTGATGTTTTTCTCTCTCATCAATGTTTCTCTCCCTCTCTTTCACCCTCCCTTCTCCTCTCTCTAAAATCAAAAATAAAAATAAAAATAAAATTATAAAACAATGTAATTTATATTAGACCTGGGTGTTAGGGACATATCTCGTTGTGTAGAGGAAGAAGAGACTGCCTGAGGTTAGTTGGACTTGGTAGGAAATATGGAGAGGGTCATTTTCCAGACAGATGTAACAGCGTGTGTGAGAGTTGCACTGAACAGAGGAGGTTGGTTCTTTACTGAAACTAAAATAAGGAAAGTAAACATAAAAGAGAATAAAAAGAGACAAGATGAGGGTAATCTGCTGATCATGCACATTTTATCTGAGGTTTAACATGTTGAAATACTTTGAATCTGTGCTGCTATAATAGAATGTGGCAAAGTTGTTAATGTTATGCTATCTGGTTATAGCATTTTTTCACTTGAAATAGTTTAGTTATTGCTCCATCTTATCCTGATGTCATTAACTTCCAATCCTTTTTCTTAATTTGTGAAGGATTTTTAAATTTGTAGATTACCTCACATAATAATTCTCATGTAATGACTTTTCACCATAACAGCTTTTGAAAATATATATCTTTTTTCAGATAAGATTTCTTTTTTCCCCCAAAATCACACTAAGTGACTAGACCATAAGAAGTATTATATTGACATTGCTGTTTTAAGCAAAAATACATTCACCAATTTATGGGAAGCCACATTTTCTAATAAAATAAGTCATATGAAATGAATTTGAATTGTACAAATCTGCCAAGTGAGAGATTAAAGAGGAAGCATCTTGTAGAGCTCTTCAGTCTAATCCCCCAGTTTGAAGCAGTCTTGTGTGAAGCATTCGTTTTGTCCTGGCTCCTGGTCCATTATTACTTTATTTTTTTTAAACCATTTCTAGTGCAGTTCTATGTTGACAACAAAAGTGAGAGTGCAATACACAGATTCCTCATGTCCTCTCTGGCTCCCACACATGTGAACCTCTCCCATCATTAACATCCCCCACCGGGTCGGTACATGTGACATAATTAATGAACCCACACTGACCTGTCATAATCACTCGAAGTCAATACTTTACATTAGGTCTCCTCTTGGTATTGTATATTCTATGTGTTTTGATGAATGTATAATGATGTGTGTCCACCATTGTAGTATCAGACGAAGTATCTTCATGGCCCTAAAAATACCCTGTGCTCCACCTATTCATCCCCTCCTCCCCTCCAACCTCTGACAACCACTGATTATTTTACTGTCTCCATAGCTTTGCTTGTTCCAGAATGTCAGGTTGTTGGAATCATATAGTACATAGCCTTTACAGATTGGCTTCTTTCACTTAGGAATATACATTTTTCAAATCTCGGTAGCTTATTTCTTTTTATCACGAAATACTATTTCATTGTCTAGTTGTACCACCATTTGGCTATCCATTCACTTACTGAAGGACATTTTGCTTGCTCCCAAGTTTTGGCAATTATGAAAAGAGCTGCTAAGCATCCATGTGTGGGTTGTTGTATCGACATAAGTGTTTAATTCCTTTGGATAAATACTAAGGACCATGACTGCTGGACCATATGAGAAGAGTATGTTTAGTTTTGTAAGAAATGGCCAGACTATGTTCTGAAGTGGCTGTACCGTTTTACATTCCCACCAGAAATGTAGGAGACTTCTTGTTGTTCCACATCTTTACCAGCATTTGGTATTGTGCGTGTTAGCTTTGGGCCATTCTAGTAGGGTTGTAGTGGTAGTTCCTTGTTGCTTTACTTTGCAATTTTAAGGATATATGTTGTGAAACATCTTTTCATAGGCTTATTTGTTATCTGTATATATTTTTAAGTTAATGTCTTTGGCCCATTTTAATGTTTTTTTTTTAATTTTCTTATTGTTGAGTTTTAAGAGTTGTTTGTGCATTTGAAATGACAGTCCTTTATCAGATGTATCTTTTTCAGTATTTTTTCTCCCAGTCTGTGGTTGTCTTCTAATTCTCTTCACATTTTCTTTTGCAGAGCAAGTTTCTAATGTTAATGAAGTCCTGCTTATCAATTATTTTTTTCATGGATCATTCATTTAGTTTTGTGCCTTTAAAAGGTATCACTGTCCTAGCCAGTGTAGCTAAGTTGGTTGGAGCATTGTCCCAAAAACCAAATGTGGTGGGTTGGATTCCCAGTCAGGGCAAATATCCAGGTTGCAGGTTCAGTTCCTGGTCGGGGTGCATATGAGGAGGCAACCAGTCAATGCTTCTCTCTCACATCAGTTCCTCTCTCTTTCTCTCTTTCTCATCTCTCTCTTCTCTCCAAAGGCAATCAAAAAAATAAAAGTGTCCTTGGGTGAGACTGTAAATAAATACATAAATACATAAGTAAATAAGTAAGTAAGTAAAAGGCATCACCCTTCCCAAGGTCATCTAGGTTTTCTCCTGTCTTATATTTCAGAAGTTTTATAGTTTTGTGTTTTACATTTGGGTGTATAAGTCATTTGGGATTAATTATTTGAAAAGTATAAGGTCTTTGTCTAGATTCATTTTTCAACAGTGGATGTCTTGTGTTCTAGCACCATTTGTTCAAAAGTGTGTCTTTGCTCCATTGTATTTCCTTTGCACCTTTGTCAAAAGTCAGGTGACTATATTTATAAAGGTCTACTTCTGGTCTCTCAATTGTGTTTCACTGATTTTTTGTATATTATTTTACTAATGTTACACTGTCTTGAACACTATTGATTTATAGCAAGTCCTGAATTTGGGTAGTGCCAGGCTTTGAAATTTGTTCTCCTTCAATATTGTGTTGGCTATTATTATGAGTCTTTTGCCTCTCCATATACGTTAGAGTCAGTTTGTCAAGATCCCTAAAAATGTTTGTTGTGATTTTGATTGAAATTGCTTTGAATCTATAGACTAAACTGAGATGAATTGATACCTTGAAAATATTGAGTTTTCCTATCCATGAAGATGAAATATCTCTTCATTTATATAGTTTTTTTATTTGTTTGGTAGATAGTCTTCATCAGAGTTTTTTAGTTTTCTTCATATAGACCATGTACATATTTTGCAATATTTATGCCTGTTTTATTTTGGGGGTGTTAATGTAAGTGCTAGTTTTTTTTTTTAAATCCTACTTGTTTATTGTTGATATACAAGAAAGCAACTGACTTTTGTATTATTATATACAACTTTTCTATAATTGTTTATTAGCTCTAAAAGTTTTTTGTCAATTATTTCATATTTTCTCGGTGTATACTAGTGTCATCTGAAAACAAAGACAGTTTGTCTTCCTATGCTACCTGTATAACAGGTACTTTCCTTTTCCTGCTGGATCATAATAGTAAGCACTTCCAGTACGATGTTCACAAGGAGTGGTAAGAAGAGACAATGTCTCTTGTACTTGATCTTAGAGGGAAAGTTTGGGGTTTCTCAGCATTAAATATGTTAGCTCTAAGCTTTGTATATAGTCTTTATAAAGTTGAGAAAATTGTCCTCTATTCCTAGTTTACAGAAAATTTTTATCAAGAATAGGTGTTGAGCCTTGACTGGCATAGCTCAGTGGATTGAGCGTGGGCCTGTGAACCAAAATGTTCCTTGTTCAATTCCCAGACTAGGGCACATGCCTGGTTTGCAGGCCAGGTCCCTAGCAGGGGGCATGTGGAGACAGCCACACATTGATATTTCTCTCCCTCTCTCCTTCCCTTCCCCCCTCTCTAAAAATAAATTTTAAAAATAATAAAAAAGAATAGGTGTTGAATTTTATCACATTTTTTCTGCATCTATTGATATGATTATGTGTTGTATTTGTTTTGTCTGTTGGTGTGATGGAATATATTAATCGATATTCAGATATTAAACCAGTCTTGCATAAGTTAGATAAATCCTACGTGGTCATAGTATATCATTCTTTTCATACTTTTTTTGGATTCAATTTGCTGATGTTTTGTTGAGGGTTTCTCCATTAAAGTTTATGACAGATAGTGGTCTGTAGTTTTCTTTTAATGTCCTTGTGTGGCTTTTGTATTACACTAATCCTGGTCTCATAGAATGGGTTAGAAAGTATACCCTCTGTTTCTATCCTTTGAAAGAAATTGTGGAGAATTGGTATACCATATTTTTCATACCATAAGATGCACTTAGGTTTTAGAGGAGGAAAATAGGGGGAAAAAATTGAAGCAAAAAAATGTGGTAAAATATGTAATAACATAAGTATCATGATATTTCACCAATTTAAATGTAAACAGAACTCAACAACAGCATTAACAACCATTATTCCTCCCAAATTTGGTGGGGGTGCATCTTATACTCCGAAAAATATGGCAACTTCTCTCTTAATGTTGTGGATATTAGGAATTGGCCTATTTCATCCATGTTATCAAATGCACAGAATTGTCCATGATATTATTTTATTATCCTTTTAATTTCTGTAGCATCTAGCCCTGACTGGCATGGCTCAGTGGATTGAACATGGGCCTGCAAACCAAAGGGTCACCAGTTGCATTTCCCATCAGGGCACATGCCTGGGTTACGGGCCAGGTCCCCAGTGGGGGGCACACGAGAGGCAACCACACATTGGTGTTTCTCACCCTCTCTTTCTCCCTCCCTTTCCCTCTCTCTAGAAATAAATAAAATCTTTAAAAATATTAAATCAACTGCATTATTTGGTTGAAATATTTAAAAAATTATTTTAAAATAATCTCTATGGCATCTGTGGTGCTGTGCACTCTTTCACTTACTGATATTAGTTGTTTGTATATCTCTCTTTTTTTCTCAGCCTGGTTAGAGGTTTATAAATTTTATTGATATTTTCAGAAAAACAGTTTTTAGTTTCATTGATTTTTCTCTATCGATTTTTTGTTTTTAATTTCATTGATTTCTGCTCTTATTCCTATTATTTCTTTTCTTCTGCTTGCTTTGATTTAATTTGCTCTTCTTTTCCTAGTTTCTTAATGTGGAAACTTATATTATTGATATTTAGATTTTCTTTTGTAAAACCTGCATTTGATGCTATAAATTTCCTTTTAAGCTCTGCTTTTACTGAAAACCACAAATTATAAGTTGTGATTTCATTTTCATTTACCTCTTTTGGTCCCCTGTGTTAATTAGAAGTGTAGTGTTTTAATCTTTAGGTATTTGGAATTTTCCACTTATCTTTCTGTTATTGATTTTTAGTTTAATTCCATTGTGACCTAAAAGCAGATGTTATATGATTAGGTTTTTTATTTTTAAGCTGCATTTTATTGCCCCAAAGTTCTATCTTGATGAATGTTCCATATAAGCTTGAGAAAAATGTGTATTCTGCTATTGTTCAATGAAGTACTCTAGAGATGCCAGTTATATCCAGTTGATGGACAGAATTGCTGAGTTTTACTATGTTCTTCATAGTCTTCAGCTATGATAGTAGATTCACCTATTTTTCATTGCAGTTTCTATCATTTTTGCCTCATGTAGTTTTATGCTCTGTTTTTATGTGCATACACGTTAAAATTTGTTATGCCTTCATGGAGAATTGATCCTTTATCATTATGTAATATACTTCTTTATCCCTGAAAACTTTCAGCTTTGAAGTCTACTCTGATATTAATATACTATATCATCCTACGATTAGGTCTGTAGTCCAATGAGTAGCAGTGAGCCTATGCCTCTGGACTATGAATTTTATAAGTATTTGTGTTTTCTCGCCCTCCTTATGTGGGTCAGTTTGGCTGCAACGGGCTAGAGTTGGGTAGTTTCCTTCCCCAGGCCAGTCAGGCTCTGATAACACTGTAGAGGGTTAGGCTATGGTTGGTTTCCGTTAACGGCAGGCCTTGTTAGAAAGAGCAGAAAACTCTGGTATATTTAAAGTACTTCCTGCCCTGACTGGTGTGACTCAGTGGACTAAGTGCCGACCTGAGAACCAAAGGGTCACCAGTTTGATTCCCAGTCAGGGCACATGCCTGGGTTGCAGGCCAGGTCCGAAGTTGAGGACATACTAGAGGCAACCACACGTTGATGTTTCTCTCCTTCTCTTTCTCCCTCCCCTCCCCTCTCTCAAAAAATAAATAAATAAAATCTTTAAAAGTATTTCGTTTTTCCCTTTCCTAGAAGCCTGAGGGGATTTTTCTCAGATATTTACTGTGGAAATCTGGCCACGCTCCTAGAGATAAATCTTATGATATTGTAGGGACTGCCAATGACTGAATCCCCTTGGATTTTTAACTATCAGAGTTGTACACACTGAGCCTCCAGCAATCCATCAGTTACATACAGGTCCAGTTTCCTAACCTCAGCAGTGGTGTCCACAGCAACTTCTGCTTGTGAACTGACCCTCTGCCCTGTCATCCTGGCCTCCCTATATTTACCTGTCTGTCTTTACAGTCTTGGAGGCCACAGGTCTCCTCTTTATGGTTCCAAGAGAATTTGTTGATTTTTCAATCTGTTCAGACTTTTTACTTGTAAGGACAGAGTTACGTACAAAACCAAAAATTCCCAACATCTGTGGCTTTAACTTTAATTTTAGTATGGGAAAATCATGAGTCCATATGACTTAAAATATACATGTATAATGGGGGAAAATGGTACAGCAAGAATGAACCAACTCTCTTTCACATTTCCTCCACCAACTGTCTCTCACTATGAAGTTGTTACATGTTGTGGCCATGAAAATGAAATTGCATTACATTGCATTTTATGTGCATACTATATTTATTTACTTTAGAATTATTTATTATACATAAACACTTTTATTTAAACCATATATTACTTTCTAATAGTGAAAATTATTGGGTTATCTTGGCTTGGGTGAAATACACCATAATTTATTCTAATACAATTATACTTTAAAGAATATTTAATCACTTTTTACTTAGACCAAGTCTTCTCAGGAATGAATGACAGTCACTGAGGTAAAATAACAATGAATGCATTTTGTAGTTACTGATAAACAGTGTTCTCTAAAAATAATCCAAAGAATCTTCTCCTTGGTGGCTTAATTTTCTCTTATTTCATTATGGTACAAATATTACAGAACAAAAGAAATAACTGGTATGTACATCATTATATATGTATTTCATATATCAGAAATTATGAAAATGTTATAAACTAAATGAAAATATAGAATGATTAAAATTGGAGATCATCTTTAATAAAAATAATTAAATCTGATTTTATATATAAGATAATTAAATTTATTTTGAGTTATGAACAATATGTTCTGCCCCTAATTTTTGAAATGTTTGGCTTAAATTATACTTTCACAGACATGTACCTTAATTTTTTCCTTTATAAAATATAGAGATCGGACTAAATGATCTCTAAAGTTCCCTTCCAATCTTCATTATTATATTTAAACATATATGTGTGTATGGATATATATACATACAAGGTCTGTCCAGAAAGTACCCGGCTATGTGTTATGAAAAAGAGACATTTATTGAAGAAAATGACAAGATACAAGAAACATTGTACAATGATGCCTCAGTCCGTTTCAAAGCAGACACCTGGGGACCTCACACAGTCCTCCCAATCATCATCAGCTGCCCCGTTGTATTTTCCTGAATGTCATCAATGGTCTGGACTCTCTTCCCTTGCAAAGGTGATTTTAGTTTTGGGAAAAGTCAGAAGTCGTAGGGCACTGAATCAGGGCTGCAGGGGAGCTGAGTCACCTGGGTAATTTGATATTTTATCAAAAACTCTGCATAAGATGTGATGTGTGAGTGGGCACACGATCATAATAAAGCTGCCAGTCACCAGTTGCCCATAACTTTGGCCTTCTGAATTATCCGAATAGTTTTTACAGAAGAATGTTCAAGCTTAACACAAAGTCTCATGAAAATTCATTGCTCTACTCAGTCATTTTGAATGTGATAGCCACATAGTACACATGCTCACTCAAGGGCATCTACTGCCCCCACTGACCACTACAGTGAGGTCGTCAGTGTTCATACATGTGCATTCCAGTCCACTCTCCTTGGCTGCCAGTTCACACTGATGTCACACAAACCATTCTTATTATATTAACAATGGTTGGTCTTCAGGACAGACATCATATAATCAGATTATACACAATGACATAATTTCTGTAACATCTACTCATTTTCTTAATGAAATTATATGGTCAAATTTATGTTTAATCAATTGCATATAATGACAGAGGTTGTTCTCTCTTATGATTTCTCTGATTGCCCCAAAAGACAAAATTACCTATGCGTTTCACATTTGCTCACATCCACTGTGATGGACAAAGCCCCTTTTCTCTGTGGGTAGCATTGTCTGCTTGGCCATTGTTACGTTATGATGCACCCAGTGTGGTGCATCACATTGTGTGTGTGCATGCACTATCAACATAATAATATAGATGTTTTCAGACTACTCATACTACATGTAGTGTCTTTTTTTAATTACAGCCTTTGTTCTTACAAAAACAATTTTAGGTAAAACTCTGTATCACAAGAGACAGGCCATATCAGTAGGTTACAGTATCAAAATACCAGTGAATGCATTTTCCACATTACTTTAGAGCATGTGGCAATGGAAAGTGGCCTCTATGTGAAACTATGTCCAGCAATGACAGTCTTTGTCCTTCAGTGTTGTCAGCTTCTATTTCCTTCAAATTGAGGAAATAATCAATAACATGCATTGCAGCTATTTCTATTCTGTGGTCTACAAGGCAAACAGCATCAGTTGTAAAATAAAAATAAATTACAAAGAATCTTGTCATCACTGGAAGTAGTGAACCACAGAAGCTAATGACATTATAACCTTTGTCTTCAAAGCCAGAAATTCTCTATGATGCTGAAATTGTGTTCTCTGAGACTTAAGAAGAAGAGTGGTTAAACTACTCTGTATAGTAAGCCAATTCACTATGAACACTGGTTTAATAAATGCTTAATTGATCATATTCTTGGCAGACACATCCTAACAACAACAAATGACCTTTGAAAAGCTATCTTATTTCATATTTTCCAGTGGCACACACAGTCATCCAGAATTCTGAAGACAGATGTGACTTTGTATGCAAGAGATAAAAGAGAGTAGATCCAACTTTAACAGAACTTCAAGTTTTAAGTGTCCCATTATTTTTCTTGCTGTTTTTTGTTTTAATGTAATGATGAGTACATGTAACATAGATATATGGAGAATGCATATGTGACTATATACCTTTATTTCATGCTTTTAATATTTGACTTTTCCTTTTTTATATAGTTCAGTGTAAAGATTATATCAATAAACAAGATAACGGACTCTCTTTCTCCTCTGTGCTTCCATCTTTCTCTCCCTTTCTTCTTGTATACTTTTATCAAGATAGGACCAAATGAGCCTTAGTTATTCCATATATGAAATGAAAATTTAGTTGATTCTTATTTCCTGGTAATTGATGTCAGAATTTTTTTTGGTTACATTTATTGTGATTATTCTTTTTATTTGCACTGGCTACTTTTTATGGTGATTTCTTCTTAGATTTCTCTTCTTAGATTCTCTTGCACACTTGGGAATGTTTTGAAACTCACACTTAGCCACTATAATTGTTTGAGAAAAAACTTAAGAAAAGGGTCTTTCCAAAGTATGAATATAGTTTAAGTGTCCAGTGCAGTGTGCATGAGGATGGGGTAACTCTGTAGATCTCAGACCCTCTGAAGTGAGATTTTCCTGGACAGAAGCTCATCAGGATTATGAAAGAAGCACAGTAGGGTCCAGGTAGAATGGACACAGACTGACAACGTACAGTCTAACCCTGGACTTCTCACCTACTAGCCGTAGGTGCATAGACAGGGTATACAGCCTTTAGGATCTCAGCTTCCATATCTTTAAAATGAAAAAAAAAAATAACCCCATGATCTATTAGCTATGATCTTTAAAGTTTATGATTCTAAATAAATATTAAAAGCAGCATAAACTCCTCATCTGAGAAAAAGTAATCACAGACATTGATTTCAATGCTATATTATATTTTTCACATACGATTCACTCATGTAGTATAAATATAACAACTTTTATTGCCTTTTGATAAACATTTGCTAATTATCCGGAAAATTTGGCCAACATAGATTTGGTGAACTATGTGATTCAGTTTGATGTATATAATCATAAAAACATGTTCTTTGTCATCAGCTCCATAAAGTCTCAATTCAAAATCTTCCTTCAATAAATAGTCATGAGGCTAATATTTAAACAAGAAATTACAGAATGCCAATTAAGATAGTTAAATGTATAATTTCTTTAATTTATAAAATAGATACTAAAAACCACCTTTTCATCAGTTTGGTTATAATTCACATTTCAAATGTAAACAGTGCAAATGCCTTTTAAAAGTCTTAAAGTCAGAAAGAGAGAAAAATATCTATTTTGCTATATAATCCTCTTAACATGCACATGCCAGATGGTGTTTCATATCAGGTCAGAAATGATGAAGGAATCTGGCTTTAAATCTAAGATTCTGGGGGAAAAATGAGTAACTAGGGGTTACATATTTATAATAGCAATTTTCTCTGAAATTCAACCATTTGTAATAATTTTTGATGTGTTCCTGTCTATGTATATGGATTTATTTTTCTTATTTCATTTCTATTACACCTTGTTGGGATTTTGCGAGGTTATTTATGATGTGATTAGACATTTTTCTCAATCTCTGGAATCCTATAGTCAAGTAATAATTTGACCTTCAGATATTTCAAACTGAAACTTAGTAACTAGTCTAGGAACTATAAAATCAATGACATAGGGAGGGAAAATAAATAAAAATTCCATTAAGTATGAATTAGAATAATACTTTTCTAATCCACTTAAAAGAAACTAATTATAAGATTTAATGACCTGAATTCTTCTGCTAAAATAAAACATAAATAAAATTCCTCTATATAACAATAGCATATTTCATTTTCATAAACCTGGCTGACTTAAGCTTTTGTATTGTAGAAACACAAAAAATTACACTCTTACTTAATCCACTCATTTTTATTACTGTTTTTATTTCTCTCAATTCCTATTTTTAGATGACATGATTGTTTATGGCATTGAACTGATCCAAAATAATTTATCACAATATTCTACTGTTTACATTCTTTTTAATGTCTATATACAATAATCATTTGGTTCTGTGGCCTTGACTGCATCCAATCTATAAAATAGAAAACACACTTTTAAGTAATACATATTGGCTGGATTATGTAAATCCAGCCCCCAGCTCCCAGCCAAAAAATGAAAAAAAAAATTTCACTTTATCATGATAGCACACAGAACTCTGTGGACCTACTCCCTAGTAAAATAGTTTTAGAAAATTGTAAGTCTCTGGACATTGTTCTAAGACAAACATGGGCCTTGTAATGCATAAATTAAGAAATATTTGAGAAAATCTGCGAGATTTACTCAGAGAGGTGTGTTATTTTTCCCACACCTAGCTCCAGACCTGTAGCTCAGTGATTTTGCAATGGAAAACATCAGGCTGTAGAATGAGGAGCTCACTATGTCTTGCCATAGGAACTGACTTCATGTGCAATAGAATGTAGAGAATTTGAAGCTAATGTATGTTCTCAAAAACTGTGGTTATGACAAAAGGCAATTGGGAAGAGATTGGGAGGTTTACTAGAGATTCAGGTTGAACTGTAAAATGGCTACTTTGTTGGGGGGAAGAAACAGGCAAATTACGTGTCATCTTGGGGTCAGAACAAATCCCAGACACAGATTTCAGGAACTATCCCTTAAAATGATCACAGAATTATTGAATGACTCTGTCAAGCAATTTACGTTGGAGAATGTTATTGAAATAAGAGCACAATAGACCTGCACGTAGTGGGCCTGGGTGCAGTAAGGGAAGGAGCCAGTGAACGAGCCCGGAGAAGCATCCACATCACCCCAGAGTGGCTGTGGGCACCGAACACATTGCACTCTGAGGAGCAGCGTCGGAGCATTCCTGCTGATGCGGATGGGAGCGGGGCTTGGCAACGGTGGCAGCATAGACTTTACTGAGAAAACATCACTACGCAAATAATAATAAGCCTCAAGGGTATGGGAAAATACCCAGAGTTGCTAAATCATTACCTAAAATGTCAAGTTTCCAATAAAAAATAAAAATAAAAAAATGACAACTGCAGAGAAATAGGAAAGTATGATCCATACACAAGGGGGGGAAGCAGACAGCAAAAAATGCTTGTGATTGCAACCAGATGTGGCATTCAACAGACAAAACCTTCAAAGTAACCATTATAAATACACTCAAAGAAGTAAAAAAGAAAAAACATGAGTAAAGAAGTAAAGGAGGTTATAATGACAATATTACATCATGTAGACAATATCAAAACAGTATCAATTAAGAGAAATTATCTTAAAAGCTTAAAGGCTGGGACTGAAAAGTACAATAAATGAGGTGAAAATTCAGTGTATTTGACCTGAATTAGTCCCTTGAGACAGACTGATAAAGATTATACAACCCGCCCTGACTGGTGTGGCTCAGTGGATTGAGCGCTGGCCTCTGAACCAAAGGGTCGCCGGTTCAATTTCCAGTCAGGGCACATGCCTGGGTTGCAGGCCAGGTTCTTGGTGGGGAGAGCACTAGAGTCAACCACACACTGATGTTTCTCTCCCTCTATTTCTCCCTCCCTTCCCCTCTAAAAATAAATAAATAAATCTTTAAGGTAAAAGATTATACAATCTGAGAAATGCAAACAATGAACAAGGAAAAATGCAATGTAGAGAACAAACACAGAAGCTATCCAAGTGCACCAACACATACATAATGACAATACCAGAAGGAAAAGGAGAAAGAGAGTGGAGCAAAAAACTCTTCAGAAATAATGGCTGAAAACTCCCCAAATTTATTGCAAACATTAATCTACACATCCAGGAAACTCCACAAACTCCAGGTAAAATAAACACAGAAATCCACAATCAGACACATCACAGTAAAAATGTTTAAAGTTGCACTGACTGGTGTGGCTCAGCTGGTTAGACTGTCGTTCCATAAACTGAAAGGTCATTGGTTCGATTCCACTTATGGTACCTGCCTGGGTTGTGGGTTTGGTCCCATATCAGTGTGCATTAGGGTGCATGAGTGTGCATCAGTGTGCATCAGTGTGCATACAAGAGGCAACTGATCCATGTTTTCTCTCTCACGTTGATGTTTCTCTCTCTTTCTGTCTCCCCAACTTTCTAAAAAAAATAAAATCTTTTTTAAGGATGCTGAAAGTGAAAGACAAGAAGAAATTGTAAGAAGAAAAAACTCTAATTTACAAAGGAATACTTGTAAGCATAATAGATGACTCCCATAAGAAACAGTGGAGGCCAGAAAGAAGTGGGATATATACTAAAACTCCTCAAAAATAAGAATTCTATATTGAGCAAAACTATACATGTAGGTAAAGTAAACATGCTCCCAAACAAAACCAAGAATATGTGTTGCTAACAAAACCACTTTTAACAAAATACTAAAGGAAAATCTTCAGGCTGAAAGCAGAGGACCCTAGACAGTAGCTAGAATCCACATGAAAATAGGAAAGGCAATATTAAAGATGATAATATAACTATAAAATATAGTACAGATGCATATTTGTTTTCCCTTCTCTTCACTGATTTAAAAAGCTATCTTATACATATAATGTAGTATCTGGCCTGTCACATATAGATATGTGATACATTTGGCAATAGTAGTACAAAGGAGGTTAGTGAAATCAATGCTGTTTTGGCTAAGAAATTGATTCCAAATAGATCCATAGGAAAAAATGAAGAGCTCCAGAAATTATAAATAAGAAGGTTACTTAGCAAGTGCTATGCTTATTATGTCTGCTTTTTTCTTTCAGCTTCTATCAAAGACATAAAACTATATAATATAATAATTATAAAGTCAATGTTTAAATGTTTTAAACATTTATAGATATAGTAATTATTGAAATACTACAAAAGGATAGAAAGAGGAATAGAGTTATAGGAGTAATATTTCTATATCTGCCTGGAATTAAGGTATTGTAAATCTGAGGCCGAGTCTTATAAATTAAGATTTATATGATAGGCCTTAGAGCAAACACTGTCATTGCTCAACAGTTGTAGTGAAAAAATTATTAAGGTAAGTAAAATGCTACACTAAAAATATTCACTTGCACAAAAAAGCAACAAAGAAGTAGAGAAATGTGTCATTATATGACACATACAGAAAGCAAAGTAAAATGGCTGACATAAACCCAACAGTAAAAAAAAAATTTTTTTGCATTAAATGTGAATACCTTAAATAACCCAATCAAAATGCAGAGATTGTCAGAACAGAACAAAATAATATCCACCTATTTACCATCTACAGGACACTTTAGTTTCAAAGATAAAGCTACAGTGAAAATAAAAGACAGGGAAAAGATATATTGTACAAACAATAGCCACAAGAAAGCTGTAGTGAATCAATTAATACACACAAAAAATAGACTTTCAAACAAATAATATTACTAGAGATAAAGACTGATATCTTATAGTGATAAAGGTCAGCCCATCAGTAGCATATAAGTATTATAAACAAATATGCACTATAACAGTATAGTACCAAAATACCTGAAGCAAAAACTGACAGAAATGGAGGGAGAAATAGGCAATTCTGTAATACTCAGAGACTTTATATCAGTTTCTGTAAGAATGGAACAAGAAAATAGAAGACCAACAAAAATAGTAACTTTTAACAATATAAACTACTCTATAACATCTATACAAATACCTATCCAACAAAGATCTATGTAATATCTGTATGATACTCTATCTAACAATAGTGGACTATACATTATTTTCAAAAGCACATGGAATATCTTCCAGGATAGATCATAAGCTAAAGTCATAAAATAAGCCAGTAAATTAAAAAAATAACTAATACACCATTAGAAAATAATAACAAAAACATTTGAAAAATTCACTATTAATTCAACCATACACCCCCAGATAACCAGTGGGTCAAAGAAGAAATTGAGATGAATGGAAATAAAAACACAATATACCAAATTTATAAGATGTGGTGCTTAGAGAAAAAAATTAGTATTGAATATATCCTTTTATCAAAAAAAAGAAATCAATAAGTTCTAACCTTCCATCTTAAGACAATGGAAAAAAGAAAAGGAAATTATACTTAAAGCAAGCAAAAGGAAGGAAAAAATAAATATTAGAGCAGACATTAGTGAACTAGAAAATAGAAAAGCAATAGAGAAAATCAATGAAACCAAAACCTGTTATTTTATGTGGATAACAAAATTTTTAAATCTTGTCTACTGACCGAGACAAATAGAAAATTCAACTCTAGATTTAGAAAGAAGGGATATTACTATTGATCTTCCAGGGGGGGGAAGATGAAAGCAAATTGTAGTCTACGTCAATACCACCCTGAATGTGCCTGATCTTGTGTGATTTCAGAACCTAAGCAGGGGTGGGCCTGGTTAGTACTTGGATGGGAGAAAATTGTAGAAAGACTCAAACTACTGAAATTAACTCATAAAGAAATACACAATCTGAATTGATAAATAAAGAATTGTAGTAGTAATCAAAACCTACCTACAAAGAAAAATGCAAGTCTGGATGGCTTTACTGGTGAATTCTATCCAACAGTTAATGAAGAATTAATGTCAGTTATTCATAAACTCTTCCCAAAGATACTAGGAAGAAATACATCCTGACTCATTCTATGAAGGCAGCATTACCATGACACCAAACACACAGGGATATAACAAGAAGAGTAGAGAACAATATCTTTTATAAATATAGATGCAAAAATTCTGAGCAAACTACATAGCAAGGCAAATCCAGCAACATGAATTATATAAAATGATTAAGTGAATTTCATCCCAAGAGTGTGCATTGGTTTAACATCTGGAAATCAATTAAAGCAAGACATCTTATCAATAGAATACAAACCAAAAATCTCATGATCTTCCCAACAGAGACACAGAAAAAGCTTTCAGCCAAAACCAATATCCTTTCATGAAGAAAATATACTCAACAAACTGGGATTTTAAAAACCTAATAAAGGACAAAATCCCACAGCTTATATCACACTTAATGGTGAAAGACTTGAATGGCTTCCCCCTAAGATCAGAAATAAGGCAAGGGTGCCCATTGTTATTATTTCTATTCAACATTGTACTGGAGGTTTATGCTAGGACAATTAAAATAAATAAATAAAAGTCACTCACATTGGAAAGACAGTAAAAGTCTCTATTTTCATATAAAGTGTTATTATATATAGAAATACTGAAGAATCTATTAAAATAGTATTAGAACTGATTGATGAGTTCAGCATGCTTATAAAAGATTAATATATAAAATCAATTGTATTTTACACACTTGTCAATGATAACCAAAAATGAAATTAACAAAAAAAGTTTCATTTATAATAGCATAAGAAAATAAGACACTAGGAATAAATTTAACAAACAAAATGTAAAACTTTGAGTACTGTAAACTATTATTGAAAGAAATTAAGGAAGATCTAAACAAATAAACATCTCGTGGTCATGAATCGGAAAACTTAAAATCATTAAGGTGGCAACATTCCCCAAATTGACTTACAGATTCAAGGTAATCACTCTCAGAATCCCATCTGGTTTCTTTGTATAAATTTACAAGTTGATTCCAAATTTCCTATGGAATTGTATCTGATCAAGGATGGCCAAGACAACCATGGGAAAGATAAAGTTGGAATACTCACGCTTCCCAATCTCGAAACTTATAGCAAAGCAAAAACAGTCAAGAGTATAGCCCTGAGATAGGCAGACATTCAGATCAATGGAATGAATTGAGAGTCAAGAAGTAAACCCCTGTGTTTGTGGTCAACTGATTTTGACAAAGGCACCAAGATCACTTAATGGAGAAATAATGATCTTCTCAACAGACAGTGCTGGGACAACTGGACAGCCACTTATAAAGAATGAATTTAAAGGATGTTCAGTATCGCTAGCCATCAGAAAGATGCAAATTAAAACCACAGTGAGATACCACTTCACACCAGTCAGAATGGCCATCATAAACAAAGCAACAAACAGCAAATGTTGGAGAGAGTGTGGAGAAAAGGGAACCCTAGTACACAGTTGGTGGGAATGCAGACTGGTACAACTACTATGGAAAACAGTATGGAATTTCTTCAGAAAACTAAACATGGAAATGCCTTTTAACCCAGCAATTCCACTGTTGGGACTATATCCTAAGAACCCTGAAACACCAATCCAAAAGAACCTATGCACCCCAGTGTTCATAGCAGCACAATTTACAATAGCCAAGTGCTGGAAGCAACCCAGGTACCCATCAGTAATGAGTGGATCAAAAAACTATGGTACATTTACACAATGGAATTCTGTGTAGCAGAAAGGAAGAAGGAGCTCCTACTCTTCTTGACAGCATGGATGGATCTGAAGAGCATTATGCTAAGTAAAATAAGCCAGGTGGTGAAAGACAAATACCATATGATCTCACCATTAACAGGAACCTGATCAACAAAATCAACAAGCAAGCAAAGTATAGCCAAAGACATTAAAATTGAGAACAGGCTGACAGTGATCAGAAGGGAGAGGCGAGGGGATAATGGGGGAAAGGGGAAAGGGTTTGCAGGAACAATTATAAAGGATATATAGACAATAACAAGGGGGTGGAGATGGGGGAGGGAAGCAGGGACGGCTGGGGTGGTGGGGAGGGGTGAGGGGAGGCAGAAAATGGTACTTGAACAATAGTAATTTTTTTAAAAAAGAATGAATTTAGACCCTTACCTCATACGATATCCCCAAATTAACTTGAGTCAAAGACCTAATGCAAATTCTAAAACTATAAACTTATTAGAAGAAAATAGAAGAGTAAATCTTGACTATTGATTCAGAACTGGATTCTCATACGTGGCCTCAATAGCATGAGCCACAAAAGAAAAAAATACATAATGCGACTTCATCAAAATTAAAACTTGTACTTCAGAGGACACTCAATTAGGTGACAAATAACACAGAAATGAGAGAATATAGTTGTGAATCATATATCTGATAAGGGACTTTAGCTACAATATATAAAGACTGACATCTCAATAACAAAAAGGGAAATAACACAATTCAAAAGTGCACAAAGTTTCTGAATGGGTATTTCTCTGAAGAAAATACGCAAACTGCCAATGAGCATCTGCAAAAAGGTACTTGACATCATTACTCCTCAAGGAAATGCAAGTCAAAACCACAAACAAATACCACTTCACAACCACTAGGATCGCTAGAATCAAAAAGTCAGGTAGTAATTGTTGATGAGAATGTGGAGAAATCATAACTCTTACACCTTCTGGTTGGTCTAAAATGGTGCTGCCTCCTTGGAAAACAGTCTGGCAGTTTCTCAAATGAATAAACACAGAGTTTACATATGACCCAGCAATTCCACTCCTAGGAAAATTTCCAAGAGAAATAAAAATATATGTCCACACGAAGGCTTGTACATTAATGTTCATATCAACATTATTTATAACAGCCAAATGGTGTGAAGCCAGTATCCATAAATGGATGAACACAGAAACAAAATATAGTATGTTTAAATAATGGAATATTATTCAACCATAAAAAATAAAGTATTAATAGCATGCTACAACATGAATGGACCCTAAAACCTTTATACTAAGTGAAAGAAGCAGGTCACAAAAGACCACATATTATATGATCCCATTCAGATGAAATATCCAGAATACGTTAACGTATAGGTATGGGAAGCAGATTAGTAATTGCTGTGACAATAGGACTGGAGGATTAGAGGACTGAGGAATAATTAGAGGACAGTATATAAAGGATACAAGGGTATCTTTTAGAGGGAATGAAAATGTTCTGAAACGTAGTGCGGTGATGGTGCACATATCTTTGAATATACTGCAAACACTGAATTTATACTTTAAATGAGTGAACTATATGACATATGAATTATATCTTGATAAAGCTGTAAAAAGAATTCTTTGTCCCAGGAATGGTGGTTTAGCTTCTTCTTCAAACATTAACATAATATTTTAGACTCTAGAAAGTCTATAAATGGACAAAAGTATGATCAGCTTTCCCTTATCTTCCTTCCAGCCACCTCTTATTCATAATGGGCAAGAGCCACTTCCAAAGCGGATCAGGTCTTCATTCCCATTTGGCCGTCGGTCAATTCACAAAAAGAACTTTTGTTGGCAGACATCTTAGACCACCAACAAATTCACCTATGAAGTTTAGCAAATACCATTGTGGTTTTCATTATTATTTTTATTAGGATGATATTTTTATTTAACTATTGAGTACTTTTGCAAGATGGTTTTAGCATTGAGCCACATAGAGTAATCCTGCTTAGGATTTATGACTCTTTTTAAAACTATGACCTTATAAATATAACTTCAAGTGTCATGGGTAAGTTAGGCTACAGCTCAAATTTATTATCTATTTGGGAAACATTTCAAATTCTTTCTCCACTTCCTCTAAATAAACCAAGACATTTCTTTTTCTGTTTTCTATTTTGAACACAATATTAGAATACCTCCTATTGGAAATAATTATTCTTTTTGCTCAAATTCTTTTTGAAGACGACAGTTGTATGAACACAAATCTATGTCTGGTAGGTGTATGTGTGTTTATGTGTATCTACCCTATTGCATGAAATGTATTTCAAAGACAAATGAAATTTGTCATATAAGTAAGAGTCCTAATAGGAAACAGATTAAACACTCGAGTTAGGATAACTTGAGAAGCATTTATTTACAAAGGGACTTATTGCAAAAGTAGGGGCAGGGCCATGAGATTATAGGCAATGGACTTGTTTCCACCTAGACCTCAATAAACAAAGGGAGGAAAAGGAAAGTGGGGGGAAAGAGCATGGAGGAGCTTCGCCTGTGTTGTGAGAGGAGCATAACTTGCCCCCAAGGGCCATAACAATTTTTATACTATAACTTGGGTTCGCAGTAATATTTTAAACCAAATTTATTACTCATGACACAGCGATACACTAGTGTGGCCTTGTTAAGTCAGAAACAACACTCATTTGGGCATCACTGAGATTTGAATAATATTCACCCACATTTTGCCGTGTCATCTTATGTTTTGAAATACATCCCTTCTAGCTTGTGACCAAATTTAAAAGCTAAAAAAAAAATCAAAATCATGTCTCATTATTCTTTCTCATCATGACATATTTTTCATTTCCTTCATAGTATTCATTATAATTTGCAATTTTGTGTCTCAGTTTTGTTTAAAATCTGTTATCCTCATTAGACAGTAAACTCCAAGAAGGTAAGAATGGTATCTACTTGCTCAACCCTTTAAAGTTCTAGCAGAAGGCCTGACACATGGTAAGAGCTTGGTAAATATTTCCCAGTGAATCTGTAACTCAATCTGCTTAAAGAAATAGTATACAGGCCATATGTACACAGTAGGACATATATAGACTAAAACAAACTTAACATTGTATAAACAAATATGTTTGAAAATGTTTGACTTTTGTGAATAAAGTGCAGGCCTTTTGATACTTTTTCATATACATATGATTTCAGTGCACAGAGAAGTAACGTGGTCATAATCTTGTTAGATAAGAGCTCAAAATCCAAAATCATAATGGTTGCTTGCAACCATTAATTACACCATTAATTAATTAGGCGAGCTAGTTAACTCTGTGTCTCAGTTTCTTCATATTTAAAATAAAGACAATACTAGTACCCACTTTACAAGACTATTGATGAGTAAACGAGATAAAACACATAAAATAGCTGTACACTAACTGTACTTATTAAAAGATCAAAGCATTAGTGATTACTATTTGTTGTTTCTATCATTTTTATTCTGTGCTCATTTGCATGCATCAACTGTTATAAAATTTGAGAGAAAGGGGATGTGCATGTAAGAGATGGAAGAGGGAGAATGACTACGATTTATGCTTACTATGCAGGCCTGCACTTTTTGAAGTGCTTTTAATATATTATCCCTAGTTTACCCTTGAGAAAAATGTGGCTCAAAAACTAATTTTCTCCCAGGTTTGTCATGAACTGTTTTGTCGCACTTGCATAGCTATACTACAGATTCCTTTCCTATGGAATTGTTTATATTTGCCCTAACTTGCAATATTCTTTTTGTTTTCCCTGCACCAAAAAAACTCACGTTATCCCCCCGTCACTAAGGAAATGTTCACGTTTTCAAGACACCACTCAAATGCTGCCCCCAATTATAAGCTTTGCTTTCATGCTGTTTGTCTCATCATGATGAGGGTAGATCAACTCCTCCATGTCACCGTGAACTTCGACAGTCCTAGCAGCACCCTGGCAGACAGATAGTGTTTATTAAATGTTGGGTGTGAATGGGAATAAAGGATAGAAACTGTACTGAATAAACTAAAATAAAAAATTTAAAAAATTTAAAAAATGTTGGGTGTGAGGAGGAGCAAAGGATTGGAGGGGGCGGGAGACCGATGGGAGCCCAGACTGCACTGCGTGACTCTGAAACCTGTGTCACAGCCGACAGAGTGCCCTCCCCACTCAGTGCCGTACTTCCTGAGCTTTTACTGATTTGAAGTTGGTTGAGGTGAAGACAAAGAAGCAGTTAATGCACTTAATCCTCTCTCGGTAATTTGTGTTGTAATGTACAACCAAAACACACGGGTTTTTCAAAAGTTATTTTCAAAACATTAACTCATAATGAATTTCTTTTAAAGCAAGAGTTTGAACTGATACGTAGCATTTGATTTCATAAATGACAGAGCGTGCCCAAAAGAAGAGTATGGCATATTCAAGAAAGTGAAACGCTATGTTTGCTGTAGGAAATGAAGAAAAGAAGGGCAGTGGACAGAGCCCGGGAGGCCCTGTGAAAGACTGAGAGTTTTCTCCTCAGGATAATCAGAAACACTTCATGTGTTTACACAGGGAAGTGATGGGATCAGATCTGCATTCGAGAGAGACTGAGTAGGTGTGGGGTCACCAGCTAGGAAGCTATTTTCTGTTGTGTCAGAGATAAACAAAAGTGAAAACGAATGAGGAGTACTTGGGAAGGAGCAAATAGAGTGACAGAGAGAGAGAAACATGTACAACCTTGCTGTACTAATAACCAGGGAAATGCAAACTAAAACAATGAGATCATTTTTTTATATTTTATTAGAAATAAAAAAGAGAAGTTGTTACTATCAATCATTGGCTATAATGTGAGAAAGGTTGTATTCTCCATTTTTTCTTATAGTGAGAATATATACTGTATGGCTATTGCTGCTCTTTCATGAAGGCTGCTGGAAGACACTATAACCTTGGCTGGGGATGAATTATACTTTATTTCTCAACACAATAACAGTAATCAGGAAAGCAGCCTTTTGTACCGGATCCCCAAGCCCACATTCCTACAGGACATTATAAAGCATGGCCAGGTAACATCCATCCATGCAATGGGTTGTATTGTAGAAGAAGCGATTTGAGCATAGGGAGGAATTATTACACTGTAGAATAAATATACCTCCCTTTTGCTGTGGAAGGAAACATGTTCTATTCCAAGACAGTTGACTATGCATCCTGACATGACAGTGCCCAACAAGGACAGCCAAAGCCTTACTTGCCAGACACAGAGAAATGTGAAAAAGCTATGGAGTACTGTCCCTCAACACTACTTGGGAGTACAACCTGTCAGTCTTTTCAAACTATATGTATCAACCTTGAGAAACACTTGCACTTCACACATGTTGCTTTTTTTTTAACAAATTGATTACAAGGCCCTCTACCAACAGAAAGATTGCTACTTGCTTTATTATAGCAATCTTTATGCTACTTGCTTTATTGCAGTGGTCTGGAACCGAACCTGCAGTATCTCTAAGGTGTGTTTGCATAAAGATACTCATTACATCATTGTTGTAGAAAAGAGGAGAAAGCCTAAGATTAAAAAGAAAACAGTCTTAGCAGTGGGGTATTTATACTATGGTATTTTGTGCATTCATTGAAATAAGACAAATCTATGTACAGTTGACATTTGAACAACACAGAGGTTAGGGACATCAACTACCACACAGTCAAAATTCACAAATAGCTTTTGACTCCCCCAAAACTTAACTACCCTTGGTATCCACAGAGGATTAGTTCCAGGACCTCTCTCAGATACCAGAATCCATGAATGCTCAAGTTCCCTACACAACAATGGTGTGGACCTGTGCCTACAGTGAAGTGAGCCTTCACATCTGTGGACTCCCAGCCTCAGATGGAAAACAGTCCAGGGAAAAAATCTCCATGTGTAAATAGACCCATGCATTCAAACCTTTGTTGTTCAAGGGGCAACTGCACACAGAAGTAGTTCTCTAGGATATGTTTTTGTCTGAGTAAACCAAATTTCAGGGTATGTTACCTTAAAATAAACTGATATGCAAACCCAACCATATATTTGAAATTGAACTGTTACAATTAGTACATATAGGAAAAGACAAGAGGTTTAGATGAATAAATTCATAATTAATTTTATTATGGATAGGTAAAGAAAAAGATGAACAAGGTTTGGGAATGATGAAGGGACATCTTTGCCACATTGTTTTTAAGTGCATAGTTATCGATGACAGGAAAAGTAAACCGGCAAGTCTTGGTGATTGATAGATTTGGGAAAGGAGAAAGACAGGTGTCAAAGATGACTTAAGTTATCTGGCTTAATTAATTGGGGAGAACATAGTGAAATTTCAAAGGATTGAGAACTTTAGAGAAGGAGTAGGCGTTTTGGAGGGAAATGGGAATGATGAGTTAACTTCAGAACTGTCCGTTTTAAAGTACTGTTGGAGGAACAGTTTATTGTTAGGGCCTGAATTTTAGAAGTCTGGAGGTTAATGTATATACGTCAGCTGCCATGTTGGTGAACAAAAATTTCTAAAGAAAGAGTACAGTGGAATAGAGGGCCCAAAACAAAGCCCTGCTGGGTTCTACTTTTTAATTGGTAGAGGAGAGGGGGAGAGAAAGGAAAGTAGGAATTGAGTGGCCAGAGGGACAGGGGACGAAAAGATAGTGAATGTCACAAAGCAGAGTCTAAGGAAAGAGACGGCATGAAGAAGCAGTGGTCACACACGTCAAATGCTGCAGAAATATCTATTCGGATGATCAAGTTCACTACATGACAGGACGTGCATTATGGAATTAATTTGATGGATTTTAATGGAATGTTAAGGAGAGAAGCCAGATTTGAATGGTTTGGGAAATAGATAGGAGAGGAACAAGGTAAGAAACTTGTAAAGGTATTTTGGCGAAAGAGGAGAGCAGTAGTAAAGGTGTTCATTGTAAGAGGTTTTGTTTTAAGAAGAGAATCCTGAACAGATTGAAATTTGGATGGCAAGGATCTAATGGAGGGGAAGAGGGCTTGAAAAATCAAGAAGATGTGAGGATATAAAGCAGGAGGGGAAGGGCTTGCTTTATAAAGCTAAAAAGCCCACTGATCCATTGTACTGGGAAGCAGAAGCAAAGGGGAAAGGCTGGTGCTGGTTTGTGTAGGTTCTTAGATGGTGCACTGTTGGAGCTGGTAACTTCTGGCTTCTCTGCAACAGGTGGCATTGTCATTTTTTTGTGGGTAAGGGAAGTTTGAAGGGAGGGACGTGATCTGTGTATAGAACAGGTTGCTGATTATGTGAAGCTTTGTGTTACGGAGACTAGTGGATGGAGGATCTCCGCCATCCTCTCCTACCACACTGATGGATTCTGAAAATCAGATGTAGGTGGAGACTTTCGATCAAGCCAGTTCACATTGAAACTCTGTTACGATTCTTGCAGCACTTTTAAAACCCTGTGATTTTCCTGGCAATGAAATGTATAGACAGAATTTTAAACTGAAGTGTTCACCTTCTCCATGTTATGCACGTGGATATGGACCTAACGAAATGGAAAGGACAAAGCCATCTTTCTGGGACGCTCTCTGCTAATCAGTCTCGGAATTGGCTGGCTGCCCTTGGGCCTGAAAAGAATTCCCATTTGCTTTTGTATTGTGTGAAACAATCAGGCATTTGCCCCCAGTAATGGAGGCATTTCTATTTCTTGCTTGGCCGTCGCACCACCAGATGTATCATATAAATACTCTAATGGCTAGTGGTGGACTAGGAACGCAGGAGATAATCTGATGCAGGCAGATGCTAGCAGTCAAGATTACTCAAACTGTATTGAAATTTCCTTTGCACCTGGCACTGGAGGTGTTAGCCATGCCAGTTCAATCCCCCCAACACAGATGTTCTTGTTGTACCACTTTGTATGTATAACATTTAGGTTTCTGTGTAGTTTTGCCACAGTACACATAAATACTGTAATCCAAAGATCACCCATTTATTAGTGCACCTGCATCTTCAACCAGATTTCTTTCATTCTTTTCAATGAATGCTCCACATTTTTCTAAAAATGACATAGCCTCAGGGTGAATAACCTTTTGTATCTGCCAGATATCTTAACAAAATGATGATGATGATGATGATGATGATGATTGATGATGATGATGGTGATGATGATAAAAATAACAATATCAGATCCCCCTAAAAAAAAGAACCCTGTTACTAATGCATGGAGGTAACTTGAACTATGTTGAAGCAAAAGATATTTTATTAACTTCTGTTCTAAGCTTTTTAAAAATTTTTTATTAGTGAAGAAGATAGATCATATAAGTGGATTATTTTCACAAAGTTATATTCTCCTTGTTTTCCTCAAATAGGATTTTGGTAGAGCTTACCTCTTAAGGAGCAGATTTTTCTGTGTGTGAACCTCTGAAGCCCCCTTTTTAAATTAATAGGAGTGGAGCTCCGTTCAGCTGAAGACCGGGTATGACCTCCTGAATATGGGATAAAAAAAACCTTGGGAGGGAGGCAAGATCATTACTCTAGAGAATAGCTTTGTGTAGTGGCTGTCCTACTGAAGTGGGGAAAGGGCATCGAAATGTTTTGATCTTGTTTTTATAGTTGCAGGCAGTGCCTGTATCTTTCCAAATACTAATTTTCAAATACATCTCTATGAAAAGGAATTTCAATGCTACTTAATTTCAGTTTGGGTTTGGGGGAGATAGAACAGCCTTTCATTATTCATTTGAAACAAATAAATGTTTAAACATGAGCTACATTTTAAAAATTGATGAGTGGTGATGGTTTTCAAAGTTTTTTTTCTCATCAGTAGTAACTTTCCCAGGTTTATTCTCAATGTCCTACTTATTTCCCACTCTGCATATAGCCACAATTATATTCTGTTCTCCCACAGAGAAAAGAGAAACAATGTATGCCATTATATCAATATTACTTCAGTTACTTTGCAATTCATTGTGTAGAATTAGAGGCTACCAAGAAGCCAGCTAATTAAGGGTTGAATGGAAAGAATGGAATCCAAAAGGAAGAATGAAGAAGCGAAGAGGGTAAATGAAAGAATAAAACCTAGCCATATCCAGGAGGCTGTGAATGTCCTTTTGTTTATTTCTGACAAGTCTCGGAGTGTGCTAGGATAGGCCTGAACAAACACTAGCTGTGTGTTCGGTGAATAGTTAGAGAATAAAGCTAGCGCCAGAGGCTACGTAGTGTGTACTCTTATATTCCCAAATTAAAGACATGAAGCTAATACACAGAAAAATGAAGAAAGGAACCAATAAATGGCAGTTTACTTAAATGTCCTAAAATTAACGCAACTATTTTAATTTGTATCCCTTTTGTTCCATAAATAAATACTAGCATAGGTGTATATACAGTCATGAAGAAACATCAATGCAAAACTTAGAAGAAAGAGAGAAGGAGAATATGTTTAAAGAGGGAGCGATCAGGGCTATCTGGTAATCCCTGGCGTCCAGTAAAATGAATGGGGGCTATTTGAAGTAGAACTTGAACTCTCATTAGCTCTTCCTGCCTCCTACTTCAAACATGAGGCTTAAATAGAATATACTTTATCCTAGACTAGTCTTTGTTCTTTTTGAGTTTTTAGGTCTTCTAATACTGAACTTCTACCGCAGCTCAAAAAGCCAGAGTACTGGTACTCACTATTCCAGTTCTCATTCTTAGAATACTTTTCTAGTTCAACAAAATGATTTCATTGTTTATGATATTACCAGCAACTATTGAATTCCTATCCTGTGCCCAGCACTATGGTGAGTGTGTTAAATATGTTCTATCACTAGACATTTGTATTTTATTTTACAGACGAAGGGACAGGTGCCTGCAAGGGATAAATATTTTTTTCACGGTCACACAATTGAAAACTTAAATAGTAACAATCTGGACTCAGATTTCTATTATAAAACCTGCATGTTTAATTGCTATAAAACTTTACTGAGAATATCATACAGTAAAAGAGCCATTCTGAAAGGTGTGAGGTGATACCTCATTGTGATTTCGATTTGCATTTTCTTGGTGATTAGAGATGCTGAACATCTTTTGATATCCCTGTTGGTCATTGTGTGTCTGCTTTGGAGAAATGTTCATTGAAGCCCTTTGTCCATTTTTAAATCAGGTTATTTGTTTTTGCTAATGATTTGTATGTATTCCTTATATTTTAGATACTTTTTACCAAATATATAGTTTACAAATATTTTCTCCCATTCTGCTGACATTTAAAAAAAGTAAGTAGATTCCACAGAAACCTGTAATTCTGAGACTCTTGAATGCTTGAAGGATCTGGCAACACTGAGACAACTTGTCCTTCTCGCAAATCTCCTTGTTTTTAGAAGAATTTGTGTTCTTTCCAATTCAACCAAGTCTTTGCCCAGAGTACTTCATTTATGGTGCCAGTAAAGTGTTTTTTTTTAACGAAGAAAAAATTGACAGATTAAAATGTTAGCAACAATTAAAACTTTCACAACATAGTATGGTATAAATCAAACAGTTTTGCGGACCAGATTCAACCCTCTGCCAACAATTTGTGACTTTTGCTCACTGAAGGAATGATATGCGATATTTCAAAGAAAGAAAGGTTTATAGGAGTAAGGACAGAGGAAGAAGAGGTTCTTCTGGGCCAGGCGGGAGAAGGGGTTACTGTGGGCGGGCCCCAAGAACAGTGTAGAGCCATAAGTGTCTCCATGGAAGAGTCCTGAGGCGGAGGTGAGATCCTCAGGTGGAAGAGCTAGGTGGCAGGCCCGGGGTGCGTCTTAGCAGGTTTCCCCAGCCCCACCTGTGCCCGGCAGCAGAATGCAAATGATAGATCATGAGGAACAGTAACTGAGAATGGGGGGCTGCATTCAAATTTTCCTGGATTTTATACAATCTTTAGAGAGGAACTCAGCTGAGATCTGATTTACTGGTAGGTTGGAGTAATGGGAACATGGGGGCAGAATAAAGTTGATTAACAGGAAACAAAACTATATTTTTGTTGAGCACCTAATGATGTGGGTATGTACACCACACACACATGGCCTTTTCCAATCCTTGAAGTTTCTCTAAATAAAAGCACATTCCCTTATTTGAAAGGATTGCATGAAAGTAACTAACAGAGATAAAGAACAGAAAAGACTCATAGTACTACCTTTTTCTCCTCTACTGAATCCACCTGGGCATGCGTTCCTCTCCCGTACCCATGCCCCTATATTTAATATCATTTTTTTTGTATAGAATCGTTGACCTGTTGTTACAACAGTGTTGTTGGCAATTTCACAGTGTTCCCAAACACTTGAAACTTCTTTTTGGCCAGTTGACTAAAAACTTGAACCTTTTAGTTCTCATGGGCAAAGAGCCATAGAAGATTTTTATGAGATAATTTAGATCATATGAACTCTTCGCCAAAGCATAAACCCTATGTTTTCTCAGCATCTTTTTATTTCTCAGTTTAAAGAGGCGGGGGAAGAGTTGGTCTCATGTAATAGATTGAAGTATGGTCAGTGTCTTAACCACAGACCTCAGGCTAATCATTTTCTCCTCCCTATTTATCTAGGTAGACACATATATGAACACACCTAGATGGTTCAGTGCACCTAGAATACTTGTAGAACTGTGGAGAAGATGTGCAATATGTCAGAACAGCTCAAGTTCATGGTCACATCAGAGTTGACCATGCATCCACATATCAGGCCACGGTATACAACTGTTCATGTGTTTAAATTTCAAATACTGTAGCAGAGCATGTTGCAAACACAATGCTGTCCTCATTTTAAAGTATGTGATTTAACATATATCAACGACTTCTGTGAATGTTAATTAGTTGAAAAAATATAATGGGCAATATTTTGAAGTACAAGTACATTAACTCATTTTCCTCCTATTTAGTTATATAGTTAGTGAGTGTCATTTCCAGTTTTATATGTTCCCAAATAGATGGCACTGGGAAGCTCAGTTAACATAACAGGAGGATAAATACCCTGAAGTCCCCTGGGGAAGGAGAAAATAGGACTGACACTTAAATATCTTTTATTGTGTTCTTTGACCAGAAGTTTCAGATTATCTAAATATTTCCGATTATCAATCGACATATCAAGTTTTTATCTGGCCCATCACCAGAGTCACAGTAGGGTGCCTCATGGAAATAGAAGTAACAGTTTATGGAGCACTTTGGTCTGGTGCGTTTCACCTACATAACCCTCTTCACATTTCCCACAGACGGATGATACCTCCTAGGGCCCCAGTGTACCTGAGTGTGCAGGGGTGCTCCGTAAAGTGCGAAGTGATGCATTCATTTCACTAAGCTGCGAACTGTGACCCCAGAGTCATGGAGCATACCACCTGGACGACTGCGTGCCCTGTCCTGAATCAGGTTTAGTGAGCTTTAGGATCAGAAGTTTCTCTTGTCATTCTTGTCCCCTAGCTGGCCAACTTCTTTGTAAATGCTTTCATGCTAAATATTCTGGTTTGTACATATGAATGTTCTCTAAATATGGGTGAAAATTTGCTGCCCTTTGAATATATGCATTGACAGAATAGAGTACTGTAAGAATGAGGCAAAATCTAAATAAATATCTGTCTCTAAGTGCTGTTGTTGATTTTATAGTCTATTATTTGCTTCTTACTCCAATTTATTATTTGCTAATCCAATTATCATCATAAGGGAAAATCTTGAGATTGTTTTGTGTATTTTCTTTAACATGGGTACAGAACAACTTTAAAGTATAGAAAGGATAAGAGCTCCCCCCGCCCCACCCTGGCTACTGTTCTTTCTGATACTGTCCCCCAAGCAGATTATTCGCACATCTGTTGGGTTTTTTTTCCGTGTTGCACACATTTGCACCTTTTTTTTAAAAATGTTGACTGAATCACTTAATTGTAGAGGAGCGTTCATTTTAATGTAAATCTTACAGTATTACATGAGTGAATGTATGAAAATAGCTTGGAACAGTTTAAATTGGGCAGAATTCTGCTTTGATCATAATGTGCCTCTTCAGCATTAAAATAAACTTGCAACATATGCTGAAAAACATGTGTAATAAGTAAGTGCCTCTTGCATGGTGACTTATCTGGGAAAGTAAATTATCATTTAATAGAATTCAAAATTCATAAAACACTTCTAACAGCTAACAATGTTATGATACAATTAGCATCTTATAATAACACATAAGTATCTGGCTATTTCTGATTTAAAAGAAAATTTTTAAATTTTATAAATGCTATAAGATTTTAATCACTTTCAGAAACATTTGAAAAGAAAACATTTAGTAGGCAGCTATATTACACTGCCACAGACTTCTAACTTATTTATGCTATTTAAAAGGTATCAAGGAATGTGGCAAATTGATTTCAATCTTTAGAGCAGTCAAAAACAATGAAGTTATCAATATTTCTTTTTAAAATATTTTTACTTTATTTTTAAATATTTATTGTTGTTCAATTACAGTTATCCCTATTTTTCCCCAATTACTCTCCCCTGCCCTACCCACCCACCACATTCCACATTCAGTCCCCCCCCCACCGTTGGTGTTGTCCATGGTCCTTTGTACATGCTCCTTGACTTGACCCTTCCCCTTCTTTCCCCCATTATTCCCCTTCCACCTCCCCTCTGATCCCTGTCAGTTTGTTCTTAAAAAAAAAAGAATATTTTTATTTCACTCATTTTTCCCTTTTGTTTCATTCTTTTTATCCCCTTTTTTATTGATGTTTGAATACAGTCGTCTCCATTTTCCCATCATCACTTGACCCCATCCTACCCATGCCCACCTCGCACCCTCAATCCCAGCCCCCCTTGGCTCCATCCGTGGGGCCCTCATTCATGTTCATTTATGTCTCTTTCACTTCTTTCCCACGTTATTTCCCTCTCCCCTTCCCTCTGGTTACTATCAGTTTGTTGTCAGTTTCAATGTCTCTGGCTACATTTTGCTTGTCAGTTTGTTTTGTTAATTATGTTCCACTTATAGGTGAGATCATATGGTATTTGTCTTTCACCACTTGGCTTACTTCACTTAGCATAATGCTCTCTAGTTCCATCCATGCTGTTACAAAGGGAAGGAGCTCCTTCTTTCTTTCTGCTGTGTAGTATTCCATTGTGTAAATGTATCACAGTTTATTGATCCTCTCATTTACCAATGGGCACCTAGGTTGACTCTAGCACTTGGCTATTGTAAATTGTGCTGCTATGAACATTGGGGTGCATAGGTTCTTTTGAATGAGTGTTTCAGGATTCTTAGGGTATAAACCTAGCAGTGGATTGGCTGGGTCAAAAGGCATTTCCATTTTTAGTTTCTTGAAGAAATTCTATACTGTTTACCACAATGGCTGCAACAGTCTGCATTCTCACCAACAGTGCACTAGGGTTCCCTTTTCTCCATAACCTCTCTAACACTTGTTTGTTGCTTTGTTTATGATGGCCATTCTGACCAGTGTGAAATGGTATCTCATTGTGGTTTTAATTTGCATCTCTCTGATGGCTAGTGATGCTGAGCATCTTTTCATATGTCTCTGGGCCCTCTGTATGTCCACCTTGGAAAAGTATCTATTCAGATCCTTTGCCCATTTTTTAATTGAATTATTTGCCTTCCTGGTGTGGAGTCGTATGAGTTCTTTATATATTTTGGAGATCAAACCCTTGTCTGAGATATCATTGGCAAATATGTTTTCCCATACAGTTGGTTCCCTTTTCATTTGCTAATATTTTCTTTAGCCATGAAGATGCTTTTTATTTTGATGACGTCCCATTTGTTTATTCTTTCCTTTGTTTCCCTTGCTCTAGGGGACATATTGGTGAAAATATTGCTGCGTTGTCAATTTGTTCTTTATTTCCAAGTCTCTGGTTCTATTTTGCCTGCTTTTTCATTTCATTGATTAAGTTCCACTTATAGGTGAGATCATACAGTATTTGTCTTTCACCACCTGGCTTATTTCACTTAGCATAATGCTCTCCAGTTCCATCCATGCTATCGTGAAGGGAACAAGTTAAAGGACCAATAAATCCAGAAGTTGGTTCTTT
This sequence comes from Trachops cirrhosus, assembly GCA_028533065.1. NCBI lineage: Eukaryota > Metazoa > Chordata > Mammalia > Chiroptera > Phyllostomidae > Trachops > Trachops cirrhosus. The sequence goes on from CM052549.1 coordinate 19,943,756, forward strand.
GAAAATATAAACAAAATTGACAAGTCTTTATCCAGACTCATTAAGAAAAAAAGAGAGAAAACTCAAACAAGTAAAACCACAAATGAAAATGGAGAAATTACAAGTGATACCACAGAAATGCAAAGGTTTATAAGAAATTAGTATGTACAAACAACTATATGCCAAACAATTTGAAAATCTAGGTGAAATGGACAAATTTCTAGAAAAATATAATCTTCCAAAACTGAATCAAGAAGAAGCAGAAACTCTGAACAAACCAATAACAGCTAGTGAAATTGAAGCAGTAATCAAAAAATTCCAGGCGCACAAAATCCTTGGACTGGACAGTTTCACAGAAGAATTTTACAAAACATTTAAGGAAGAGCTAACCTGTATCCTTCTCAAACTATTTCAAAAAATCCAAGAAGAGGGAGGACTCCCAAACTCTTTTTATGAGGCCAGCATCATCTTAATCCTAAAACCAGACAAAGACACAACAAAGAAAGAAAACTATAGGCCAATATCACTGATGAACATAGATGCTAAAATCCTCAACAAAATATTGGCAAACTGCATCCAGAAATATATTAAAAAGATCATGCACCATGACCGAGTGGGATTCATCCCAGGGATGCAAGGATGGTCCAATATTAAAAAATCAATAAATGTAATATACCACATAAACAAAAGGAAAGACAAAAATCACATGATCATACCAACAGATTCGGAAAAAGCACTTGGTAAGGTATAGCACCCATTTATGATAAAAACACTCAGCAAAATGGACATAGAGGGAGCATTCCTCAACATAATAAAGGCCATTTATGAGAGACCTACAGCCAACATCATACTCAATGGGCAAAAAGTAAAAGTTTTGCCACTAAGATCAGGAACAACACAAGGGGGTCCACTTTCACCAATATATCCAAATCATGATGACATTGAGAAGACTTAGTAATGACAAAGGAGTTTCAAACAAACAGAATGACTAAATAACAATACCATTTGCCTTTGAAAATTACCTTAATTGCATATTATTAGTTAATGACAATTATCTAAGGAATCTTTCTATCAGTATCCTTGAGATGCAGGGAGGAGTTGTGATATTGTGAGCATAAATGTAGATACTGGCTGTGTAACTGTGGGCACATAATTTACCTTCTCTGACATCTTTTCCCCATTTGTAAAATTGTAAAGAACTCCTTGGGTTTCAAGCTTTAAAAAAACCCCATCTAACAGCGGCTTAAGCATAGTTCTTCAGTAGTACTATGAGTATATTAAATCATTAAAAAATGTGGGAAACTAAATAGAGCCAGATAAATATAAAAAAAAAACTATTACATAAAAGATAATCCACCAATGTTTACTTTTAGTCAAAAGGAATGTTTGTCACTTTAAGAAATTTTCTCTGAAGTCATGAGCCATTTTTTCCAGCTAATACTCACCGTAAAACAAATTCAAAGGTGAGTCTTTCTTTCTGAGACACTTTTATAAAACTATCAGGAAAGCTTCTAGTGTAGTCAATACAGTACACTATTGCCAATTCAACATATGCTTATTGATTATCTGTTCTGTGCCAGCTTGTGCATTTGGGAATCTAAAACAAAACACAGCAGCAAACTCCAAAGCAACACAATATATGTTTCTTACCCTTAAGCTTACACATTAATTTGAAAGAGATATTCATATCTATAGATAAGGTTTGTCCAATCTGTCCTCCATGTGGACTTGCAGAGAGCACGATGTGAATGTACCCATATCCCTGTATCCTAAACCAAACTCCCCGTGTTCTCTACCTTCCAACTTGCTCCTCCCCACTTTTCCTTATTTCAGTTAGTGACATTGCCATAGGCTTTTCTCACAAGCCTGACCCTGGGCATCATTGTGCCTCCTAACACTCCTCACCTCCCAGGTCATGTTATGTCAGTTCTACCTCCTAAACAACTCTTCCTTTCATGCACACAGTCGCAGTGTTACTTTAACTCCCTGTCAGTTCTCATCAGGATTACATCTGCACTTTCCTAATTGATCACTCTGCTTCTTAACTCATTTCCTTACAATCCATCTTCCACAGGACTCGCTAAATGTTCTTTTTAAAATGCAATCTAATCACCTCTCTACTGAAGCTTGGAAATCTTAACTGGTCCCCAGTCAACTACAGGGAAAATCCAAACTCCTAAGCCAGGTTTATAAGGCCTTTCATGACTGAGTCCTCATTTCCTAATTTGCCTCCAGTGTCATCAGTTACAGAAAGACTTTCCCTAACTAGCCCCCATTCCAAGGCCCACCACTCCTAACCATCATACAGGGAATTAAACACTTTCCATTTTTAGCAGTATTTGTTTTAAATATGTGTCTATTGCAGCACTGATTATCCATTACATTTTTTACAAGTCAGTTCTCCGAAGGATGCTGATGGTGGTGAAGATGGGAACTGGAACTTCACTCACATCCATCTCAGTCACCTTTCACAGCACCTGGCACATGCAGTTGGCCCCTCACACCCAAGGGTTTCACGTCTGCAGATTCACCACTACAGATCAAAGACAGACTTTAAAAATTCCAAAAATTTGATTTCTAAAGGATACAGTATAATAACTATATATGTAACATTTATATTGCATTAGGTTTTATGTGGCAGACTCCGGCCAGCAGAGTCCGCCTGTTGTGACTGAAGACGAGAACAAATGCACAGGCTACAGCAGTCCCGTGGAGAAAAGGGGGATGGCACGGCCACTCTCTCAAGGGGAGAGCACCTCTGAGTTCATCGGCCACTCCCTCAAGAGGAGAGCACGCCGACCCTTGCCTAGACAAGCTTTGACTGTTTTTCTCAGGTTTTACATCAAAGAAGAATTTATTATCTATTACATAGAATATTGTTGTCTACATTTTATGTATAATTATAGAAATGAAAATAACAAATGCAGAAGGGGAAAGTGGTGAGCTGATTAGCTCCGTCCTTGGGAAAATTCACACAGGCTTTGGAAACTACCTTGAAGACAGGCAATAAATGTCTACTGTTTCAGACCAGGGTGAGGGAGTTTTAGCAAGAGCAAGCCAAAACAGTCTGCATGCATTTTCTGGGCCTGATTCCCACGGGAAAACCCAGTCTGAGGGTCCGGCTCCTGCCCACCCCTTCACTTCTGTAGGTTTTCCACACAGAGCTGAGTCACACTTGCCAGACTGAAACAAACCAGCTCCCTACAGTTTTACATGCAAATACTATTCCATTTTCTATAAGGGATGTGAGCTTCCACACATTGTGGTACCCGAGTGGGTCCCGGAACCAGTGTCCTGCAGATGCCGAGGGTCAATTGTATGGATTTACGGTGCATCTGTTTGATGTTTAAGGTAACTTTGTTTTATGAAATAAATGGATAAATTAACAAATGAATGTTGTTCAGTAGTATTATAAAACAACATGTATGATATAGCAAGATACATATGGAGATCAAATTTACACCAGGAAAACAAAAATTCTGGTCAAGTTCTGGGATGGAACCAACTCAGATAATCAGAAATGCATAATAACTATGTCAAATGGGGACTACTTTGATCTGTACTATAGAGAAAAATCAGGGTTGGACTGAAATATTGACAATGAGCGTGCTCCACAGTAAAGAGCTCTCGTAGGGTCCATTAGGTAATGAGATGGCCAAAGTGCAAAGTGATGTGTCATTTTTTTAAGAGCTTAGCCTTGCACCCTGGGGCCCACCCTATGTGAATCTTTGATTCTGTGATTGTTGCCTCACTAGGTTGAGTGCCAAAAGGGTCATGAAGATACAGTATTTTTATAAAATGTAGCAGTGGGTTGGTGATGTAAGAGAAAGCATTACAGGAGAGATGTTATTAAACTGAACCTTAAAGGACTAACAGGATTTAAGTAAGAATAGAGGGAAAAACTTTCATTTTATTGGGGTGCATGTAGTACCAATCAAGCACGATTAAGGAACAGAAGAGAGTCGTTTGGACCAGATGTAAAAACTGACATTAGAAGAGTATTGGAAATACAATTAAGATTTTGGATAGCGAAGTTCTAGCTCATTAAGGAATACAAATCAATCACAGGTGTCACTGAAGGAGAGGGACACCACCAAAGTACAAGGAGGACAAGGAATCTGCCAGAAGTAAGAACTGGAAGTCGTGTCGCTCAGGTGTCGTTGAGTTGCAATGAAAGAACCTCAGTTCAGCTGGCAAAACAAAAATAGACCATTTTTATTGTCCATGTTTAAATTTAAAATGACTAAAAAAGATACAAAATGGATATATTTGCTTATGTATCTGAAAAATCCATGACTGTGTTCAAGTGCTCAAATTATTAATAGTAATCACAGTGGCTCCTCCCTGGGGTGGCAAGTTGCCCTGGGGGGCTCCAGATTTATGCCCACCCGGTTCTGACCTGAAGCGAATTCACGCTTCCTTCTTTCAGTGATTATATTGAGTCTCTGGTTATGTCTTGCTTGCCACTATGTACTCAGCACCTAGCCTAACAACTGAGACATATGATTTTAATATTTAAAAAATTTTTTCTTTCGACACTTTTTTAAATTTCTGCGATTATAATAAGCACGTGGTAAATCACAAATATCTTGTTCTGTACTATTGCTATTCAGAAATCTAGTATAGTGTACACTTGGTCATCACTACTATTATTTCTGAAGTCATTAAGTAATAACCTAGTAAACTAATTGTATTCATAGTGTAAGAAAGAGCTTCCTTACCGTGTGCTGCTATGAGAGTCCTGTTCTAGTGCAGTTCTGTTCTGCTTACCAACTCAATCCCACTGAACTTTTCTTTCTACTATACCTTGTACCTAGGACACCTGGGCATCATCTCGTCATCTCCATTCTTCATGGAGAGAAGACCTCTCTGGGTCTTAT
>CM052549.1:19949114-20021740 GCA_028533065.1 Trachops cirrhosus
TTCGTGTTTTCTGCCAGCCTCCCCAAAACTGTGGAGGCTAACTTGGTAGCTTTCAAGAAAGGTAAAATCTGTGATGCTTCACTTCTTGGTAATGGTGTGAATTTCCATGAAATACACATCTCTTCTCACCTACATCTAGGGCCCCCTAGACCCTTGCTTGCTGATTCTTTCTTACTACCCTTGTTCCCTGACTTCAGAATCCTCTTCTTTGATCCATGATGATCCATGAAAAACACATTTTTTACTTGCAACTCAAATTAACATTTCTTTATAAATCTGTTTAGTCCCAAATGTTCATTTTAAAAACTTGTTGAGGAAAAGGAAAGAACTGATGTGGAGTTCAATTCTAAGACTGTCCTGAGAAATTCAATTCCTTGACCTATCCCCACACACTTTAAGCCCAAACGTATGAATTTACCAGTTTCTTTCTCAAGTAGTGGTTGTATGGCTGAGATGAACATTTCAAAGTATGTGTAGGAACCAAAATGAGTTTCTCAACTTATTTTCCGTGAGTTTGTTGGTCTATTTCACACCCGATGACCTTAGTTAGGTGGCCTGTATCAGAGAGAAGTTGTGATTTCACTGGTGGCATTTGCTACATCCTTTTCACCGGACAGATGTGTACCTGTGAACTTGCCACACAGAAACCCCTGGCAGGTATTCTTTGAAATGCACTGTCTCAGTTATACAACTGCTATTGGGGAAACAAACCTTTCTAATAATATTTTTCCAATGACATTGATCGTCATTCTGCATTTTTACCTAAGAGAAAAAAATTAATGGGAAGGCTCTGCACAGGAACTTTAAACTATCTGGTAAAAGTGGCGATCAGTCCAAACACATTAAAATTCTATTTTCCTTTACAAGTGTTTGCTGGAGATGACCCCCACTGATCTTAAATATATTTCTGTATCTGTAACTGAATAGAGGTTTTCCGTACAGCATGTTCTAATGGCACTCTGGCCTTTAGCCAACGAGGCACTGAATAAGGCTATTTTTAAAATACAGAAACTGGGAACAGCTGCAGCAATCAAATTTGATAAAAACAGAGAGGAACTTTGCTTTTTTTTTTTTTACGGTTTGTCCAAGTTTAGACTTCTTTCATAGAACTGCTTTTGTTCTGTTGTATGAAGGGCTACAAGACCAATACAGTGAAACCCTTTTAAACAAATAAGTTTTAAAAGAATACGACTAAATAGAATATTTTTTCTTTGTATGGCGTATCAGTGCAAAAATATTACAAACTAGTTTTTTAAAGGATATATTTCTTATAAGAGGAGGTAGGAGAAGAACGAGGAAGAATGAGTTATATTAGTAAAGTTTGTACTATAAAAGAGGTTTGGCTTCCCCAACCCCCAAATCAACTTCTTGAAAAGAGAGACACAATCCTCAGTTTCTCAGTGTTGGAAATCGGAAAGCTTGCATTGAACTCTGTGTTCACCACGGTTGTTAGGGACGAAGGTACTTTGAATGTTCCCTTTCTACTTTTCACATTACTATTACTCATGAATGTTTCTGTATTTTCTGAAAGCTGGATTAATATCAGTGCAGTCCTTTTAGAAAAAGATAAAATGACATGTGTTTTAAAATGTAAAGGAAAACTTTTTCACAGAGACTTTTTGTATTTATCTGAATCCCCTCATGTCTATATACAAGGGCTTATTCTTTATTTTTAAAAAATTCAAGCTCTTTGGAAACTTGTCAGGACATGATTAATAAGCATCAGAGGTGAATAGACACTCAAAGTCTCCTATGTAGCTGTAGGTTGCTAGTTCTCTTCTAAGTGATTTCATGTGTTGAATGGATATGTCCACTAACTCTGTAACTGACATGACAAAGGATATTGTATTTCTTATAAGTATTTACAAATGGGATTAATTTAAAATCCCATCCAAATAAAACTACTTATGTCAACATTAATTCAATTTAGTAATCCAAAATGTAATATAATTCTTTTTCTGTAGCCATAAAGTCATAAAATGAAATTATCTTACTGGAGAAGAAAGGAAAGAAGGGTGTATATATACAAAATAGAAAAATTCAGGTATATACTAAGCGGTACTAACTTGTTAACATGTAGCCTATTAGCTATGATGTTCCATCTGTCTACAATGCATTTATAAGCTGCAAAAAAGTGAAAAACAGATTAAACAGAATCCTCTCTGACTTGAATTTTTTTTTCCTAGAGGCATTGATGATTCAAGAGACACTCATTTGAGGCAATGATGATATTGTGTTGTTGTGCTTGAAACCATAACCGTTCCTGTCTCGTTCTTTTCTCATGCCCTGTTCTCTGTTCACGGGGATCCTAGGTCCTTCCTCACGGAAAAGCTCCTTACACACACACACTGTTCTAACCAGAAGCTGCAGCATTCCTCCTTCGCAAAGCCTCAAACTCAGCGGGTTTTCCAGGGTCTCTGGCAGGGCACCAATATTTCTGTATATAATTTTATATTTTACTGATACCAAAAAGTTCTAAGTGATGGTTACTGGGATTTAATTCTATTTAGCCATGTAACCTCTTTTCTGAAGATATACTTACTGCCGAGAGAGTAAGATTTACTTCTGAACAGCAGTGTGCTTTTATGCAAGTGGTCTGAGAAAGCACAAAGCCCCAGTATGACAGAATCTCTAAATCTCTTGCTAGGAGCACCATATTCATCTGTTACTGAAATAAACTGGATGTAAAAACCAGATCTGTTGTACAGGGACATGTTTCGTGTAAATTACTATTCTCTGTCATTATGTTGTCCTTATTTTAATTTTTAGCATTAAGTGCATAAGTAAGTTTAAATCCATTACCTTGTTTTTTATTTTATTGTTTTTTCTAATGTTTTTCATATTTCATTGAAACGAAGATAAGGGGGCAGTAAAATGTGCCATTATATTTCAAGAAAAGAACTGATTTTCACAGTGGTCCTGGAAAGTGAATGTGAAAACTACATCGTCATAAGTAAAGTAATCTGGCCCTGCCCCCTCTAAACTGGATTTTCATTTGGGTGTTTTAATTGTTGAAACTGCTTAATTCTTAGGAGAAGAAGGGTAGGTGGTCTTCCTGGTGACCTCACCCCCATAGCAGGCATCCACGTTAGGGAGCAGGATGCTCCTTCAGAAACTATTCAGAACTTGCTGACATCGGCCATCATTCCTGAGCATTGCTTTGTTTAGGAACGGTGCTAATATGAGGAAACAAATGAAGTAGCTCAGTTTATGGAAGAGGGCAGAAGAGGCTTGGTGCTGTGAAAACATCCCCACAAACACTAATAGCTCATTCGCACAGAAAACCGGCCACAGCCTTTAGTCCCTCCATGAAGTTTAATGAGAACAAACGGACTCAAGAATCCAGAAGCAGCAGTGTTCAGACTCGCTGCTAGCTTGTGCTCATAAACGCTCTGCTTGCATTTCCTTTAATACACATGGTCAGTTGCAGCAGTGGATTGCTGTGCGAAGTCTCTAAGCTGGTTCCTTATGAGCCTTGTGAATGAAATGCTATGCGTCTTGGGTTGTGTGTTCCCGGGGTGAAGTTCACTTTCCAAGTACACCACAACAATGTGATTCGAAGGCCCCGGACCACTTTGGTCACAAGAAGGGAGGTTGTTGACAATATGCCACCCTGTGATTTTTGGTCTTTTCTTCTCGTGGATTCATTTTGGGAAGTTTGGAATTTTAGAATGAGAATACATAGTTATAGTCAGCTCTAGCTGGTTGTTTTCAAAAACCAGATGGCTTTAAAAGAGATGATCAAATCCATTCTTTAAAAGTCATTTTTAAAAGCAGGCACGTGATTCCATTTTATATACATATTCTGTATATGTACTTAAACCTCTTATCTTTTAGATTTCAGGAAATGGAATATTTTACACTGCTACATTGTTCAAGTAACTTTAGTTAATCCATTTATGTACCAAACTCTGACCTTTTTCATTTTTCCATTTTAACCATTTGGGATGAAATTTTTTCCAAAAAATATTTTGCTTTTCTTAGCCTTCTTATAGAGATTTTTCAGAATATAATTCATATATGATCGCAGTAGTCACTGTAAATAAGGGTTATGTACTCTATTTTAATTTGGTGTCATCCGGAACTATTTAGAAGTAGGATAATTAGTGGTACCGTTTCAGATTCCAGTTGCATAGAATCTGGAGTCAAGTGTACCTTGTTGGAAAACCAGATTTTCAACTATATGTGAAGACTTGGATAAGTAACATAGTTTTCTCATCAATAAAAGGAGGAGACTAATACCAGTCTTAAATAATTGTTACGAGTCTTAGATGGAAAAATGTCTACAAGTCCCTGAACAGAGAGCTGCCCATAAACAGCATATAATATATATATACATATGCACATATGTGTGTAATGTGTATATATATTTATATTTATATACCCTTTCCATTTTTATTGATATACCTATAATTGCACAATATACTCCCTAGGGTGTTAAAAGTCTGCTTTAATGTTTGCATATGTATACCATAAAACAAAGAATACATAGTAATAAAATTTTGCTTTAGCTCTCTCTACTCACCCCCTTTTCTAATTTGCATTTTCTAATTTATGGAGGTCCAGGGAAACAGCTATTTATGCTTGTGAGAAATCATCTCAATCAATGTACAGTAAGTGGACATATTAAGGGAGACTTCCCAAAGCATTCAATTTGGTGGATGGATTTCATATATGTACCTGGGTTTTTAGAAGCTTACTCTGGATCCTTAAGCATGTTTCTAATAAGCGCTAGATAATGAAACAGGACTGGAAGATGCACAGTCTACCTGCACTCAGAAGACACAACTCCACAGCTAGCTCCATCTCACCCTGGCCAACTAAAAACTTACTAGATGAATTAATTAGCAGTTTAAAGTGACTACAAAGTGTTCCTCCTGAGTCAAAGGGTGGACCCCAGGACATGGCTCCCACAGTGTTGTGGGATTTTGCCGGACACCAGGCACAAAGGAGCGTGCCCTGCCCCCCTTCCTCCCACTTCAGGACACGCTGTATTCTATGAAATGCCGAAGTGCTAGAACCCACACTGAGTCTGTGTTTGTAATGCATCCTTTTCTGTTCCCTCACATATGGCAGTCTGAAACAATTACATAATGAGACATAACACAGGGCATAACTGTCAAAAATGATGAGATGAAGCTGTGAATAAATGCTACCTACTTATTAGCTGTGCTGCTCCTGTGCTATTGAATCTGTGCCTCACCCCTGACTTCCAGATTTTTCTGCACTCATGCCCCCTGATGACCTGGGTAACAAAGTCATGAGGCACAAAAAACATTTAGCCAAAGATTTACAAAGTCAAAGGTAAATTAAATTCTAAGGGAGGGTTTTTGTGCCATAGTCCTCTTTTGTAAGTCTGTCAAAATCTACAGACTTCTCAGAGGAATATTTTAAAATTCATAAAAATATATACAGGTTAAAAAAAGCCAATTATATTAAAATGCTGTTAAATTTTTGATTTAGTTAAGTATGAGCTTCTTTATTAGTAAATTAACTTAAAAAAATCTCAGAAGATCCCTAGCCAGTGTGGCTCAGTCGTTTGCAGCATCATCCCATAAGCTAAAACGTTGTGGGTTCAATTCCCAGTCAGGGCACATGCTTTGATTGCTGGTTCAGTCCTGGTCAGGGCACAGGTGAGAGGCAACAGATCCATGTTTCTCTTACATAAATGTTTCCCCCTTTCTCTCTCTCCCTCCCTTCTCCCTCTAACAGAGGACCAATAAGCATTAAAATTTAAAAATGATAGTATAAATAGCTTATTGAAAAACTGCAACAACTATAATGTGAAAAGGCAGCGATTTTTAATAGGTGTGCCGCAAGAATTTTTAAAACGTGCAAGTCCTGATGATTTACTCAGAAATACTGATCTCTTTTCCCTTAGATTGTCAAATAAGAAAACGAGAACAGCCAACACAATGATAGCCATCTGGTGTGAATGCCTTGTCTTGAACCATAAATATATAGGTCATGTAATAGAGCTGCATCTTCTTGGTCACGTCACATTATTAGGTTGAGTCTGGTTGGTTAATTCTTGGTAACGGAAATTCTTTTGTACAAATATAGGGAACTGATTTTTTTAAGTCACTTTGAAGCAAAAGGCATGGGTAATTATTATTATTAGTAGTACTAGTAGTAGTAGATCAATAAAAATTATACTAATAAAAATAATCAGATCTGCAAAACATGTATTTTTGGTGTGCTGCAGAATTTAGTGATTAGTTGTGTGTGCCAGGAGATGAAAAGAGTTGAGAATTATCATGATATAGACATATCTGTCATGGACAAAGTCACACGTTAGTTAGTACTACAACTAGGATTTCTTTCCTAAATTTGTGCTTGAAAAAGGTGCTTATCTTCAACTACATCTTAGTATAAATAAAGTTGTGTTTTTCTACATTCAGAGTCACTGACCCTATGTTGAGAATCTTGCTCTAATATGACCCAATTTGAGTTATTTCATAAAGTTTTTTCCTTCTGAAGCACCTACTGTTTTTTATTTTAAATATGAAAACACCAAATTTGGAAGATTCTCTTTCCTCTGTTACCCCCGTGAAGCCATGGGAAACACATGTTAACTCTTCCAGAAAAGTACTGTTTTTCTCTGAACCAAAGCAATGTGTTCCTCAGGGTAGATGAACACTTGAGAGTATCAAGATGTTGGATTTCTCGATACTTGGTATGTGACTCACACAGTGGAGCTGACTCTCACCTGGAGGTTCAGGTCTGGATGCAACTTCTGCCTTCCTACCTATAACTCTGCTTTTTCTCACACTCAAGAAAGCCAGCCAGGATGCAATGACTGAGTTTAATGTTGAATGTTAAGCTGCTCTAGTTTCTTTTGCCATAAAGCTTATGGAAACGTGGGTATTTCGTGACTAATAACAACCTGATTGTGAAAAACCTCCCAGGACATGAGTGTGGTGAGACTCCGTGGTTGAGAATACCTATTCTATGCAGAGATACAATACATGGAGGAATTTGTTCTTTCAGGCCACTGGAATGCCAGGTAGCAGTTATGGTGGCTGTACTAAAGTGAAACCTCATTGGCCTGCAAGCGTTAATGTTTGTCCTAAGCAGAGGTGAGCACTTTGTTCGCTAAAGGTCCAGATAGTCAATATTATAGGCTGTGTGAGCCGTATGGTCTCTGTGGCAACTACTCTGCTATTGTAGCGTGAAAGCAGATACAGACAAGACCTAAAACGAGTAAGTGTGGCTGTGTTCCAATAAAAACTAATTTATGAACACTGAAATTTGAATTTTACATAATCTTCAGATGTTACAATATATTACTCTTTAAAAAACATTTTTAATTCACAGGCCACACGAAAATAGGCATTGGGCCAGACTGGGTCCATGGGCTATAGTTTGCTACTCCTACTCTCAACTATGAAATCAATAGCCAGGTGGCAAACTAATTAAGTAGGTTCATCTGGTTGCTTATGACATTGCAAGCAATCCTGAACTTAAAATAAATTTTAGCTAGAATGTGAGGTGAGAAAGCCCTTGATGTTTTGGATGTAACCACATATAGAAACAGAGTTCAGTTATATAGATACAAACTATCTTAGTCTGACATCAACCAGGACTCTGATCTCAAAAACAATATATACTGGGTATCAATAGTACACAGACATTGCAGTCTGTTGTATTTTAGGAAGTGAAAGTGCAATGGGAGAAAAGTCATGCAGCACAAATTTAGAGCTTCTTTTCCATCTTTTTTCTGAACACCTAATTAAAAGGGATATGGCATTTACTTACTTTTACCAGAGCTAGTAAATATTTCACTACTATGCAATCCTTTGTGTTTGCAAGAACATGAAAGATTGAAAGCCTAGGTCTTCTAAATCCATAAGAAATAGCTTCATTAATGATTATTAATGGTAGAATTGAGTATCAGGCATGTTTTCTGGGATAAAAATCAAAGACAAATTAAAAGAAAGAAGAAAATTCGAAGGAGGGTGGTAGACTGCAGCAATACGGTGTGGGTGTGGGCAAATCCCTGTGATTCATCGAAAAGTTAGGGCTCACAGATTAGCTTGTTGTGAAAAAGTCTTTCATCTCTTATAGAATAGTTCCCCTCAACCAGATCATTACAAAAATTAGCATGAAATTTCACCTGCAGGGTCCAGCACAAATGCCCCTTTTTTATTACAAAATCTTTTATTACAAAATTATAATTCTGTAACATAACAATATCACACATAAGCACACCATCTGACATTTTAGGTGAAATGTTCAAATTAAAACTATAAATTATTACACCCATATTATTACCCTACCTACCAACCACACTCAAGCAGGCATTATTTCTGCCAGACCCTGTATTTAAGAATCAGGCAGTGCAAAAATATAATACTAAATATGAACTTCAATGTTGTTGTTGCAGTGGTTGTTTTATAAATATCACCAGACACACATCTGGGGTTTTAGTGCTTGCCACAGTGCAGATTTCTGGTTGACATATCTAAGAAATGCGTATATTAACACCCAGGCTCTATAGAGCCAAGCAAATTTTCGTGCCTGCTACAGCTGAAAGAATATGTTTCCATTCCTGTCCATCTGTTCTTGGCGACATAAATTTAAACTAGAAACACAGAATAAGTTTCATGAGGAATAAGTCTAAATAGAGTTTAAAACAACAAGGTGAATGCTTTAAGTTATTATGACTTGTTAACATTTGATTTTGTGGCTAGAAGGCTGTTTTTACTTAGAAAAATCTCATGCTGCAACTATAACTTAAAGTTTAAAAAACAGATTTTTTTATCGGTTCACTTAAAAAATACTTGGTCACACTTTCTATTTTAAGGGTTTGTATTAAATTTTCCGGTGACCATAAACCTAACAAACCTTGGGATTTCAAAGTGCTATTGCCACCCACTTGAACTACACTGAAAAGGTGTCATCTACGTTTCTGAACTTCATGCTAAAATGGATTTATTAGTGGGGAACGAAGGTTTGCCATGCAAAGTGGAGTCCATCTGAAACAGATTTGCTTTTTTTTTCTCCAAGTAGAACTTCAGCTCTGACCAGCTATTACATGATTACTCTGTACACTCATATCTGCCCACTCTCTTGCATAACCTCTAGCTTTTACTGCTACTAAAACAGTATTAAACTACTTCTTTACATTTTAAAATGCATGAGAATATTAAAATAAAAGGACCACATATGTGCACTCAGAATTTCACCTCCAATCAAAGTTTCGAACATTCTGAGCTCAATGGTAAGCTTATGGTCTGTGTCAGAGCTAAGTTCTATGGGATTCTACTCACGGGAGTGCAGCCTTTGATTTCTGGCTGAGTAAAAAGTCCTACCCAACCTCCCTTTCTGTGTAAGAAACATTTCTGTTATTTTTGAAGTCTCTATTTTGATATGGCTGATTTATCAAACATAGCAGAGTGGTTATGCATCAAAGTGTTTGGGTTCAAACTTTGGCTCTGTCACTTCAGGTATGTGCATACGAATAAATTAGTTAACTTCTCTAATTTTCAGGCATCTCTGTCTATAAATGGGAATACTCTTATTTGTGTTAAAATGGTTTCAGGTGGAACAAATTAGATGATATGTAAAAATGATTAGTGCTGTGACAAGCACTTAGTAAACACGCAACAAACAATGCCTATTACTATTACCTCTTTATGCTGTCCTCTGTTTAAAAAATTGAGCCCTGGCTGGGTAGCTCAGTTGGTTAGAGCATTGTCTCAATATACCAAGGTTGTGAGTTCAATCCCAGGTCAGGGCACATACAAGAAGAAACCCATGAATGCATAAATAAGTGGAAGAACAAATCAATGTTTCTCTCTCTCTCTCTCTCAAATCACTAAGTAAAAAAAAAATTATTTCACTGTGCTAACTATCTAGCCTACCCCAAACAGTACTTTCACAGCATATGCCTTTCATTAAAAAATTTCAATAAATTAATATTGTTTCTTGAACTTCTGCGCAGAGTTACCTATGACTCTGGACAAGTCACTCAACGATTTAGACTCAGTCTTCTTATCTCTAAAATGAGAACTTTAATTGCATGATCTCTCAGGTCTTTTGCTGGAGTAATTTAACAACATCATATTTGACAGCATATCCTCCTACTTTATTTATAGTGCTGAAATGTGGATTTGCTGCCAAATGTCTGATGTGGGATGTGTAAATGTGCCATACATACATGTGGAATAACATTAAGTTTGTTGATGTTAAGAACTACTGGTATATTTTTTGGCATTATTTGGCTCCAAATCCATTCTTCCCATTTTGTTTTAGAATAAGCTGACAGCAAATCTTTTCCCACAGTACCTCATGGTTTAGTTAAACTGAGAGTTTCATAAATAGGCCATCTTTTCATTACTTTCAGTATCTAAGACAGAGAGGCTTTCTATGTGAAGCAGCTTTCATTTCGCAGCTCCATCACATCTGATGTCATTAAATTGTACACATGTGTGCCTATGCCCTGTAACTCACAAGGCTTCTGCTTTCTTGCAGATCTGAGTGATCAGCTGCTGGAGGTGGTTGGCTTGGAAGGAGCCATGGAGATGGGGCAAATATACACAGGACTAAAAAGTGCGGGGCGGCGCCTGGCACAGTGCTCCTCTGTGGTCATCAGGTAGTTCTTTCTCTGCAGTTGAAAAGGGGGTTAACGTGACATAACTACAAACTAATTAAAGTAGGCAGGATGCAGCATGACATTTGTCTTATTTGTGCCTCAAGTTATTAATGATTAATACTGATATATTTCAAAATACTGCAAATGGGCAGATTTTGCAAAGTTTTGGTTAGCTATTGCTTATCAGGTCCACTGAGATTAGATACTCTCTTGTTGAGACCATGGATACAATTCTAACACACAAATTTCATCCCCTCTGATCTGGGTAATGTTCAGTTTGGTTTACTAAAGCATGAAGTATCTGCTGGACAAGTTACCCAGTGAGAACACTGCTGAAGCATTGTTAACTTAAATTCTTTCATGGGCTAAAGTGCCATCAAACACTTTTTTTCTGCCCTGGCTGGTGTAGCTTAGTGGATTAAGCGCGGGCCTGTGAACCAAGAGATCACGGTTTGATTCCCAGTCAGGGCACATGCCTGGGTTGCAGGCCAGTTCCCAGCAGGGAATGCACAGGAAGCAACCATACATTGATACTTCTCTCCCTCTGTCCTTCCCTTCCCCTCTGAAGATAAATAAATAAAATCTTTAAAAAACAAAACACTTTTTTTCCCAGGTTTGCCTGAAAACAAGGAGCCTCTTCCTGCTGTAGGAACTCTGATTTTTCCATTAAGCATATGCCCTACTTATTTTTTTTTTTTGACATCAGTGTTTTTGCTTCTGTCACCACATTTACCGGAAAGCTGTTAG
Organism: Trachops cirrhosus; assembly: GCA_028533065.1. NCBI lineage: Eukaryota > Metazoa > Chordata > Mammalia > Chiroptera > Phyllostomidae > Trachops > Trachops cirrhosus. Next base: position 19,960,459 of record CM052549.1, read on the forward strand.
CAGCTCTGTGATCAAGGTACCTTTCAGGGTATTCATTAATAAACAAGAGTTGAAGTCCTTCCTGAAACTGATAACTTTAGAGCCCAGCTATTACCATATTTGCATTTCCTGGTCCCGTCATCTGATGTCTTACACGTGTAGTATGTTAGGTAAAGTATTTCAGTGTTGTACTTAAAGGAAACATTCTCTTCCAGGACTAGCAAGTCGTTGCCGATGCAGATCGACGGGGAACCCTGGATGCAGACCCCGTGCACAGTGAGTAGAGGAGTTGAGATTCAATGTCACTTTCGTTTTTGCTTATTAGGTGTTATACATTCCTGTACCTAACTAACCACATACTTCTGTAACTAAGTAAACATAATAATTAAGTTTTGGATCTATCACCATGTACCACTTTTTTTCCTAATTTATGAGACAGAGCTACTGTATTCAGGTTTTAGGCATTATATGCCCTTGACAATGATTTAGCTATGGAATGAATGTTTGTGTTAGCCTAAGTATAACCTTTACATACCACAGATCAATTACATACTCTGGAACTAAGAAACATTGACAAAGTTTCTCTTAACCTTTCTTGGACTTATTTCAGAACAGCTTATGGAAAATTCTATCTGAGGCCCTCAGACAAAAGTCTCCCATCTGTTCTTTTGCCTCCATTTGGGGATCTGTGAGCTTCCATCTCTAGAAAACCTCCCCCTATAGTTTTCTCTATAATGAGATACTATTCAAGTCAGGCATTTATACCCTTCAAAATTTCTATTTCCATTTGCATAATGAATATTTTATTACATTTTAAAAATATTCTAGGCACTGCTGTTGGCACTAAGAATAGGAACATGATCATGATCGATAACAAAACGCTGGAATAATAAGCTATATACTATGATCAATAATGTGATTGTCTTACTTCTGATAATAGTAGATTAAATAAATGTAAATCAACATATAAGTATAACTTCAGATCGCAAGAGTTATGAAAACACCAGACACAATAATGAAGAGGACCTGGGTGGAGGATAGAGGATACTGCTTTAGAGAAATGGACATGGAGGCCCCTTCCAAAGAACAGTCAAAGCCAGTGTGTTTTAAAAAAAAAAACAGTAGGAGGATGGTATGACCAAAGCTTCTAGAAGCAGGAGGACAGTGGTAAGAGGTAAAGTAAAAAGTTGGACAGGGGTCAGGTCATGTACAGAAATGATGGTAAAAAGTTATCATCTGATTGTAAGTGTAATAGGAAGCAATTGAAGGCTTTGAGCATCATCTGATTGACATGTTTAAAGTTCACCTTGGCTGCTACATGGAGAATGGATTGTTCTGACTAGCAGCTGGGAGACAGGATCTATCAGAGTAGTCTTAGGTTAGGCAAAGATAGTGGCAGGGAAGTGGATGGATGTGAGCTAAATTCTGGAACTGAAACAGAAAGAATTTGCTAATGAGTTCCCTTGGGGTAAGGCATAAGGGATGAGAAAGGAGATGAATCAATGTTCGTTCTTAAGACTGGGTGTGAAACCGTTTAGAGAGTAACAGGGGAGGTCTTAAGATCTGAGTAGTATCAGCATTGTGCTAAGTGCTGGTATTATATGCATTTTTAAATTGAGCTGTAGTTGACATAGCACATTATATCAGTATTTTTAAATATTTACACAAACTCTAAATAATGGTTATCACCAGTTTTCAGGTGGAGAAAATTGAGGCTTTGGAAGGTTGAATAACAAGGTCATATATGCAACATATGTGGAACTTAAACACAGGACTCTTTGATTAAAGCCCATTCTCTTAACCACTAGTTTAAACAACTTTAGCTACAGATTCCAAACAGCACAGGTTAGCATATTAGAGGGAAGTTTCAATTGCACCTTTCCAGTGGTTTTACCCAGAAGCTATCAGTTCAGCCTTTTCTATAGAACATACCTATGACTTTTTGTTTATTTCTGGTATATTCCCTTTAGCTACTTGAACCTCAAGTATGTGAAATACATTAATTCTGGAATAGCAGTGTGAAATAAACGCATGCGAAAAATTACTCTAGACTACTTGTTAGGCCTTTTGCTATCCCTGTACACAGTTCCAAAGACCCTTTTAAATATGCCCTGCCCCTCCCTTTGCCAGCATATATACGCTTACATCATCTTGTCTGTTATTGTTCATTTTCCCAATGGCACTTTTCAAGTTCACATTCATACTCATATGGAGGTTAAAAGTGTTCTAGCTGTTGTTGTGGGTGGGGTGGTGGTGGAAGTCACAATGAACTGGTGGAGGTGCTTGCTATCAGTGGTGGTGGTGATGGTTTAAGGTTAGGGTGTTGGGAAACCAGTGGTCATGATTGTGTTGGTGGAAATAGTGGTAAAGCCTGGGGTTATGGTGATGATGGTAGTTGTGATGGTGGTGGTGGTGGCAGCGATGGTGTCATGATGAACTGGTAGAGGTGATGTCACTGTTGGTGGCGATGGTAGTTGCAGTGCTCGTGTTGATGGTGTTGTGATACAGGATATTGGTGGTGGTGATAACAGCATTATTCTCATCTTTCATAAAAGGGTCACAAGAGAATAAGTGAAACACAATGAAAACAAACACCTTCCACTAGTACTTTATACTATTTTGGACTCTTAGGGAGATGAGGAATTTAGTTTTTGTGCTATGTTTTAAATTATGGAGGATTAATGGTGATAATAACATCTACCATGTATCAAGCTTTGAGTTTGTGCCATGTACAGTTGAGACACTTGACCTGTTTTAACACATTTAATTCTCACAAAAACTTACGATCAGCTTCATTTTGTGGATGAAGGTATGGAGGTAGCTAAAGGCGAAATAGTTTGCTTGATTCCACGCAGGTGATAGGTGGCAGAGTTGAAACGGATACATAGGTGGCCTGGCTCCCCTGTCTCCATTGTCCGTGGCCACTCCCCACCATGGATCTCAAACTGGAAAGGCCCCGGTCCATCCTTGTGACACCTCCACCTCAGAGTCTGACCTTCAGTACATCACACATGCTTCTCTCCAGCTTTTAAATGTCTATGTCTATTAAAAGCTACTCAATGTTTTAGAATAATTTTAGCTTATTTCACACAGCACTTGTAATGATACATTCGTTGTTTTCCTTCAGTTAGTAATTGGACATCCATTTTGCCTATTAATTATCATGATCTACACAATTGTTAAATTAATAATACATTCTACTTAACTCATTTAATTTTCTCTCCTTGTAAATGCTTTTATTCACATAAAACATTTATTACAGCCTACAGTGGGCCAAGAGCTGTATTAGACTATGGCTCATTATTGTTATTTCACATTCTGGCATGCTCCACATTTCCTCGAGCCACATGGAGTTCTGAACTTTAAATCTCACTCAGCTGAAGGGAATGTTTAGTAGTCAGAGCATTGGTATGGTTTAACTAAAACGTGTTCTTTGCTTTGATTCAATAACGCAGTGTTTCTCTTATAGAACATAAGAATTGGTAGAATGTTAAAATTCTTTGCCAAATTTAAATATCCATAAGCTGATCTTCAATTTATGCGGAAATTGCTCTAGATATAATTTTAGAGCATAGCAGACATTCTGTTTTTCTGTAAGTGGATATATAAAATGGAAAGGCAGGTGATAAGCAGGTCTTTGATTCTTACAAAAATTAATACTTTTTAAAATAAATCAAAGTAATATAAGTTTTGGAGATAGATGACAATGATGTTTGTACAGCAATGTGAATGTAGTTTATGCCATTGAACTGTATACTTAAATATAATGAAAATGGAAAATTTTATATTACTTATTTTACCACACTAAAGTAATTGAAAAAAAATCAACATAATATTGACTTACAAATTTCACCAATCTTGAGTTTAAATGTCAGGAAAAGCAAAAACTAAAGAGCTTAAAATTAACTCTAAATATATATGTTGTAATTTTTATGACTTCTTAAATAATATCACATTAAAATAGTAAACAGAAATCTATTAAGTATCTCTGTGTTGACAGTTTTTTAATAGCCACTACATTAAGGAAGAATGAATGTTGGCCATATAACTATTAGCCATCTGACTAAACATATAACTAAAGAAACAATTCTAGAAGACGTCATATTGAAATAGTTCCAGAAGTGCTTTTTTTTCAGGCTGAACTCCAGAGCTTGTTTTCCCCTCTCTATCTTCTTCCCCCTCAGTCCTTCCTCCTGAGCACATCAAACATACTGACTCTGTTGTCAATATGTTTCTGTCATGGTCAGGGGGGCAGCTTTTGGAGGACAGTGTGACAGTAAGATACCATAGGTCATAGACTAAGCCAGATTTTGTATCTGCACATGCAGCCCTCCTGTTACCAATTTTGCAAGTCATGGGTGCCCAGTAGTTTTGTTAAGTGAGGAGTGACCATACTGAACCTCATTAGAAATTACTAAAATAGGCTCATCTTCACCCCTGCACCTCCTCCCCACTACACCAAATACTGACTTCTAACATTCCAAAACTCCTCCTCCTTCCTTTACCAATTGAAGTAGTTATTATAATGCATCCAGAGAGTCATCCTATACTTCTCCATACTTTCATATTAACTACCATGCCCACCTAATGATATGACATATTTCTTTTCCTTTTTTTCCATCCCTAATACCACTATCCTGGATTTGGCCATCTTATTGTATGTCTCTCTCATTTCCAACAATAACCACATCAATCTTTCCCTATTTCTATTTTTTTCTATTTAAATCTATCTTTTCCTTTTTGTCAGAATTGTCACTATAAAATACTAATCTCACCATGACACTCTTCTTAAAATAATTTAATTTCTCTCTATCTGACAAAAATGTAATTCAAATTGAGCTTCTTGCTTCACCTTTATTATCTCTTCCTTCTTTTCACCCTTTCATGCACTTTCTTCTTTTCCAAATAAACTTTCCTTTTTATTTAGTTGAGTAACACAACTCACCTTTTAAGACTTGTTTCATGCTGCCCTTCCTTTATAACCTGAACATCATCGTTTTTTCCACTCTTCCACCCTATCTCTGACCTCCACTAGTCTAACAGTTCTGCCTCAGTACTTCATAGCTTTATCAAAGAACTACCTATCATAGTTTGTTTTACTATGGATAACGTTCATTTGCCCAATTTTTTGAGGGAAAAATAAGGATGCACATTATACATGGGTAGTACCTGAAAGAAATACCTCATACCCATTCTTTTGTTTTGTAATTATTTGTTACATAAAATTTCTTGTACCATAACATATTAAAAAATAAATGTTAAAATTCCTTTATAATACATAAAAAAGTATTTAATATAAATAAATAATTGAATTTTAAAAAATTAAAATGATATTTTTCCTGAAAGTTTTGGCCAAAAACATGGGTGCACATTATACACAGCAAAATAACAGTATATTACATTGACATTATCATCTCATTGGGGTTCCACATGGTGGTGTAGGAAGACCTTGAACTCACCTCCTTCAACAGAAACATCAAATATACACCTATGTACACAGTTCCTCCTGAAGAACCACTTAAATTTGATTGAACAGCTTCTGCCAAATGAATAAGAGAGGGACCACATAAAGAAGAGTAGGCAATGTGATAACCAAGGGAACCTTACTCTGAGGGGGCAGCCTGTAATAGGGCCTGCTGGGGTGCTAACCCAGAACTGATATACCCACTATAGCTCTAGCCAGCTGGCCAAAGAAACCAGTACGCACCTCTGTACTGTGGCAGCTCCAACATAAGGCCACCCCTTTAAGATAGGGAAAAGTAGCTCTTTCATCTGATTCATAGAAACAAACACAAGATGTCAAACAAAATGAGGAGTTAGAGAAGTATGTCTCAAATGACAGAAAAAAGAAAAAATATTAACAACCTAATGAAGGAGAGGTAACTAATTTTCCTGATAAAGAATAAAAAGTAATGGTCATAAGTAAGATCACCAAATTTAGGAGAAGGATAGAGAACACAGAACATTAAGAAAGAGTTAGAATTTTTTTTAAAGTCTAATCAGAGCTGAAGATTACGATAACTGTAATTAAAAATATGCTAGAGGGAAACAAAACAGGTTTATGTAATATAGAACAGGTTAATGACCCAGAAGAAAAATAGGGGAAATCACCCAATCAGAACAGCAAAAAGAAAAAATAATTTAAAAATAAGCAAAGATAATATAAAGGGCCTCTGGGATGGCATCAAGCATACAAACATTATATGGAGATCAGAGGGGGAATAAAAAGAAAGGTGCAGAAAACTTATTTGAAGAAATAATGGCCAAAAACTTCCCTAACTTACTAGAGGCAGAAACAGACTTTCAGGTCAAGAAAGACAGAGTCTCAAATAAAATGAACCCACAGAGATCCACAAGACATATTATAGTTAAATTGGCAAAGGTTAAAAAAAAGAGAAACTTGAAGGCATCCAGAGGAAAATGACTAGTCATCTACAAGGGGATCCCTATAAGGCCATCAGCTGATTCTCAGCAGTAACTTTTCTGGCCAGAAGGAAGTGGCAGGATATAAAATGCTAAAAGAAAAGAAACTACAATCTAGAATGCATGACCCAGTGAAGTTAGTCTGAATTAAAGTAAAGATGGCTTGTCAGAGAAGCAATAAGTACAGTTTCCAGTTTTAAAAATAAATGTTAAAGGATCATCTTTTAAGTCACAAAAAAGGCTATAACCATAAACAAGAAAACATATGAGAGAAAAAAAATCTCACTGGTAAAGGAAAATATATAGTAAAGGCAGTGGATCGGTGACTTAAAAAAGCTGATATAAAGGTTAAAACACAAAAGTAGCAAAATCAACTGTAAGTACTGTAAGTAATTATAGAATATACCCTATAATTTCACTTATATGTGGAATCTAGAAAACAAAACAAATGAACAAACAAAACACAGAAATATTCTCATGGATATAGAGAATAAACTGATGATTGCCAGAGGGGTGAACATGTTAAAAGTGAATAAGAGGTACAAACTTCCCATTACAAAATAAATAAGTCACAGGATGTAATGTATTTATTCATAAATAAATAAGCACAGCAAATGTAGTTAATAATATTATAATAGCATTGTTGGTGACAGTTTCTAGATTTATCATGGCGATCACATCATAAAGTATACAAATGTCACATCAAAAAGTATAGAAAAGTATAGATATGTTGTATCAGGTGTACAACATAGCATAGTCAAATTGCTATATTGTACACCTGAAACTAATATAATATTGTATGTCAACTATACTTTAATAAAAATAAATTTTAAAGAAGAACTTATCAACCTATCTGTCTAGCTCTCAGTAGACATAAACTCATTGAGTTCAGGCAGCATTATTGTGGTTATCTTTACAACCCCAGAGCGTACTGTGCCTCACACATCATGAGGTTGCCACTACCAAATGCATTTTGCATTTGTGGGTTTCTTAAATGTTTTTTGAGAGAGTATAACAATTTTAAGAAATGCTTTCTACTAAATCTTCCTTTACTGAATATAATGTAGTTTGACTAGTAATTCATTCTCATATCTTTTATATATAAATGCATGTAAAAGTTATTTTGAGTTATCTTTATTCATTATAAATTCAAAGCATGAAATTTGAATGTATCAGAGAAAAAATACTTTCACAACCTTAAAATGTTTGATCTTTATGTTTTCTGATATGATGGGATTAAACTTCTTTGGGCCTCTTCCCTCTGCATTATCAGTTACAGGGTATGGCAAAAGTAGGTTTACAGTTGTGAGCACATGAAAGGCAGAATTTATTCTTGTGTTATTATTTATTAAAATTATTGTATTATTTCTCATATGAACAACTGCAAACCTACTTTTGCCCCACCCTGTATGTATTTGTTTTTTACATTGCATAGGCTGCATTCTGTCAATAGTTTGAAATATTGATAGTCATATATTAGTTACTACCTGTGATACTCTTATAAGAAGTAATGCCAAAGTGGTTTTAATGCAATATCACTCTGAGTGAGAGAATTACTGAAATTTTTATATGGTAGAAAACAGGAAGGAAGTCATAAACAGATCACAAGCTAAATGATGAAACAACTACAGGTAAAATGTGAAGACTCATCAAGGTTCTAGATGAAGTCAAGGCAACTTCTGGAAAATGTTTACATGTATCTTTCTTTTTTGATACCTTTTTTGGTATAAAACTTCCAAAACCCTGAACCCATTTGTCCATTCTTAGCTTCCAGTGTTATATACCTGCCGATGAACCAATCCTTGGTTGACTTGCTGCCTTACACATGATATTTCAAGGACAGACACTGGGTCCCTCTAAGCTGGTAGAGCGTCTGCCTCCTGCTGTACCCATGTCCACTGTGTGGGCCATTTTATAAGATATTGTTTCTGATTTGAACACCGGGTTCCTTCCTTGGCCCTAATATCTCTGGACCCAGACCCTGGCTACTTGCCCAGCCTTTGTTTGCACCCTGTCTTATGAAGACTGGATCCTTTTCTCATCACCCTAAGACACTGCTGTCATCTAGAGTTCCATCTCATTTTGATGGATGTTTGTGCAGAGAATATTTCTAGCACAACTTTAAAATACAAACCCTTTAAAAGAGGAATAGTGTTCTGGGGCCTATTAAATTTTTATTTATATATTTTTATTGTTCTATGTAAAGTAATTATATATTTAAAGTATTAATATTCAACCATTTGCTAAGTACAAATTAATCTAAGGCCATTAAGATAGAAAATGAAAAAATATATAAATTTAAATATTACCAGTCCTAGAAATTCAGTTTTAACCAAATAAAAGCTGATTGAATTTTCAAGAAATTTGTATGTCCTGGAAATGCTTGGAGGAAATCCTGGTAACAATGCCTAATGTTTATTGAGTGTTTATCATGTACCAGCTTCTGTACATCATTTATTTTATCCTTACAACCAACCTAAGAGGTCAGAAAAGTTATTACAATCCCTATATCATAAAATTTCAAAAATAAATAAATAAAAACTAAAGCCAAGTAAGTCTAGCAACTTGCCCAAGGCCACTCAGTAAGAGGCCGGGGGCTTTAATGCCTTTTCTCTTAATTAAGATGCTTTTGCTGCCTCACTTAGTTACTCCTCGGGGCTTTAGTGTATCTCTAATATTAATCACCAGTTACAACTCTTATTTATAATTCAATTTTTGGGCTTATTTATATATTTCTCTTTTTTTGGAGATACAAGATGATTTATTCAGGGTATAGACATGTCAAAAAGGAAAAGGTAGGTTGATTGATTCCTATAGCAAGGTGTTATCAGGTAAGCAACTATTTTTTGGTTTTTCTTTTCAATTACAGTTTACATTAAATATTATTCTGTATTATTTTCAGAGGTACAGCATAGTGGTTAGGTAATCATGTATTTTACAGAGTGGTCCCCCCAATATTTCTAGTACCCATCTGGCCCTATACATATAGTTATAATTATGATATTACAACTATACTCCCTATGCTGTAGTTTACATCTCTGTGACTATTTTGTGACTACCAATTTGTACAGGTTAATTCCTTTACCTTTCTCACCCAGCCTCCCAACCCCACATCCCCTCTATGAACTGTCAGCCTGTTTTCTGTATCTATAAGTCTGTGTCTATTTGTGTTTGTTTTGCAGATTTCACATATAAGTTATATTATATGGTATTTGTCTTTGTCTGACTTATTTACTTCGCATGATACCCTCTAGGTACATCCATGCTGTCACAAACAGTAAGATTTCATTCTTTTTAATGACCAAGTAGTACCCCATTGTGTATATGTGCCTTAGCTTTTTTTCTCTCCACATTTTTTATCATTGCTCAAGTACAGTTGTCTCCATTTTCCCTTCACTACTGCCCCCTAGCCCAGCCATCCCCACTTCCCTGCCTCGATCCTACCCCGCCTTTGGTTTTGTCCATGTGTCCTTTATACATGTTCCTGAAAACCCTTCCCCTTTTTTCCCTCATTATCCCCTCCCACCTCCTCTCTGGTTACTGTCAGTTTGTTCTTTATTTCAATGTCTCTGGTTATATTTTGCTTGTTTGTTTGTTAAATGAATGGATCACAAAACTATGGTACATTTACACGATGGAATACTACGTAGCAAAAAGAAAGGAGCTCCTACCCTTCGAGACAGCATGGATGATCTGGAGAGCATTATGCTGAGTGAAATAAGCCAGGTAGTGAAAGACAAATACTATGACCTCACCTTTATGTACCACAGCTTTTTATCACTAATCTATTGATGGGCACTTGGGTTGCTTTCATATTTTGGCTGATGTAAATAATGCCATAACAAACATGGGGGGCATATATTCTTTTGAATTAGCATTTTGGATTTTTTCAGATATATTCCCAGGAGTGGAGGGCCTGGGTCATAAGGAAATTCCATTTTTAATTTTTTGAGGAACCTCCACACTGTTTTTCACAGTGGCTGCACTAGTCCGCATTCCTACCAATATGCACAAGAATTTCCTTTTCTTCACATCCTCGCCAACACCTGTTCATAATTTATTGGTGATAGTCATTCTTATAGGTAGGGGGTGATATCTCTTTGTGGTTTTGATTTGAATTTCTCTGATGATTATTGATGATCAGAAGATCTGAATAGACACTTCTCCAAAAAAGAAACATGAGTGACTGAAAGACAAATATTTTTCTTTTTCATACTTTTTTTCACTTTCCAGTATAGTCAAAATCATGTTACTACTCGAATTACTACTGAATAATATGACTATGATTATCTTATTCCCTGATGTCACAATTCAATGCCTCCTCATTTCACACAGAATGAAGGTCAGAATCCTTGTTATGGCATGAAATTATCCCTCAAAGGCTGGCATCAGCCTGCTGTGGTACATAGAGATCACTTTCCAGAGGCTTTCTACTCATACTTTTTAATTTTGTGCCTAAATATCCCATTCCCTATTTGGTGGTTCAGAAATAGACTCATTCTTCTGGCCTAAAAGCCAGCTACTAGCAAATCTGTAGTTTTTTCCAGCAATTGTCTAGGACAAAAGGTTTGTATTTTTTCACCTAATCTTACTTGTAGTCTATTTTGTTATACTTATTTTTTTCTTTACTCAGATCGCCTGAATTAATTTTCATATCCTGTTGGGATATATATATTTTTGTAAGTTGCTTCAAAAAATCTTTCTGGAAGATGATGGGATTATAAATACATATATACTAAAAAGAAAATAAAATCCCTTCCTTCAATGTCAAGCTTAGCAGCAATTTCCTCATGATGCATTTTTAATGCCCCATCTTTCCAAAATATTTGCCTGATCCTTTGTACTCCTGACTCTCTGTTAATATTCTCTTAATGTCATCCCATGTATGGCCCTATATTTCAGCTATGTGTGTGTGCGTCCAGCTATTCAGACTTAATTATAAGTGTTTTAAAATTCTTCCTTAACTCCCCATCATACTTCACATAATGTCTTTTACATAATACAGTTTCTGATAAGAAATCCATAAGCATTTGCAGTATTTCTCCACAATATGTAATGCACTGCATCATTTTTCTCAGACTGCTTTTGATTTTTTTTCTTTGTCTTTAATTTTCAGTCATTTGATTTTGATGAGTCTGGGCATAGATGTCTTTGAGCTTATTCTTAGTTCGTCTGATCTTCATGAATATAGGTGGTTTGTGTCTTGCCAAATTGTGAAGTTTTCAGACATCATTTCTTCACCTACTTATTTAAGTACCACATTCTCCTTTCCTTCTAAAATTCTCATGATGTTTTAGATGCTTTGTGTATTACCTCATAGGTCTCTGAGTCTCTGTTAATTTTTTTCCTCTTTGTTTTTTCTGTTATTCATACTGAACAATATTTTCATCTATATTCAAGTCCACTGACTTTTTTCTCCCTCATCTCCATTCTATTCTTGAGCCCATCCAGTCATTTTTTTTTTATTTTAGTCACTGTAATTCTCAGTTGTTCAAATTTCCAATTGGTTCCATTTTGGTTTTTTAATATCCTCTATTCCTCAGCCAATGGGCTTTGTCTCTCATTTCAAGAGTATTTGCCATTACTTCCTGGGGCATGGTTATAGTAGCTACTGTAAAGTCCTTGTCTGATCATTTCAACATGGGTATCATCTCAGAAGTTGCATCATCAGCTGTTTTTCCCCATAGGAGTTTTTGAGATTTTCCTGGATCAGTGTATGTTGAGAAATTTTGGATTGTATCCTGAATATATATATATTTTAAGTATATTTTATTGATTATGCTATTACAGTTTTCCCAATTTTTTCTCCCCTTTACTCCCCATCTGCCCAGCACCCCCAGCCCTCCAGCATTCCCCCCACCACCTTAGTGCACGTCCATGGATTGTACATATAAGTTCTTTGGCTTCTCTGTTTCCTATACTATTCTTAACCTCCCCCATCTATTTTATGCCTACCATTTATGCTTCTTATTCCCTGTACCCTTTCCCCCATTCTTCCCCACCTTTCCCACTGAATACCCTCCATGTGATCTCTATTTCTCTGATCCTGTTCCTGTTCTAGTTGTTTGCTTAGTTCTTGTTTATGTTTTTTAGGTTCAGTCATTGATAGTTGTGAGTTTGTTGTCATTTTACTGTTTAATTTTTTATCTTCTATTTCTTAGATAAGTCCCTTTAACATTTCATGTAATAGGGGCTTGGTGATGATGAACTCCTTTAACTTGACATTATCTAGGAAGCATTTTATTTGCCCTTCCATTCTAAATGATAGAGTAATCTAGGTGGTAGGTCCTTGCTTTTCATGACTTTGAATTCTTCTTTCCAGCCCTTTCATACCTGTAAGGTTTCTTTTGAGAAATTAGCTGATAGTCTTATGGCCAGTCCTTTGTAGGTAACTGTCTCCTTTTCTCTTGCTGCTTTTAAGATTCTCTCTTTCTCTTTAATCTTGGGTAACTTAATTATGGTATGCCTTGGTGTGTTCCTCCTTGGGTCTAATTTCTTTGGGACTCTCTGGGCTTGCTGAACTTCCTGGAAGTCTATTTCCTTTACCAGATTGGGGAAGTTTTCCTTCATCATTTGTTCAAATAATTTTTCAATTTCTTGTTCTTGTTCTTCTCTTTCTGGCACCCCTATGATTTGGATGTTGGAGTGTTTAAAGTTGTCTCACAGCTTCCTAAGCCTCCTCATTTTTTTGAATTCTTGTTTCTTCATTCTGTCCCAGTTGGATGTTTATTTCTTCCTTTTGTTCTAAATCATTGATTTGAATCCATTTCCTTCCCTTCACTGTTGGTTCCCTGTATATTTTGCTTTATTTCATTTTGTGTAGCCTTCATGTCTTCCTTCATTTTGCAACTGAGCTTAATCAATTCATTGAGCATCCTGATTACCAGTGTTTTGAACTCTGCATCAAACAGGTTGTCTATTCCCTGTTGCTCAGCTCTTTTTCTGGAGTTTTTCTGTTCTTTCATTTGGGCCACATTTCTTTGTTTCAGCAGACCTGTTAAGTTGTAAGGGGCTGGAGCTTTAGGTATTCGCCATGGTGCGGCAACCCTCTTTGCTGCATTGTGGTGCTGTCTGTGGGGAAGGCATCAGAGAGGGAACAATGTAGCGTGCTTGCTCTGCTGTAGCCCCACTTTCCAACAAACTCTCCTGCAAGACTGGGAGTTTCTCATGCTATTGCAACACCCACAGTATTTTACAGGCAGCTTTGATTCTTCGGTTTCCTGTTCAGCCAGCCCCACCTGGTCTGCGTGGCCCACAGCCTTGCTGGGAGTCCCTTCCACTCAGCTGTCGATCTCCCATCTCTGCCCCACCTACTGGTCTGAATGGATGTTTCTTTAACTCCTTGGATGTCGCAGTTCCATGTAGTTTGATTTTCTGGCACTTCTGGTTGTTTATTGTTTTCAAATTGGTTGTATCCTTCTTTTGGTTGTGTGAGGAAGCAAAACATTTCTACCTATGCCTCCATCTTGGCCAGAACTCCCAGAAAAGCCCTGTAGTCTGAATATATTAAATGTCATGTTAACTCTGGGAGTTGTTTAATTTTTGTGGGGAATGCTGACTTTTTGTTGTTATTTTAGCAGGTACTGACCCAGTTAGGTTCTGATTACAGATTCTGATCTGCTTCCTATGAGTTGTGGTTCTAATGTCAGTTAATTTTTCAAAGTCTTTGCAATGTTACTCATCCTACATATGCAAGATACATAGTCCCGTCTGGAACATGAGTGGTGAACCTCCCCTTGATTCAGTTCTCTAAATTGTCAGTATGCTTCTCATAGTAAAATCTGTGCATGCCAGGTTTACAGATATACTAAGGAGATTACACACAGCTTTATTTTCTTAAAGATTTTATTTATTTATTTTTAGAGAGAGGGGAAGGAAGAGAGAAAGAGGGAAAGAAACATCAATGTGCGGCTGCCTCTCACATGCCCTCAGCAGGGACCTGGCCTGCAACCCAGGCACGTGCCCTGATTGGGAATCAAATCAGCGACCCCTTAGCACTCAATCCACTGAGCCGCACCAGCCAGGGCTATACACAACTTTAGCAATAGCTTTCTTCTTATGCCTTCCTACACTCTAGGAGCTCCCTGAAAGTTTCAGTTGTTTGTTTTTTTGTTGTTTTGTTTTTGTTCTTTGTTTGTTTGTTTGTTTTTTGCCTCCCAGGGCTCTTATACTGCTCTTCTGGCTAGAAGTCTAAGGCCTTACTTTCCCTGCCCTGCCATGTGTGTCCCAATATAGCATCTGCCTCCAGGGCTGTCTAATAACGGGAAGGAGAAGGAAAAATATCAGGTATTTACCCATGCTTTTGGGACCATTATCTCACTGGTCAGAGAGAAGAGCTTTCCTTCACTGTAGTTGTAGGCACCAGCCACTGCTATGGAATTTCCAGAAGACTAGGAAGGGAGAAATTAGGGGATAAATACGACAAGATCTTTTACCACTCCCTCTAACCTATGGGGCTATCATTTTCTGCCCCTTTAGATAGAAAGATGGTTCTTTCCTTACAGCTCTCTATCTTTACTTGGTGTACAGTTCCAAGTTTTGGGGCTGCCATTAAGTCCAGGCCAGGAAATACCAGAGGGGGCAAAACAGGGATCTCAGCCCTGGTTCGGTGGCACTTCATGCTCTGGTTTCCTTCCCCAGTCTGCCTGCTGTCAGTCGCTCTTCAGCACCTGCTGTAGCTGCTCCACGTGCAGGGTCTGTGGTTGCCTTCAGTGGGAGAGACAGGGTGGAGTGTGCTTACTTGTTTTTAACTGGAACTGAAATTGTCACCACGCTCCTTAGATTTTATTGTGTATAGATGTGCCCGAGTGCTGCATGAATTGTCCCCATCCAGTTGCTATATTATTATTAGCCAGAACTGTTTATCTGCCAACTTTGAGACTTCACAGTATATTCCCCATTTTCATATCTCTTACAAAATCTAAGTAAGTTCAAGAAATGCCCTAGAACTTGAATCTTAAATCTTATTCATTTTGAGATAACTTTATTAATTTATTTTTCCATTCCTGTGTCCTCCATTTAAGCATCTGAGACAGCTTTTACCTTTTTGTTTGTTTGAGTGGAAATAATTAACCAAAAAAGCATAGCTTTTCTACTCACCTATAAGCATAAAGTTCAGTTTTAGGTATTTCATTAAACCAGTAATGATACGGATGACCACACGAGTCTGGTGTTTGGATCACCTTATCTATAAGTAAACATATCTTAAGTCTTTACAAACAAGTTATTTGATTATTTGGGAGACTTTTAGACTGTGGAGGTGACTTTAGATGAATGTCCAAGGTCATAAGTAAAGAATTATGAGGCTGGAACTGTTCCTAACTTGTTTTTCTACTCCCAAACATGCCAGGGCTTCATTAAGCTTGTTTTCCTTTTTAAGCTTGTTGCAGATAAAAATATCAGAGGAGGAAATACAATGACTCTGAAGCTTTCTGTAATGCCTAGTATCACATAAAGGAGCACAGGTGTAGAACCAGCAGCCAGGCCAATGAGGCTCCTTGGCACTTTAACTAGCAGTTGGAACCCCAGCCAACCCAGCATAGGACATTTAGCATTGAGAAGCAAAATAAGTGGAGATGAGACTGTTTTGATTCCACTTTCAACCCACTTATACAGTTGAATACCATGAAAATCCTTTCTACTTGGGATACCATTGAAATGAACACCTCGCATAATATTATATTAGAAACTACAGTGGTATTGGATGGATTGCTTTCTTTCATAGTTTATGTGCTTATCTCTCTCTTGATTACTAATGATACTATACAATTTTAAAGGAAAATTGCGAATAGAATTATGTTTCCTGACAAAAAGCTACTGAAACCTAAATATAAATAGTATGTAGGAAAATTTATGTATAGAATAGAGTGAATTGGAGAACTAGGAAAATAGATGGAATTTGCTTATCTTTATAGTAGGTGGGCAATCCTGTACCTACTACCTAAATTAATTGGTCACAAACCTGGGAACTGAAAACAGATTAGAAATTATACAGACTTACAACTGTTTTACTACAGAATCTCAACCATTTTATTAAAACTTTTTATACCAGCTTTTTGCAAAATTGTCAACTTTTTGAGCACTTGTGCAGAAATTTAATATAGCCTAAGGTTTAAAATATTTTTCACTCCTTGAAAGCAGTATTGCATGGAATTTTCATAAGAAGGGAGGGGAAAAAACTGCTTAGGACAATTACTATGCAAAGCACATAGTAGTGCTGTGGAAGTTATCTGCAGGTTTAACTAACTGTTGAATCTCCCAAGACTCTTTCATTAAATCAATTAACTTTAAACAATATGAAATAATATTGAATGCATCAGGTTTATTTCCTAATAATTAGTCTTGCTTTGAAATTTTAATAGGAATATTATTTTCTCATTAAAAGTTACACGACCATTGTAACTTGACACTCACTGATTTTGAACCATTTCAAGGAATCTTAAGTGCTGTAATAGCTGACTTTAAAAGACTAAATAAATGTGATAAAGGAATATTAGTATTGCTGGTGATGAAAGACAAAGAGTAACCAGAAACTTATCAGTTGGAAAATGCTTAACAGATAGGTATAGATAATGAATACTTTCCAGATGTGCATAAAAATTGCATTTTGCCTAATATTTAAATACAGAATAAAGATAAATCTTAAGGAAGGAAATACCATCATTTGTTATTTAATGAGTCTAGTCTTGACATTTTGCAAAATAAAAAATTAACTAACAATCTTTTGCCATCTTGGCACATGTTTGAATAAGCAGACTGCTGTTCTGATGGGTGTATTTTTTTAAGGTGTGAGTAATAGTGAGACTCCAAAAGCAGTTAAATAAAACATAAACTAAAAGCATCCTTTTACCTAAGACTTTATTGGTAAATGCTGTGCATAAATTTGCATTTCTAAAACCTTTATTTTTTTCCAAAGACTGGCACTTGGGTGTTTAGTTGGGCGTTATTTTGTGTGTTCCCCTGTTACTTATGCATTAATTAGTTTTGTTTACCTGTGCATAATTTTTCCTAATTTCACAACAGTTGTTGTTTTTGTAATTGACAATGCAATTTACTGCATGTATGCTTTCTGGCCCCCAAACAAGAATGTTAAGGTGTAAAGCACCAATCTTTTTCATTTCAGATTGTTAAAAAAGGGATTGGTCATGACTAATTTCCAATTAATTTGTGGTTGGTACAGGGAACAAAACAATGGCACCTACTAATTAAAATTTAAAATATTCCAAAGTGTCATCTTTAGGTGTCTGTGGAATATATAATTTCCATTTTGGTTCATTGCTGGATCTGTAACACCCGTGAGCTTGACAGCTCTATTAATTTAAAGGCTCAGTAATACCTATTAGTACAAAACATGAAAAAAATACCATTAATCATTTATTTTAATTTTGCAGCTCTGTCATTTTCACAGTATGTTTTAAAATTATGATGACACCATAATGTGCACAAATCGACCTGGATGATGGGGAAACGGATCACACTCCTTAGGAGCGATAGTGAAGTACATTATTAGAGCTTAATTAATGCCAAACTGATTAGATTTGATTGCATTTTGCACAAAAAATATTTTAAAGAATTTTTCTTACCATGTTATATTGAAAAAGTTAATCCAACCACCTTATGTTTACAGTTAGACTTACCTTTTTATAGTTCTTCTCTTTAATACATTCTATTTAAATACTGTAAAATGAACCTCAATTGTTTTTTATTCATTTTGAAAATCAAGTTAGTGTAATCATTAGTTTTATTTAGAAAAGTTTGTTTCATTTCAGCTAAATTATAATTTCTCATCTTCATATTCTTTGATAGGAACTCCTAACCCAAATTGAATGTAATATCCAAAAACACAAAAGGACAAAAAGTGAAATGAAAAACATAGCAAGTACCTAATACTTTATGTATTTATATTGATTTGATCCAGCACCATTACACATTCTAAAAGTGGTAAAATCGTATTCACTGAACAAAATTTGGTCATTAGTTTTCGAGAGGAGCAATGTTTTAAAAATATTTCTATCTAGTTCAAAATGGAATATATTCTTCCCAAATGGGTAATCTCCCACTCTGTGGGCACCCTCAAACTAATAATAGAAGTTGTGCTTTCTTTCCTTCTAGAGCTGTTTGAGGTCTGTCTTCTGGAAATACAAAATATAGAATCACAAGGCCTGTAACTGAATTTCTTCCCACAAGAGCTTTCTAGTCATACTTTATCTAGTTCTTCATTTCATCAGATTTTGTATATTAAAATTAGAAAATATGCCTAACACATTTCAAGCTTCTTCTCAAAGCACAACAAGCTGCATTGCTGAAAGTGTTAAAGAGTAAGTCTTCATACCACTCTCAGAGAACAGGGTTCATTGTTTTCACAGAGGTATCCTCAGGGTGAGTTACCCATTTCAAACAAAAATTTGAATTAAGAAATTCTTAATAAAAATACACTGAATAGAATTTAATAATGTACTGTTTTTATTTCCTTGAATATTCAGAAAATAGTTTCACTTGTTTCATTTGAGGAAGCAAACATTTTGATGAATTTTACAATTACATTGTAAAACAATTACATTGTTTTATCCACATGACAGTTCCATCAGGTGAATAAAATAAATACCATTAAACATGATTTTCAGATCAATAAATAAAAATTAAGATGAGAATACAACTATTTCATCCAAGCTAAGAATGTCAGATTTGTTTCTTCATTTCTTCAACAAACATTTATTGAATTCCTTATCAATGAATGTGCTGACATTTTGCCCTAGGGTTATAGAGCAAAAAAATGGGAATAATGGAAAGAAAACAAAAAGACATGATCTCTGATCTCAGTGAAGTTATACATTACCCAGAGTAATACACATGCACGATTCCAGTAATGATATAAGTTCTGTGATACTGTGGTGCTGTGATTATATGGTACTATGGTACTATGACAGGGTGAAAGAAAGGAATTCGACCACCGCAAAGGAGGTCTAAGAAGACTTTCAAAGGAACTCTAAATAGATCCAAGAACTAAGGGATGAGGAGTATATAACTAAGCATAAAGGGAGGGAAGACTGTCCTGTGCAAACGGAATAGCATGGGGAGATAAGGAGCGTAGTTGCATAAGGATATGAAAGATGATGTGATGGATATGGACCATGAGGACAGGAGATGCGCATTCAGGCAGGTGATTCAAGGGAGTCAGAGCTACAGGGCCTGGAAGCTCACAGGAAGGATTTTTAGCTTTCGTTTAAGAGACACATGGAACTAAAGAGACTTTAAGCAGGAGAGTGATGAGATCAGGTTTGCATGATGATTAAATCATTCTGGGTGGGGAATGGATTGTAAGGGAAGGCAATAACCAGTTAGGAGCCTTTTTTTTAGAACTCATCATTTTTACCATTTAATATATTTTAAAAAGTTATCCCTACTGAATGATAAATGAATAAATATAATACACAGTCAAAAAATGGATGGTTAAAGTGGACTAAATTTTCCTTGCTGGCAAGAAGAGACTTAAATTAAAATGAATTGAAGGTTTATTATTTTCATCAATCTGTTCAGGCTCTAGAGTGGTGGTAGTAGATAGGAGACAAATCGAGAGATACAGAAAATATCTGAGGGACAAAACTGATAGATTGTTTATGGGAGGTAAGGAGAAGGTGCCAAGGATGATCCAGGGTTCTGGCTGGAACAATTGAATAATGATGGAACAGTTCCATGGAAGAGGAGACTCTGGAAGGTATCTAGGTTATGTCCTCTCTACTCCAACACAACACAAGTAAATCATGTTCCCTGGTCAACGTCCTGGGCACATTGTTAGGAAAGTCAATTATCAATATACCGTGAAATGGCAATTTTTTATGGGTAGCATGTCAAAATGTTTATTGGATTACCATGAAATAGTGTATCATTGATTGGACATCTTTAAGATCAGTGCTATGGTGTTCCAAATAACCAAGTATATAGCTGCGTCTAGCAATTGACTCATTCAAGAAGTTTCTTTTCATAATATGTCACTATGTGCTTATTGGTCTCCCTTGGTTCAAAAAAAAAATCCACTCTTTCTGTGGTTAGTACAGGTCCCACATGGATTTTTTTCCTACTCTTTCCTTCGGGTAGAAGTGGAACCTGGCATGTGGCTGAAATGCTACCAGGTGCTCTGGCCTCCTCAGAGAGAAGGCAGATGGTCATAATATGCCATCTCCCCGTGTCACCCGAGGAATCCTAAAAGCCTTGTTGTCTCAGGTAGGAGAGGGGTTAGCAAAATGTGTTCTCCACTGGACCAAACATAATTACCCTAAATATAGCAAGTAACATTTATTAAGCACATATGTGGCATGCATAGTCTCAGCTGGTACTTGCAATAGTCCTATAAAGTAGGTGTATTGTTATCTTCCTTTACTAAACAGAGACTAAGGCTCAAAAATGTGAGACACATTGGCTAGTGTCCAAGCTGGCAATCAAAGCTTTGCATCATATCTCAAGTTCATGATTTCAACTTTTTGATATCTAAAAATACCTCATAGAGAAAACATATGAACTATTACTCATTAAGAAAAATAGAATCACAAGTAGTTAATATTATGAATATTCTCTCATGATAGTCAAGGATAAGTTTTTGTGTTATTTTGTTTTGTTCTGTTTGTGTGTTTATTTTTATTTTTGCTTTTGTTTTGTTAGAAAGACCCTCCAAAAAGGAAAACAATTACTATGTTAAAGTTGTGAGTTAAGTTTCTCTGTAGAGACATGGACATTATAAAAAGGAGTTTTTTAAGTGTTGACCTTCCCTGGCAACCAACTTATAGCCATAAAATATTTTGGAAGGGAGAACCAAATTTATATCTTTAAATAGATTTCAAACCTAGGTATGAATATTTTCCCTTCAATGTGGCCAAATAGCCCATCACCTTTAGGAAAAAGTTTCACTTTTTCTCATTACCATACACATTTAAAATTCCCATGAATTTCGTCAGCAAGTAAACCTCTCAAACCCATATTTTAAAGATTTATTGTAAATTCTTCTCAATGATTTCTCTGGATTTGATGTTAGATCAAAGACTATAACATTAAACTTGGAAATTACTATCATTTCAGAAAATAATGGCTGGAATCATAAAGAAGCTGGCACAGAAATTTTAGAAAATTGTTATGTTTCATTGCTTTGCTTTTTGGCAGTTATGGACCTGGAAAATTTAGCATGCTCTTTATTCCCACTGTCATATGGCTCAGCTACACGCGTGAATTCAAAATGGTTTCCATTATTGGAAGAAGACCATCTTATTCCAGGATCAGGCTAGGTAACTGTTAATGTTCCAGATAATTGCTAAATTAAACTCTCCCCACAGATATTTTATGGCATTTATTTTGCTCTGAAAACCCCATTCATTTTTTAGGTAGCTGAATAAATCCAGTGATAATGAACTCTTAAAGAGATGAAGCAGGGAGGAAAATATGGGCTGGGTAACAGGGAGAATATTTAAAAGGCAAAATGCCACCTGCTGAGGTACTTTCGAAGAACTACAACATTATTACACCCACCCTGGTGCAAAGCAATAAAGAGATTATGCATTTAAGTCAAATTTGATCAGTTGATGCATTATCAAAATTGGGAAAGGTAGCATATATTCTTATGGAGAATTGTCATGGAGAGAATTCTGGACGCTGGCACTCAGGATAGCAAAGATAGAGCACATGGAATTATTTGCACTTCCATCCATTTCTTAGCTATTGACCCACTACATTATAATTTTAAGTTAAAATTCATTTCTTCTACTACATACCTCATAATTCTAGATGTGATTTTCAGTATTTGACTGTAATTACATCAGAGGTCAGCAAATTACGGCTTTTGGGGCAAATCTGAACAGCTGTCTGGTTTTGTATAGCCAAAGAGTTAAATTTTGTTTTTTTACATTTTAAATGGTTGAAAATATCAAAATAAGATTGTTAAAATTCAAATTTTAGTTTCCATACATAGTTTTACTGGGACTCAGCCACACCCACTCATTCACAAAAAGCCGATGGACACTATGCCACAGTGGGAACGTTGAATAGCTACAGAGACCCTATAGCGCACAAAGTCTAAATATTTACATGTAGCCCTTTACAGAAAATGCTTGGCAACGTCTGCATTACATGAACAACTGCTTAAACATCCTACAATATATAAGTCTCAAATATGATGATCTCTAGATTTAGAAACCGTGTAGACAACTCAGTGACTTAATCACTCACATGCAAACCATTGTGACAAATTGAGGCACATCTAGCCTCAACACATGCAATTTGATGGCGTCACCCTCATTAATAGAAGAGGAATAGGCCGTGCTGAAGACTGATTAGCAATGTTTATAGGATGATGCCTCTTTCTGGTTTTTCTCCTACTTCTCTGACTACTTGTGCTTAGATTCCTTCATGGGACATCATTCCCCAGCTTCGCCCTTTAACATCAATGTTCCTCAGTCACACTGTCTAACCTCCCATTGTCGATTTGCCCCAATGTCCCACAGAAATCTCTTCTCAGTGGATATCATCGTAAGCTCGTCACACCGAAATCTGTTTCAAGGCTCTTCTCCCTTCTGAGCACCAGGCCAAAATATCTAAAAGACACTGAACATTTCCTTCAGCCTGTCACACTCAACGCTGAGTTCACCAACTTCCTGGCCCCTACCCCTGTTAAAATGCATGTTTCTATACAAATTATCTCCACGCACATAACAAACAAAGCTAAAAGCATGAAAATCATACTAGAATTTTGCTTTTTTCCAATATTCCACACAGCCAATCAGCTAGCGTCATGACCTGGAGATGATTCCTCCCTGAGAACTCTCAAATCTGCCGCTCCCATGACTGAAGTCCATGTTGCTGCGCCTCTGGGTTGTGTTAACCTTGCAGCTGATCTCCTGCCTCTGGTATGGCACACAGTGATGTTGCCAAACCTCAGGTTTAATTACGTCCTGTCCTTCCACCACGATCGACGTGGCATTGCTTCGTCTCCCGTTGCATCCCGAGAACACCTCCGTGGCACAATGCACAGCACATTGTGCCATCGCACGTGTTACCGCCCTTGGACCAAACTGCCCTTCAAAGCGGCTGTGTGTAGCATTTTGCATCTCTGCCAGCAGCGTATGAGTGTTGCTCTACATCCTTACCAGGCTTTGGTGTTGTCAGTGTGATCCTGTGTTTTTGAATCTCTTTCTTAGCTCAGTCATTGGTTTTGCTGGAGAACACCCTCCAAATATGTTTTAAAGGGCATGTAAAAGGTAAAAACTCTCTAGGTCCTTTTATGACTGAAAACATCTTCATTGTAGCCTTACATTTAATCAATACATTGACTAAGTATAGAACTCTAGGATAAAATTAACTTTTCCTCTGAGGGTTGAAGGTGTTTTTCTGTATCCTTGTAGCACTAATGTATTTGAGAAGCCTGATGCCATGCTGATTTTTATTTTTCTGTAAATGACCTGTTTTTCCTCTCAAAGGGCATTTAGAATCTTCTTTTTATCCCTGTGCTTTGAAATTTCGGAATAATATGTGATTTGAGCTGGGACAGATAGGGATGGAAGTTTGATTGGCAGAAAAGGAAGGGAATGTTCTCCAGGGCAACATTGGACATGAAGGTACAGAGGTGGGAAACAAGGAGTGCTTGGGACTTTGAGTCAGCTATGAAAGCTTTTTTTTTTTTTTTTTTGGCAGTTACAAATCTGACTGTGTAATGCAGGCTATAGAACCTGTGTAAGTTTTTGTCCTATATTGTAAAATCAGAATGTTGACACCTACCTCCCATGGTTGTGGAGAGAATAAAATTAGGTCATATAAAAATAAAATAATTGAAAAATTATTCTTTTGGAAGCAGGTAGGACAACTCCTAGAAATGATGATAGCTCCCTCTTTGGCTTGGATAAGCCTTCCAGTAAGTGGATGTGATCTCCAGGGCCTGGAGGTTGAGCGGGGAGTTCAGATAACCCGAGGAAGAGGAACACTACCCTTAATAATAAAAGGTGGTGGGAATATTCAATGGTGGGAAACAGGGAGTTAGGAAAGAAATCGCCAATGAGTTGGGCCAAACCTGCCTGGAGCACGAGTCAGTGAAGGTTCTCCTCTTCCCTGATGTTAATTGGCCTAAAGAAGGTCTTTGGAGACCCCATAAATGTCTAGTGGGAATAGACACACTGTTCACTGTCTGGTATGGGACATAAACCGTCTCTCCTATCTCTTTTATGAAACTCCACACTCATATAATAATACTCTTCTGGGAGTAGATTCTACTCTAGAGTAGACTTCTGTGAAGGCATCTCAAAGAAATGAATAAAACAGGTAGTATTTGAATAATGTGTACAACATTTAGTATATTGGTCAGCACCCAGTAAGAGCCAATTTTTTTTAGTCATGTCATTATTCTTAATATTACAGTTATGAGGTGGAACTGTCATACCACACACCCCTGGCAATGTAATAGAAACAGGAAAACTGCCTTATAATCCTAGATCTGCTTTGTGTGTCTGCATCTTCATTTCATACTGACTAATTTTAAAACTGAAACTGAAGTCAAATGTTTTCATGTTTCCATTTTTCAATGTGCTAAATCCTAATTTGAAATAGGAAGATGGAATTAGAAAGTGTCACGGGACCGAAGTGCCTCTCTTCTGCCTGCGTTGCTTTCCAAGGGAGTAGTGACAAGTAGAAATGAAGAGTCTTTATATGAGGACGCCATTCCATCACTGACATTATTTATCTCGCATTTTTTTAACCAGTGCTTTTCCACCTTCATGCAGCCATTCCAGCTCCGAGGAGCCCCATCACCATGGCTTATGTTTGCCCACAATTTGCTCTCATTTATAACCTCAGATTCCCTTCCGAACTCAATAGTCAAATATCAAGTTGCGAAACACCTTGCTTATAGCTGGTGCTTGGTCAATATTTGGTGCATTGAGGAACAACCTAGAAGTAATTACTTGAATCGTAAAAGATGGAAGCACTCAGAGACAGGCTGGTGGTGGGTTCCAGTCTTCAGATTGCTGAAACAACGCATTCTGAATTCTTTGGAATCTGCTCCTTATTCATAGTTGTTTTTCTAGTACAGAGCAAGTTCTCAAAAAAATAAATAAATAAAAATACAAGCGTGTGGGATATAGACAATTATTCCAGGCCTGGTGATATTCCTTAACCAGGTTTCCCCCTACCCTTGGGCAATCTGAACCTGAAGCTACACCTATGTCTCCAGTGTTCTGAAGCCCACACCTGGACTTTCTGTGATTACAACAGCAACAGTTCACCTGGACTGGAATTATTCTCATCCTTACTGGAGTCGTTTTTGCTTCTGCTCAAATATAAAGACATGCGATTTTGCAATGAAATGGCATATGCAGAAAGCCTGAATATGTCAGAGACATTTCACGAATGCTGGTTTCCTGCATGTTATTTCCCCCGACTAAGAGGAAAACACAGGCGATGGCTTTCCATTTCCATAAACACAGATAGGGGAAAAAGGTGTAGACTTCGTTGTTCACAGAAATAATGTTAGTTCACAGAAATAATGTTAGATTAAAGGAAGAGTTGTGCATTTTGACCACAGGACTGATTCAACAACAAAGAGGACATGTTATAGACAATTTTAAAAATAGGACTGGCCATTATCCTGCTTAGAAACTGAAAGCTAGAACTCCCTGTTCGTCAGTGACATGGATTAAATGTCCCATTGTGTCAGGGGCACTGAATGAGATACTGTGCTATTTTCAAAGGCATAACAACATGTGATTTCTTTTTTAAAAAAAAGGATTTCTAATATAAAGATAGCCATAATCAAACAAAATTGAAGTACCTAAAAAAATACAAAGAACAACCAAAATCTCACACACAGTAATTTGTGGCATTTCGGCTACTCTCTGTTACAAACTGATGCTAACCTTATATAAGTAACTACAATGACACATTTCTTCCATTGATAATAATGATCATATTTTCCAGCATGTGCTCATACTACTGTACCCTCTAAAGGATTTAGTCCAGCCCCTGGGACTCAGAAATGTGTACCTTTTTACTTTAGCCACAAATGTTCTATTTGAAGCTAAGGTTATTATATAAGTAATATATGATAACTTCTTCCCCAGGTACTTACCTAAAAATAATATTTTTGTATAAAAAAGATTCATGTTCATGGTCAACATTTGAAAAAATAGTGCCTTTCTGCTTAGCACCCAATTCAGCATCTATATCATTATTGTATGTGCTCATCTTTCCTACTTGACTATAATATCTTGGGGACAGAGAATGTGTATCGTCTCTTTTTCAAAGTTCCTGGAACAGTGTCTAAAGCATAGTAGGGGCTCAATCAATTTTGTGAAATGAATAAATGAGTGAATGATGTGGTGTTAGATACTTTATAAAGCTAAGATTCAGAGGAGGTTAAAATCAACAGGATGTGGGAGGGGGTAATCTAAAGCTGAATTATTAAGAGACCTGATAGAGATCTCTTTGAATCTACATATATTGGTGCATTCTGGTGTTTTAACCACATGGCTATCAGTTCCCCAGTTCATAAGGTAAAAATAAAATAAAATTAGATATCTGGAGAGTTAGGGGCTAGGTTAGCCTAGTAGCCTTTCACAGGTACAATTTATTTTTACAGTTAATAGAAGAACACTGAATCTTCCTGGAATAACCTGATTCCAACAGAGTTAAATAAAGTTGTTCACTTTTTCAGCTTTTTGACATATATTTCTGTCTTTCTAGACTGTGAAGGAAATCTCTATTTCCCAAAAGCCCCAGTGCCAATTTTAATGATCCTGTCCACGTGACATTCTTTTTTTTTTGTTTCATTACTATTAGTGAATGACAAGTGAAGGATATTCATTTTAACTTGAAAATGTCAGGTATGCACTTTAAGAGATATATTTTTGCAGCTTTTAATGAGGTGGTGTTTCTTTTTGAAAGAAATACTCATCTCTGACGCCAGTGCTGTGCAGGTGACAACTGATATTTAATAAGCGATGGTTCTTGTATTAGTTTCTGATCTCTAAAGAAAATGTCTCAGATTGCTTTTGAGAAACTCTTAGCATCAGTAGCCCAAAGGCAAGATGTGACCTTTTTATTACATAATGATAATCATTTATTATCTTACAATGTATCTTAACGTCACAGACAAAATGCCACTTTGATAATTGCTTTCAATTAGCTTTGAGCATAGCATATATTCACAAAATGTCTTCTCTAATTTAGACTTGAATTAGAGAAAATTGCAGACATAATCTACTTTAAGCTTCTCATTTAAGGTGATTTGCAGTTTTATATCCAAGAAATCAAAACGAGTAGCTTTAGAACAGTCCCTCAAAGTGTTTTAAGTAGGCTTTTCAATATTTGATTCTATTCTATTATCAATTAATTAACAAATTAGAAAGTAGTTCATCATCCTGACCTTTTATGCATATTAACTTATTACTTTTGATTCTAATGATTGTTTTGAAATTAAGCCTGGCCGTTTGTGTTGAAAGAAAGAAACAATCTGATTAGTAAGATAAATAAGGCTTGTCTCGATATCAAGTTCATCTTGATATTTGGTTGTAGCTGGGATTCTGAATACTCTAATGTTGCATCCTTTCCTGTCTTAAATAAATGATACATAGCGAATGGTCAATAAATTATATGAGATAATCATGTAACCTAAAGAGGAGTTTGGGAGTATTACTACAATTGAGGTTAGAGGTAACAAACAGGATGATTAAAAGGTGATTTCAATTAATTTTTATGTTTTGTTAATACCAAGCATTGGAATATGTTTTAAATGCATATCTTTATCTCTCTTAAGGATATTTTTGAAATAATAGAACTCAGAAACTGCATTTTTATACTTGTGGTGTTTCAGTAATTTATGGGCTATCATTAACCTAACAGGAATTCTCAGAAATTGGTATTATATCTGAGATTACTCTCTTTCTCTTTTTTTTTCCTTTAGATAAAAATTACACACAAGAACCAAGCCCCAATGCTGATGGGCCCTCCTCCAAAAACTGGGTTGTTCTGCTCCCTCGTCAAAAGAACAAGGAACATCAGCAAGGAATAATCGTGTATTGTTTCCATTCTCAGATCTAATGAGCATATTTGGGCCATGGAACACTTATGCTGGAAATCTTTGAATCATTTCAAGTCTCCTGCTCATGCAAAATCATGGAATTTGTCTAAAATTCATCTAACAGTTTTTGTTACTGAGTTAATGTAAAATTCACCTATTAGAAAATTTGTCTCAGTTTTTATAGACATCTATGCATGAAGAAAGCAGAAGTTTACATGAAGTGATCTTGCAAATTTTTGTTGCATGCATTCCCATAGATTTTTATGTCTCCTATCCATTCTTCCTGCAATTTCCATTTCCTAACTGTGATTAAAAAAACTTGTAAACATAAAAAAGGATGCCATGGGGAATGTGATTCTCAGCGTGATGTCAGTTATCAGTAAACACTGATGAGTAATGCTACGTGATCGGAACTGCAGATTGCTTTGCTTCTCCCTCTTAGAGTCAGTGTATCAATAGTCTTTGGCCAGTGACTTGAGGAGAAACTTTTAACTGAAAGATTTTATTAAATAGTTGTATATGATACCTTGCTGTATCTAAGTAATTTTTCTTTAACTTCTTAGTGCTTCTGAGTGGAAGTTAAAATATCAGGCATAAAATTTTCTTGTGCTGAAAAATAGAAAGTGGTTTTTATTTTGTTTAGCTTTGTTTTTAATTCCAGAAATAAGTGAAAACATGTTACTTCGCAGTGAAGTGTGGTAATATGACAAGCCTTATTCCTTTCTGCATGTAAACCTAGGAGATTATTCATAATCACACCAGTAACCAAATAGATGTTTTAAACTATGTGCCTAATAAACTGTGTTTCCCACCAAAGATTCAGAAAAGATGCGTGAGAGAAATGTTTTAATGCATAATTAATTGGGGAGAAAATTTATGGCTCTTATGATTAATTTTTTGATGACTAAAACTCTGGAAGAGAGTGAATTACCAATTAATTATAATTAAAATTCTCACCTTTCAGAGACAGGCCATACAACACAATCAAAGCTCAGTATTACTAACTTAACAGGGGTTAGATATAAAAAGCTGATTTCTTGATCTTTTTTATTTTTTTGGTCTTTTATAAATATAAGTGTCTGTAATTGGTAATGGATCATTCAGTATACTTAAGAAAGTAAATGATTGTATCAGCTCCTTTCTAATATAAATTGATGCCTGTAATGATCCTGAGCTCATGGAAGCAAGTCATGCCCCCTCACCTCCTCCACCGCCATCTCTATGACATTTCAAATGTTTATTTGCAGATAACGGCCTCGATCATTGTTTAAGACACTCATGGCATGGTTGGATTCTCTGACTGTTTAGAGAAATTGTGGAATAGTCATTTTCTTCCTGTTTCATTTATTCTGTGATGCAAACAGAAATGCTTTTCTGAGCAATTTGGTATTGTTCATTCATATTGACCTGCATCTCATCATTGCATGTTTTGCGTTTTCAAACATGCCGCAAGGAAGACAAGTGTTTGAAATGCATGATTTATTAGTTTCTCCCTCCACTCTGCATTAAAGTACTAATGATTTATCAGTTCTGTTTTTTTATTGATTCATTCATCTTTGAATAACAAATAGCATTTAGTGATTCTGTTGAACACAATCCTGTGCATGGATTTATGGATTTCAAGTAAAATTGCTATAATTTTTGTTCTTTGCTTTGAAAACTCAACTGAATGCTTTCTATCAAATAGCTACTGTCAAGAAATGTGCTATAAGGGAAGATTATGTATAAAGCATATTCTTTTAGTGTTCCAGGAACATTAAATGGTAAATATCAATCAACAATAAATTTAATTGCTTTGAAAATAAAGGCTTTTGAATAAAATCAAGACATAATTTAGCATTCCCAGGAAAATTATTATTATAATTATAAATGTAGTGCCACAATCGCTTTCCCTAGTATAATTTGTTTTAATGGTATTTGGCAGAACAGTATTCGAGACCAAAAAAGATTCAAACGAGTAACAAATGTATTACGGGTATAATGTTGTGTAACACACATTTTTTTTATGTGCATCTAAGGTTACAGGTAATAAATATTTTCACATAAACTGACAAAATTGTCTACCATGATCAGGCAGGCTTTGTGTCAAATACATATTCTGAAGCCATAAATGATTTTACGTTCAGTACAACATGCGATTACTTCTTGGCCACCTTTCAGAGAATATAGTTTGAAGGCAGCAACAGTTTGTGAATCATTCTTAACAGTCTGTGTGGTGGAAGGCCTTTGAAAAGACAGTAAGATGAGGCAAATTAAACAACTGGCCCATAACCCTGCAACACTTGAAGCAATGGGACATAGCTTTATTTCGATGCAGCTCCATAACTGTAATTATCAATAATAGTATTTACATTTTCAATCAAGTGGAGTCACTGGTATCAATAATAAATGTTCAAATAGCGATCAAATTTTACATCTTGCAACTATTTTCTAGAGATACTCACATGCCTGCCCTTCAAGTATACTACTCCTGGGATTTGGAAAGTAGTTTATAAAAACCTACCTGATGATTTTGAAGTCAGAGAAAATATTCTTCCCATTTTAATGCCAGCTTCAAGCAAAGAATATTTATTTTAAGAAAAGTTCTAAACTGAAAGTTCTAGGTCATATTAAAATATTGAATAATGAATGTTAGCTTTACAAGATAGAGCTTTTAGTTGTGTATGTGGGTGAGTGATTGAGTAGTTGAGTCAACCTCTTTTAAATATAGTCGACATAGTGATATAAAGATTTAAGTGGATGAAGTTCTTAGTGAAAATTATCACTGAGTTTACAAAGGTCAAAGGAAAAGGGAAAAAGAGATATGTTCTTTGCTAAGCATCATTATACACTTAGTTAATAAACAGAGAGATTCCAAAATAAACCTGGAGTTCATGCTTCTAGTAGGAGTGATGTATTTATGTAGAACCAGGAATTTTAAAGGATGTATTTTTCCACATGTATAAACCATGTGCATTTGATTCAAAAAGTGCATGTCAGCTTATTATGGAGGACGGAGACATGTGGTAAGAAGAGAAAAAATTAACATTTGAATTTTTTAAATTTTTAAATGGGTTATGTGATTATAACCAGTATAAAGCAAATGGCTCAAATGTTTAGGATAGTCACAGAAATTTATTTTTTTATTTAATTTTTATTGTATTTTTCCATTACCACTTAGTCCCCTTATACTCCCTCCTCCAGCAATCACCACACTGTTGTCCATGTCCATGAGTCTCTTTTCTTTTTTGCTCAATCCCTCCACCCCCTAAACCATCCCCCGCACTTGGCTGTCATCCTGCTCTCAATCTATGAGTCAGTCCCCTTTTTCCTTGTTAGTTTGTTCATTGGATTCCACATAATGTGTGAAATCATATGGTATTTGTCTTTCCCTGACTGGCTTATTTCACTTTGCATAATGTTCTCCAGGGCCATCCATGCTGTTGCAAAGGGTAAAAGTTTCTCCTTTTTTACAGCTGAATAGTATTCCATTGTGTAAATGTCCCGTAATTCTTTTATCCACTCACACAAACAGATCCAGCAGAGGGAGCCACACACTAGGCAGAAATTTAAATCCAACAAGAATTAATGAATCGCATATATAGTTCTGCATTTTATTCATTTTTTCACCTAGTTTTGGGTGATGGGAAGCAATTGCAATTTTCAAAAAAGAGTCTGTTTTAAATCTCAGATTACATTCTCCTTGAATGAGATAAAACTTTTAAATGGCTCCATTAATTTTTGTGTTAAAGTTAGTTTGCTATTTTGCTATTTATTGGTTACAAAAAGAAAAATGTACTTTTCATGGCACATATAACCACAAATAACTATTCAAATACCCTACATGTATCCTGATATTTAAAATGATTGAGCCCTTATAATATATGTTGAGGATGTAAAATATAAATAAACAAAACAAACAGAAACCTGCAAAAGAGCTTTTATTCTTTGAAAAACAGAAATCACTCCTTATATCTCCCAATTAAATTGCATTCTGTTTAAATAAAGTTTGGATAAACTCACATTGTTAGGGTTCTATACACCCTTGTTGTGTTTAGAAACATGGTATTCACTTCATTATATCTTATTTTCCCAGAAAGTGTCATATATATATATATCATATTCTGTTTTTTGAAATAAAAATGTTAACCGCTCTGATCAGCGTCATTCCTTACTGCCACTGTGGCCAGATTTTGTTGCTGAATGAACTCTTCAAGCAGTTGACGGGAAATCTACTCTAGTTAATATCCACCACGAGCGCCAGGCCTTTTGTTGGGAAGTTAGGAGTCTGAGTGTTTGAGCACTGAATTCTGTGTTGTGAGGGGCCCGGTCATTCCCCTTTGTTCTGCTTTGGCCCCACGTTGCTGCTGTGAACGTTATTCCAGCAATTTCAGAGATTCCAGGAAAACAATAAACCAGATGATAGAATCGTGGGAACTGAAAGACTAGGGCAGGGATTGTATGAGGACTCGTGTAAAATTTTCTAGATGAAACTGATTTCTAATTTTACTTTGTGTAACAGACTTCAATAATTATCACACGGGCACTGACTTGGTACAAAGATATTTTACGAGGGGACTCCAGCAATTAAAGCCTTTTTTAAAAGGACCTATCTCTAAAAGTCTTTCTCTGTATTAGAAGAGGGAAATAAGTGAATGGCCATATTAAATGATGGACTAAGGTAAGAACCAAGGTAAGCAAAATGTGGTACATATCGAAATGAGCAAACCTGATTTGGTGGGAGGAATTCGTAAATGCGTCTAGAAAAGATCAAACTGCAAATGGCCTTTCAGGGTAGTGAGAATTTTCCATGGAGAGGTAGAATGAAGAATCCCCTGAATAAGAGAAGGCGAGTAAAGGCACAGGGATAGAAATCGAGTCCCGATGCTTCATTGCCTCATTTCATACAAAGGTTAGAGTATTTATAAATTAGGTGTTTGGGGGGTGGTGGTTCTTAAAATTATTAGGAAAAGAAAGAGCAAGAGAAGAGAAGGAAGAAGAGAGAGAAACAGGGCAAAAGTAAAGAATGTAGGTAATCAGAGAAGGTGGGAGAAACAATAAAAGCAAACACCAAAATTAGGATTAAGTGAGAAGTAATTTCCCATTCTGGAAGAGAAATACCTGAAAAATATACATGCCCCAGGTATTTTATGTATAAAGCCTCAAAGCAATATCTGGCTATGGTATGTTTTCAGGGAGTTTTGATGTCATTTTTAAATAATGTAAGTAACTTTGTAAACTCTCTAAAGTTCACAGAACACTAAAGTGATAGAGAATTCTAACTGTAAAATGTGGTGATGCAAAATATAGAAAAAATTAGGTATTGACATGTACATATAAAATAATACATTTTAAAGTTCAAAATAGAGTAGTGAAAACTCCCCAGTAGAAAAATAGAATAGTCTAACATCTTACAAATCATGTCAGTAATGCACACAAGTCTGTCTCTCTTACTCAATTCTTCCATCCAACATCCATTCCTGAAGTCAGTTGATCTCAGAAAAAAAAATCACTGATTAAAATTTTGTGGATAATACTCACGTTTTAGGGAGTTCATAGCACATTGTTGAAAAATTAGAAAATATATTTGTGTTCAGAAATGTCTGCATGTTTTCCTGGTGTAGCCCATTTTCAAGCCCCCGCAGCTTCAAGTGGTGCCCAGTAGTCACAAAGAACACTTCTGTTTCTTTCTTGCACTTCAAAGATTTGAAAGGGGTGGACAACGTAAGCACTACACAGCCCCACAAGTGTTATTTTAACATCGTGTTTCAGTTTTAAAGGGGTGGTCACAATATAGAAGACGGACCCCATTGTTAAGCTCCCAATGCATGTCCAGCTCCCTAGTGAACACCAGTGTGTAGAGATGCTGAAGCATGAAGGCTCTGAGACCAGACCTTGAGTCCAACTATTCGATTGGCCACCTACTTGCTGTGAAACCTCAGGCAAGTTATTCAAGGTCTCTGTGCCTCAGTTTCTCAACTGTAAACTCATAATGTATACTGAAAGAATTAAAGAATTCAGAGCAGTGTCCGGCACACAGATACATGTTAATAAAGGACAAAACATCCTTGGTATAGCAGACCTGACTCTGTTCTGCAAAAGTGCTGACAAATGGTTGCTTTCTCTATTAGAAAAATAGTTGTCAACTTCAGGTTCAAAATAACGGGTTGGTGTATGTCCAGGTTATTTTCATAGTGTCACACGTCTTCCAACCTAATTCTCCCATAAATTTATCTGGAAATTTGCAGATGTGCCAGAATAACCTCCTACAAACTGTAAATCTGAGCAAACATTATAACACTACCAGAGAAGCTTATAATGGACAACTCCAAGGAGCAAAGTAATATAATGAGACATATCACCTGAATCCTTGGCTGTCCAAAGGCATAGCTTTTGAAATTTCATTACCTTCTTTTTGAAAAATTTTTAATTGCAGCTTATTTTTCATATAATTTAGCATTGGTTTCAGTTATACAGCAGAGTGGTTAGGCAATCATATACATTACAGTGTTCCTCCTGACATTTTCAGTACCTACCTAGCACTGTTCACAATATTGTTGGCTGTATTCCCTATTCCGTACTTTACATCTCTGTGACTATTTTGTAACTGTCAATCTGTACTTCTTAATCTGTTCACCTCTTTCACCCAGTCCCCCAACTCCCCTCCCCTCTGGCAACTACAAGTCTGCTCTCTCTGTCTATGAGTCTGTTTCCATTTTGTTTGTTCATTTATTTTGTTCTTTAGATTTCACATATAAGTGAAGTCATATGGTATTTCTCTTTCCCCCACTAACTTATTTCACTGAGCATAAAACCTTCTAGGTCCAGCCATGCTGTTGCAAATCATTTTTTTAAAAGTGGTGGTGTACATAGACATACACACTGGAATATTACTTGGCCATAAAAAAGAATGAAATCTATTAGCTTTTTTATTATGTTCTTTTCTGCTTCTCCCTCCACTCTACCCACCACACTTCAAACTCAAATCAACGTTACCCACATTTCATTGTCAACACTCAAATTCCGCACTGAATGCACACGTTACCTCTGGCATCCATTCTGACCAATCTCTCTTCAGAGAACCTCAGGACATGTGAGAGTTGATTGGTGCTCATGGCTAAAGCCTCTCATAATAAGTGCCTTTGACTGTCCTCCCCTCCCCCAGCCACTGAGGCTCAGGGCCTCCAGAGAACTCTCCTTGTTCCTACTCTACCATCAGGTCTGGCAGGTGCTAGAGGAGAGCCACTGGCAATAGAGCTAGTGTCTACCAGCCTATTACACCTCCATGGCTGTCACACACGGACACCTATGCTCCTTGCCTCTGGCCAAGCACCAACAGAGGAGTCAGCAGACCTCACGCTGCCATCAAACATTCCCCCAGAGTTGCCTTCTCAGGGTCAAAACTGCAGAATCTATGGACTTCATGGATCTTGGGCTCTAAGAAAGAAGGGGACAGGTTGGCTGGAAAAACAGGTGTGGGTAATAATGAGAGGCATTCCATAGCTGGTTTCCTGTGGGGTAAGCACAGATGCTATAAGCACCGGCAACAAGCGATGCAGAGGAGGCCCGTGGACAATATGGAATGAGAGGTATAGCCTCCTTCTCCCTCCCTGTGAAAGACCACTCCATCCCAGTGAATGAGTTTGTTAAAACCCAGCAAAACCTTACCCATCACAGTCATGAACAATGTTAATTTATGAATAAAAGTAGGAATCACTGCTTATATAGTGCTTGTTCTGTTTCATGCACAATTCTATAGATAAATGAATTCACTTGAGTTCTATAATTAGCAACACCACCCCAATTCACTCATTACAAAATTGAGACACAGAGATGTTATCTGAAGCTTAACTCAAGGCTGTCATTGGGCCAGAGCAGTGTCTGTGTGTCCAGAGGGTGTAGGGGTAGTGGTCAGCTGTCTTCTACTCTCTGAGGAATGTAGAATGATGGCCCAAAAAGCTGTCCACACTAACCTTTGGTACCTGTGACTATGTTATGTTACATGGCAATGGGGAGTTAAGGTTGCAAATAGATTAAGGATGCTATGCAAACAACTATAAAGTAAAGAGGATAAACTGGGTTGTCCAGGTGGGCCCAATGGAACCTCAAGGATGCTTGAATGTGGAAGAGGAAGGCAGGAGGGCTGGTCAGAGTCAAAGAGAGATTTGAAAATGCTGCACCACTGCCTTTGAAGATGGCGGAAGGGAGACGGGAGCCACAGGGTGCGGGGCCTCTAGATGCTGCAAAAGGTGAGGAAACAAATTGTCCCCAGCAGGAACCCAGGATTTTGGTTTTAGCCCAGTGAAACCCATTTTGGACTTCTGATCCGTGGCACTGTGAGACATTTCTATTGTTTCAAGCCACTAAATGAGTAGTAATTTGTTACGGCAACAATAGGAAACTAATTTAGGTAGATAGGAAGGCAGAATATCCGCATTCAGAGCTGTGGTTACACTGATGCCTTTTAAAATAGAGTAAAAGTTCTCTTGCTTAAACCTCAGCGCATTTGAATTGCTTAATCTTCATTAAAATGCATTTAGTTTGCTCGAATCCAGTATACATATTCTCACTTTGGACCCTGATGTTGATAAATTGATGAGGGGAAGAAGCAGGGCTGGGGAGAAAGAGGGAGAGAGAGCTGTTACTTCCTAGTTCATTAGATTTTGATTGATACCACTTTAAGAAGGAAAAAAATGAAAAGAAAAATAAAGGCATCTGTTGTGATAAAAACCTATTTTATGGAAGACAGAGATCTCAATCATTTTTTTCAGGTGATATATTTAATCCTGGTTTTAGCTATTTGGAAGTCTGCAAAATAATGCTGGTTTCCCTTTCTCCAGACTCTTTCTACTTTCATCTGTAGGGATAAGAAAATAATAAAAGATCACTGTACATGAGAAGTTTTGAGTACTTCTTTTAAGTTAATTTCATTTGTCTGCCCATATTTTTCTGCACATTCACTTTGCAAGTTCAGTGGCAGCTGGAGCAATAGCTGAACAGAGCCGGCCAAGGAAGCCGCCCCACCCGCTGCATCCGAGCCCAGCGCTGGCCTTTGGGTTGCTGTCCCAATTTGAAGCTCTTGAACAAGAGTGTGCTTGGCAAATGCTAATGAATTTAAGCTGGTTTATATTTAACTTCCTAGGTGTTTAGAAGGGGAAATCAAAGTACTTTGGAGACATTTTACAGTGTAAAGACTTTCTGGGCCGCTTATCTTGTTTATAGCTCACAATTTCTTCGGTCCAAGGAAGGTTGCAGGTTGGATGAAAACTTAGCATGTCTATAACTTGAGTTCTGTTTCTGTTGTTCGCTATTGTAACCGAGTTTCAGGTAGCTACCAGAGACTGTTGTCTTTCACACACAGGAGAATTAATCAATTCAGTGGTCTGTTTGGTATAGTTTATTGATAAAGATTCTCTCTTTGACTAAACTCTACTCAGGCTCCTCTGAACTGTTTTTCAACTGGGCCTCAACATGCGGTCTTCCTTGTTTCTCTCTGCCTGGTTCAACATTAGCAAGGATCCTGCTGAATCAATTTGCAGCATCCCCCACCCTGCCTATCTGATCACCCTCAATAACTAATCAGGCTTCTCCTCTGCCACCACCTCCCAGGGGCTGTCTGATTAGCCCCACCTGCCTTCAGCAAGAATCCTCTCTGTCATTGTCCACCCACTGACCCCCGTCTTGCTCTTTAGCTGTATTTAAGTTGAGCCCAGTCTTTCTTCCTCAGTGCAAAATTCCCCTGCACTGGTCCCTATACCCTATCACAGTTGCCCCCCTTTGAATAAAGCCTTCCTTATGGTACCATTGGCTATTATTTTTAACAATAATTTTTTATCTGTTTTTTTTTGTTTTGTTTTTTATTTATTTTCTATTGTTGTTCAAGTACAGTTCTCTCCATTTTCCTACCACCACTTTCCCCCACCCTACCCATCCCCACCTCCCACCCTCAGTTCTGCCCCCCTTTGCCTTTGTCTTTGTCCACGAGTCCTTTATACCTGTTCCTTGATGACCCTTCCCCTTCTTTCCCTCGTTATCCCCTCCCCGCTGGTTACTGCCAGATTGTTCTTTATTTCAATGTCTCCGGTTTTCTATTTTGCTTGCTTGTTTGTTCTGTTGATTAGGTTCCACTTATAGGTGAGATCATATGGTTTTTGCTTTCACCACCTGGCTTATTTCACTTAGCATAATGCTCTACAGTTCCATCCATACTGTTGAAAAGGGTAGGAGCCCCTTCTTTCTTTCTGCTGCATAGAATTCCATTGTGTAAATGTACCACAGTTTTTTGATCCACTCATTTACTGATGGGCACCTAGGTTGCTTCCAGCACTTGGCTATTATAAATTGTGCTGTTATGAACATTGGGGTGCATAG
Source organism: Trachops cirrhosus (assembly GCA_028533065.1). Classification (NCBI taxonomy): domain Eukaryota; kingdom Metazoa; phylum Chordata; class Mammalia; order Chiroptera; family Phyllostomidae; genus Trachops; species Trachops cirrhosus. Next base: position 19,999,253 of record CM052549.1, read on the forward strand.
GTTCTTTTAGATTGGTGTTTCAGGGTTCTTAGGGTATAATCCCAGCAATGGAATTGCTAGGCCAAGATGTTGTTTTTTAATAAGGGTAACACTAGGAGAGAAGCCCACTGGGTAAATCACATAAGTGGGCATAGAGGATGGTGAGAACGATGTGGTGACTAGCAAACTCACACATAACTGGTTTATAGGGGTCTGTGACCACCCAGGGCAAACAAATTGTTGCTAGATGAGAAAGTTACTGACATTGACATTTCTTCCAGTTTTCAAGACAACTGGCAAACTAAGATTTTTATATAAAGTCTTTTAATTTTAGAATCCTGTCTAACAAATAAGCAAAAAAACACTTCTGTAAATTTCATTTAGCTTATGGGTTCTTAATTTCTTACCATCTTTCATTTAGAAACTTTTTATCTCTGTAAAGTGTCAATTCTGTAGTCAAAAGGACTATTTATCTGATAATGATAAGACTCACTACTGCCTTATCAGCCTCAATTTCTCTGGTAAAAAGTAGTAAGTAGTTAATGTGAATTGTTTCAACTGAGAGTAAATGTACCAAAACACTGATGAGACAAAAATGTTGCTTATCTCTTATTGATTCATAAATTTAGTACATGTTGTTTGATGCCTATGGGGTCAGGAAACATCAGTGAATAAAACAAAGTCCATTGTCTTCACGTGGGTCATAATATTCTAGTTGATATAATCATTATACCACCTCTGTAAGCCATTAAAAATAGCAATAGTACCTAAAAGTTAAATTAAAAACTTTCATGAGGCTATTCTATACTTGGGAAACTTACAAGCAAGTCTTTTTATAGCAGAAGTAATCACTTTCATATTATAGTATTAAGTTTGGCATTTTTGTTTTCATTCTCTGCTCTCCATTTATTCTGCTTAATTTGATTTATCAAATTTCATTGACTCTTACTTTTACTCTGAACTTTTACTACCATGTACTGAAAGGAAATGAATAAAAGGTCAACATGGTGGGTGATTTATTTATATTATATGTTGATGGGCTTTTTTTATTATTGCAGCTGAGAATAATCTCATGGTCACAGAGCTAAATAGTGAGGATTGGACACAGGCTTAACACTCTACAAAGTACTTTCCACTACCCCTGTATGTATGCCTCCTAAGGTGGGGAAGGTAACAATCAGAGTATCTTCTTGGATCCCCACATTTTCCTAAGAGCTGGGGAAAAAAATCATGTGTAAGCCAACAACAACAACAACAACAAAATATATATATATGTAAATCAAATATTAAAATGAAACTTCAGGTTAGCAGTAGGTCACAAAATATTTGCGCATGCTCCCAGGTTTAAGCGATCAGAAAATTGGAAGATGCTTTAGGGAAAGCACTGTTCCACACTTCGAATATTTACCAATAGCCTGAATCTCATTTCTAAGCTGCAGACCTGTCTAACTGCCTACTGGTATCTGCTTGGATGCTCCACTGGCAACACAAATTCAACGTGCCTGAAACTAGACATGCCCACATTCGCACATGACAGTCTGCTCTTGTGTATGTTACTTGCTTTTCATGTGAGGAAGCATGACCCAGTCTTTTATAGCTAATCAGTTACCAAGTCTTTTCTATTCAGTTTATTTCATATATTTTTGTTCATCTTCTCCTGCCCCCACTGCTGTTGTCTAATTTTTGGTTTTTATCGCTCATTTGTACTTTTTCAATAATAACCTATCTGCTCTGTTTGTTCTGCTTTCAATTGATCCTACCACATGATGTAAGAAAAGTTTCTACAATGCAAATATATTACTAATATACTATTAATATACTAATGCATACTGCAAAATGACTAAATACTGAATAAGGTACATTATTAAATTTTCATATAAATGTGAATGGCTTCAAGATTTTTGTGATAATGTCTTTACTCTCCTGCATTAAAATGAGTTATTTTGAGTGAGGGAAGAAAGGACAAGAATAATAGAAATACACATCAACAATATCTTATCAAAACCACAGCATCGAGTTCGCTGTGTGATAGAGATGTGTGGACCTTAACCACCATCATAGAGAAAGGCGCTGAATAATACTGACCTTGAAGGTTCCAGAACAACTCAGGGCTCTTCTAGTAATTCCAAGGCCACTGCCTCATACTTTCTTAACCCTATAATATCCTTGCAATCTTGGTAAATATGTGGATTTTCGTATCTCATTGTTCGGTGGAGAATGTGTTCATTCAAAGCTTGTTTTGTTTTGACTGGTTATTAAATAAGGTTATAATTGTAACCAAACAATTCAAGGAATAAGGGATAAAATATGAGTTAAAGCCGTTAGCATCTATAAAGTTCTGCCGATGGTCTAAAAAGTGTTTTCAAAATACTTACACATATTTGTAACTTTTTCTGTAGTCTCAAGTAATTACATGCTGTGAGTACTCTTCACATCCATGAAGAATTAGTTGAATATTTTAGATCACCTTGACATATGTAGTTCTAAACATCTGACATTTCTTTTAAAGATATTATATTATAGATATGTTTTCTTCTTGTTCTCAGTATGTGTATTCTATCTTTTAGACATGTTTTAGAGAAAAACACAATTTTTGTCTGACTCATTTATTCACACATCATACACAATTTGGCAAAATAAACTTCACTGAAGTTTAGAAGAGTCATATATAGCCTAAATTAATTTCAAGGTTTTAAAATCTGTATTATAGAAAGGAATTTAAAATATTATAGGAAAATGCTCATTGAATTATTACCATGTCTTACATTATATATATAATGTAAGTATATATATACACATTATATATAGTATATATAATATACATTATATATAGTATATATAATATACTATATATTATAGTATATATAGTACATATCTATTTCTTACTATATATATATATATATATATACTGTAACAAAACACATAGGCAAAGTAGAAGTTACCTTTTATTCATGTAAAGGACTGGCGGTAACCCTTAGGCAAACTGTCTTCTTGCTTAATAAATGCATCAAGTAAGGTTTCTAAATGATCCTTTGATTTCAAGTAACTTATATTTGTTGCCAAACACATAATATTAACATTTAAGAAAAGTGAAATTTGTGAATTATTAGGTCTTTCATCTTAAGTTGATTTTCATTGCCCTCCTGGTTTATAAGCACTCCTAAGCTAGACCACCCATCCCAGGCAGAGAAGGGCCAATGAAATTTGAAAATAGAAAACAATAACGATACCCCTTAGAACTCAATGTTCCATCAGTTTCTAGTTCATAGGTTTTTTTAAAAGCATAATAGCCTCTGATTTTTGTAACTACTTTTAAATTACTGAGATTTCTCTTTCATTTTAGAGCTATTTTAAATTTGACTTTTCCAAATATGAAAATGTAAACATATTATCTCATTTTAATTTTTAAATTATGCATTCCTTTTCTAAGTTTTGGGAACATGTATTTCAAATATCTGAACATGATCCTCATTGTCTGGTATCTTTATCTGGACAAAAGTATTACTTATTTTCTATCATATTTTTAATTTCTCTAAATTAGTCCCAGTAACACTTGAAATAAAAAATATTTAGAGCTTACAGAACTACTGATTGAATATATATGTTTTAGAGTTGTGTCCATGTACCTTAAGTTCTTTGGCCACATTGTCACAGTCAACAAGAAATAGAACACCCACATACTCCAGAACATGTATACTCTGCAATAGTTCAGACTGGAAAAAACATACTATGAGACTTTTAAAATAAAAGAATTATCATCAAATCTGAATTATCCAATAAAAAGTATGTGCATGATAGAATAGTTATTTCCAAAATATTTGGTTTTAGAGAACATTATTTTATTTTAGAGGCAATTTGCATAATTGTGTTTTATTAGGCAAATATTAAAATTACTTTGCTTCTCCTGCAGAAACAATGCCTGATGATAATGGGGATAATTGAGGAGTGGTGGTGACAAGAGTTGGCAAGTTTTTCAGAATTTTAATGCATGTCTTGGATAAAATGCAAAAGCCCAAATCATGTAGGTAATTGAAATTTAAAATTGAAATAACTAAACATAACAATGAAAACCCTACTCATGAACATACTTATATTATTTATTGAGATATTATTTGTTATTTTAAAAGTTTAGGTTCCAGATTCCTTCAAGGGTTTTTGTTTAGAAACGTCGGTTAAGAAACACTATAGCCAGATATGACGTCATCTGGCTGCAGTGGTCTGAAAAAGGTGGCTAAGGTTGTAATACAATTTGATTTTAGGTGGAGAAGATCATACCTTTTTCCCTTTATTATAATAAAAAAACAAGTGTATTTGTTTAAAAACTGATTTGAAGCAATTTTTACCAATAATACAGAGCTCCTTAGTTCACTTAAAAGAGTGAAACACCTATATATATTTTGAATATGCTCACTCCTAGCTTTTTTCTCCCAACTACACATGGATTTTAAATGAAAGTAACAAGCCATCCACAAGGCTTTTCTTCGCCTTTGGTTTGTGTGCAAATAAAATGTCTTCTCTGTTACATCATTGCCTATGCTTTCAATGGTCACCGACTCCCTATTTTTCTTCTGCTGATGGCATCTGGACCACAAGCTCTCAGTGTATTAGTAGAGTCTTATGGCAGATGGAGAAGAAAATGGGTGTGTGTTTAATCTTTGACCTTCTCCATCAACTCAGGATTCAAATACAATCCCATATTTAGTTTTACAATTGATTGCTCGTGATTTCACATTTCCTGTTGGCACAGAAACCAATTGATATCTTCTGATGCAGGACCCTGTAGTATGAGAAGAAGGGGCATGGGAGGAGGGTGCAGAGAAAGACCAAAATTAATCTTTATTTTGCTTGTTTCTTGTAGTATATAATGCTTTATTTAAATTTGTCAATTACAGTTTACACTCAACGTTTTGTATTGGTGTCAGGTGTACAGCATATTGGTTAGTAAATCATATACCTTATAAAGTGTTCCCCCCAATATTTCCAGTACCCATCTGGCACCAAAGTTAATCCTGACACATGCATTGTCGCTGCGGCCACAAGGTGACATCATTGATAGTTGTCAACAAGCTGGTGGTGGTACCAATGCTGGTTCAGACTTTTGAGGGTGTTATAGGAGTAACCACACCCCAAGCATAGGTTCTAAAGTTACATTTCTCTTTCTTCATGCACCACGCTTGGCCATTTCCCCCCCAAAACATAACACCATTGCTGTGTTTGGGATCGGCTTCCTCCTTCAGGCGAACATTGTGCTCACAACTTCCCTTCATTACTGCTCAGACCTATGTCTTAAACTGAAACACCAGCTTGAACTCTACCTTCTCTCAAAGGTATTTCATTTTAGGAGTCAGATTTCTTTCCCTGCCAGTAATCCTCCTGAAAACATCCTCTTATACTCTCGTCTCTTTCCCTTTAATTCTCAAGGGGTTGAGATTTCTGTGTCATCTCCCACACTTACACCAGTTGTATCATTCTTATTATCTGTGACCAGTGAGGGAGAACAAGAACCTCAGAAATCATGAGAAAGTCATATGAGGTACTTTTGCAGGTTCCCTGTCCTTCTCAGCATCTCCCCTTCATTCCGCAATTGATATGTTTACTTACCTGCAGCTTCTCTTGGAAAATACACTCATACACTTGCCCTATCAAGTACCTTTAGAACCGGTATGTGTAAACTGCTCTGGACTTGGTCGGCTTGACAATTCAGCAAAGCTTGACTTCTGTCAGTGTTTTTCATCTTCTTTGGGGTTCCCTTGTCAATGACATCTACAAATGGTTGCATTTTACCAGAAATGCTTGTTCCCCACTGAAACTGATCTTATTGTCTTGGGGCTCAAGAAACTGATCACACCATCCATGATTACAGAGAATATTTTTTTATAACTAGATGTTTTTTATAACTAGAGATGTAATTTTCACAAAATGCTTTCTTTGAGGAACAGCCTCAGGGGGCAGAAAGCTTACCAGGTTTCCAGTCAGCCTGACCCAATTCCAAAATCCTGAGAAAAAGAAAAGGAGAGAAGGCAGAGGAGGAACCGAATAAATGAGCAATGAGGAGGAGAAAAGAAGTCAAAATTGCACTGGTGCTCTAGTTGTGACCGTTTTCGCACTCTGCCATTTGGAATCTGAAATGAACGGCGTGGTATTTATATCGCAAGGGAGTTTGTCATGCACTGAGATAAAAATAATGAATACTAGATTTTTTTTAAAGTATGTATAATGAAAGCTTAAGGGGTATCCCAAGGAAAAGGATTGTGACTTCAACCTTTTGATGAAGTAAACCTGTTAGTCATGTAACAAACCAACCAGATGGAGTGGGTGTCAATGAAAGGGGTCGCTACTGAATTCCACATAAGGGAGCATCGTCTGTAGCGATGCTTTTCCTTCTGTGCCCATGGAGGTTGACCAGACCCTCGGGGTTCAAGCTCCTGGTGTCTGAAGTGCAACTCAGTAGAGACCAATTTAAACAAAGAAAAGAGAAACTCTTGAGAAATACTAAAAGAAAATGCTTAAAGAATAAGAATAACTATTTGCATATCATAAAGGAGATTGAAGTGCGATAAATGAAAGAGATAATTTAAGAGTTCAAATTTTCTCTAACTCCATCTTGTTTTGTAATACAAACAGTGTTTGGTATTTTTTTGAGGCAGTAGTTTTCTCAAATTTATATGTGTATATACACATATATACATATGCCTATATGTTGATTTAGTTACATATGTAACCATTTATACACGCACATAGATTTCCAACTTTCCAGTATTTGTTTATTAACTGCCCTGGTATTAATATGTTACATTTCACAAGCACATCATATTAATTTACACTGAAATAAGACTATTTACCAAACATCCATCAGTTCTTAAAAATATATATATATTTTCCAATTCCTGGAAGCTTTCTACAATTGCTTTAACATCAAAACAGAAAGATTATTTTCATTTTCCTTGTGGAGTCTTTTAGTCATTTGCTAATGGCTCGATTTCCTTTTTCCATCAGGAATGTAACTATTCTTCGGGAAGTAATTCAGAATAAATATTCACCAGGTGTGGGTTTTGGTAACTCAAGTGTTAAAGTTAGCAAATACCGCAGTCTGCAGCTGATTTCTATGCTTTTCCTGTTACTTGCCAAGTGACTCCTTTTATGCCATAAATAATTTAGAGTTCAAAGTGAAGTATGCCGCTAAGTGCTAGAAAGCTCCAAATCACGTTTGTTTCATTTGTTAATGTTTCCCTCATATAACCAAAATCAGAGACCCGTCTACTTGTCCTCTAATTTTAAGCAAAAGTCTTCTTATAAATGAGTATGCCAAGCATAAGCTTTCTTCTGTCAAGTGGTGGAAGAATAAATCAAATAGCCAATGTGAATTGATTATATAACACTTTTATATGTATTCTTACTAGTGACAAAATAATACTGACTGTACACATTTCATATAGAAAAATCTATACTTGATGTGACAAAATAAAGCAGAATGTGAAAATGCAATATAGATTAATTTGAAAGAGTTTTATTGATACCTGTAATTTAACAGTAGCATCTAAATGTAAGAAAGTTTACATTTATATGTATTTGAGTCAACATACACATAACCAACCTGCAACCCTTGAAAGAATAACATTAAAATTTTAACTGAATACTTCTTACGAGAGTGTCTCATGAGTAACTTTACACATTCACTTCAGCGTGCTGTGAAAACGACACAGCGGATTCGTCCCAGGAGTGGAAAACATTCTGCCACTTTATGGTAGTGGTTTCCTTATGCAGAAAAGGAGCCATTTCAAATGGTCTTCTGTTAGTTTTATTTTTGAACTTGAGACAGTGTTTGGAATGAAAAGAGATCTAACAGAAAATCTAGACCACACTCTCATTTTAACAATTGACAAAAGACAGGCTCAAAAGTTTTAAGTTGCCAAAGTTACAAAGGTGATTTGCGGTGGCTCTGGAATTAAAATGCTGGCAACGCACCCTGGCCACTCTGCTTTGCTGCCTCATATGAAATAAAGTTTGTGAAATTCTACAACTCTTTCAAAAATGTATACTACAGACTAGTTTAAGATATCACTAGCCGGGTGTCATGAAAAACAAACAGTACTTCAAAAGAGTATCTAACTCCTTGAAAGTAATTTAAATGTCTTATTTACTTGACACCAAAATATGGAAAACTCTCCTGTTTTTCTTGGACTTTAGATTAGATTAGAAAGTAAGCAAGGCTTCTTTTGTTTGGTTTTATTTTTAATGAGCTAGAACTTGTTTCCTTATTTATGTACATGGGTTCGTATTGGCTTTTTTAAATCTTCTATATGTAGCAAAAGCAAGAGAGCAGGTCCTCAAATAACTTCATTTCATTCAACATCCTTTATTTTGTCCTTATAGCATTGATGAGAAATAAATTGATTCTGGGTCCAGGGCCACTGCCTGTGTGGAATTTGCACATTCTCATGTCTATGTGGGTTTTCTCCAGAGACTCTGGTTTCCTCCCACATCCCAAAGATGTGCGCTGAGATGAATTGGCGTGACTCCACGGTCCCGGTCTGATTCAGTAGGTGTGGGAGTGAGTGGCCTTGGAGTGGAAGGGCATTCTGTGAGGGTGGGTCCCGCCTGTGCCCTGAGCTGCCTGGAGAGTCCTCAGCCATCTGAGACCCTGTACTAGAATCAGCCAGTTGGAAATCAATTATCTTACTTGTTTTTATGCATCTTTCTTAAATGTACACATAGCTCACATTTATTTCTTTGTTTAAAATTAAAAGACTTTGTGGTCTTTATTTAAAAGCTTGGTGACATGCTCTGTCTGGTGTGGCTCAGGTGATTGGGCATCATCCTGCAAACCAAAAGGTCCCCAGCTTGATTCCAAGCCAGGGCACGTGCCTGGGAGGCAGTTTGTCCCCGTTCGGAGCATGGAAAGAAGGCAGTAGAGATTGATGTTCCTCTCTTACATCGATGTTTCTCTTCCTCTCTTTCTCCTTCTTTTCCCTTCTCTCTAAAGTAAAAAATAAGAAAAGCTGATGAATTTTTTTGTGAACAGAAATATGCTATAGGACCTTCACTGTTGTTTATATGAATTAGCTTGTAGTAAAACTGACTTCATTATCTGTCATTTTGCTTAAAGTCACCATTTCCAAGAACCTATTGATGACATTAAAAGAGGACTTCCTGAACTTAGCACCGTTACTAAAGCTCTGTTTATTCACTCATTTTTTAAACGTAAGTAATTTCTAATATTGTAGGACCTTTGTCAGGATGGACTTGTGATAATGCATCTAAGAAGTTAACATAGTACCTGGCACATAATAAGAGTTTAATAAACTGTTTTTTTTTTAATTTGTGTGTTAATGATTGGCTTTATCGAATGATCACGATCTCCTAATATTATCTGGTTCAATTACTCTTTTACATGAAACATCTTTTCTTGTTCACTTCCATCAACTTTTTAACTCCAACATCTCCCTAGTTAATGATGATAACTCCATTATTAAAGGGAAAAAGACTAATGTAATAGATCTCAAACACCTGTCATAAGCCAACTACTGTCCTGGGTATTTCATGTATTATTCATTCTGATTCTCAGAAGAATCATCTGAGGGAGGTATTACAACGCTCCTCCCTTTGTCTATGCTTGAACACTCAGTTCAAAGCAAGTGACTTAAACTCCGTACCAATATGGGAGAAACTAAATTTAAACTTAGCTGTTCCTGCTTTAGAAGTCCATAAATTTTCTAGTCTATTAGGTGACTTCAAAATCCAAAAGATCATTCAATTTTAAAAGTAAAAAGGAAGACTTTTACTTACTCTTCTAGTAGAAAAACAAGTTTTGTTTTGTTTAAGCCATATACAATTTCATCCCAGTGTGCCACCTTACATCAATGAACAAGAAACAGAATCTTTTTCGACTATAGATTATGAGATAGGACTTAGAGCTTTAGAGTTTCTGTCTGCTGCACCTTCACACGCTTTTGTATTCCCTTTCCCCCAATCAAATGCCAGATGCAAATACTACAAACACACCACACACACACACAAACACACACATACACATGAAGCCATTCACATCATTTCCTTCTTGACAGGCTAAAGCTTTCTTTCTAGGATAAGAATTAGACCTCACTACGCAACATGGCCAGACCTCCTATCAAGTCACTTTTAAGGATGACTGCAGAATGCATTACAACCTTCCTGATACCTCCTCAGGCCTTTTGTGAGGCCTACTCATACAAGTCCTAACTTTCAAACACTGAAAATCAAGTCAAAAAAAAATGTCTTCACCTTTCACATAAGAGAGATGACTGACTGCCTTCCTTTAGCAATATGGACCAGGTAATATGCTAAGCACTTATCTAAGAGTTCTAGTAAGTGCATGCAATGGATGCTAGTCCTTATCCCTTTTTCAAATGGGTAAACTTGGGGGGCAAGTGAAATGCACAAAGAAATAGGAGAGGATCCAGGATTACAACCAATAGGGATGTTTCCACGTTCTATCTTAAAATGTTTACATTGGATAAGCAAACTCCTGAGCTGGTCTGAGGTGAGTCTAGAATCATCACCTTGAGGAATCCCTACAAGAAACAGGGAGTGTTTTCTCCTTTTTGTGTTCCCCAACCTGTCACTACAAGAAAATAAGGAATCAGGTCCTCAAAACTGTGTGCATCAAAAATAGGAACCTGTCATATGACAGCATAATTTCCTTAAGACTGTTGGGTCCAGACAGTCTCCCTATTCTACGTCTCTCCAAGCAATAACGAGACTCCATCACCTGAAAGAAACTGCTGCCATTTTCATTCTCATTCATTAAACACCCTCTCTTTTAAAACCATAGTGTTTATGTAAAACAAAAGGAATAAAAATCTCCATAAACTTTACACTCTAAAATGTACTATATACTGTCAGAAACTATCCACCTGATGACATAAAAACCTTTTGAAATTTTAGTTATGATGCATGCTGTTTGGAAAATTGTGGACTTGTTCTGTTAGCACTGGGATGGCTGCAAGGAAGGCAGCTGCTGGGGAGACTTGGCAAGTGTACAAGTGAAGTTAGAAACGTACATGTTTATCACTTAGTGGCTGCTGCACACCTATTGTTCTTCTCCCAAAGATAACAATTCCACGCTTTATAGGCAATTTCCTTTCCTTTTCTCTCCCAGAGGCTCACCAAAATTCAGTAAGTTTATTTTAGTGAACGCCACCTTACTGCACTCAGCACCCTTGCCTAAGCAAAATTCCTTAAAATAAAACAAGCGGGGGCATTACTGCAGAGCGAGCAAAGCCAAAGTGATCAGGAGCCCATTTCTTTCCCAATGAGCTCATTGCTGTTAATTTCTCCTGTCCTTCGAGAATGTTTGGAAAAGCAAGTTCACCAGGAGAGTGAAATAAATGTAAAAACAAACTCAGTAAAGTATCTCTCCCCTTCAAAATCGCATCCTGAGTGAGGCAGTCCGACAGGACACGACTCTGGCACATGCTCTGCATAAAGTTTCAGATGATTAGGTGAGCGTGATCCTGGGAGCACACGTCAAAGTGTTCTGACACTGGTATCACATAGAAGCTGAACATTTGTAGAAACACCTCATAAATACGCATAATGCAACAGATTTCATTCTCAAGAAAACCATGACTTTCCCTCCTTGGAAATCTAGAGACAGTCTGTAATTGGAAAGAATATAATAATAGGCCCCAAATGTTAGAAATAAATGATAATATTTAAAGACTTGCCCTATGCCAAAATCTCTGATTGTCCCTACAATGCCCTACGGGGGAAGGCTTTACAGTCGGTGTGATGAGACATATGACTAAAGGGAAGGCTTTAGTGGGGGGGAGTGAGATGAATAAAGGATTTCACTTCTTTGGTACCTCCTCACACTTCCCTTTTGAACCCAAGATCCTCCATTTTACTAGTTGTTTTACAATGAACTTCTAAATTTTTAGTGCCCTTTTTTTGTAATCTATAAAATGAGAATTGGGGGAGAAAGTGGGACAACTGTAATTGAACAACAACAAAACAATAAAACAATAAATAAATAGATAAATAATAAGAATCATAGTAGTTTTTACATTGTAACAAAATATTAAATATAAAGAGCTCAGGATAATGCCTGGCACATAGTAAGATCCAACAAAAAATGTTGGCTGTTATATTAATTTTATGACTTTGAACAGCATTTCCTGTCTTCTGCATGTTCCCTCCCAAATGGAGAGCGCACTTAAGCACAGACCTGCTTCTCTGCCTTGGAGAAGATGCGCAGGACCAGGTGGAGTTTGGAGCCGCAGTGTGGGCGAGGCGACCAAGGGTGTGCACACACAGTTTTGGAGGCCACTGGTACTACTTTTCTGTGATCTAAAACTTCCATGCTTTCACATCACATAAGTGTAGTCAGTCTTCAGACCTACGACCAGGAAAAAGAACAAGCTAGACTGGTCTGACATAGTCTGAGCCTTAAGTTAAAGTAGCAAAGTAAATGCTCTTGTCTCACACAATGTCCAGCTTGCTTCACTAAGATGAAAGACCACGTAGAAGACTGGAGCTCTTTGCACCACTCTCTAATGTATAATTCCCCTGTAAGCCAGCAACAGCACCAGGAAGCCCCTGAAAAGTGGAGGTTTGGGATCGCTGTTATCGACTTAGTCGGAGACAGTACTTCAATTTTTTTCTCTCTCCCCTACCTCATTTTTTTCTTTCCTCTTCTATCATTTGTCAGTCTATGGATCTATATACATTCAAATAATTATTTTTCCCCCAAAGAGAGAATTTTATTGTTATCAAAACTTCTGGCCCTTTCCCCTGGTGAGTTGGCTTAATGCTACACCAGATAATGAAGCCACATATACAAAGTTAGAATACTACTAGTTACTATCTCTGAGTAAATCTGTCTATTTCATTTAAGAAGAGAAACACACCTTTCAGAGAAGTGGCTTCTACTCTTTAATAGCATTCATGCTGTTAAAACTAATAGAATATGGAAAGTAAGAAAGTATTATTTCACTTAGAAATTTGTGATGCCCAAGTAAGAAAACAACATACTGATAACATGAATGTTCAAATGTGAAGAAGAAAATTTAATCAATGTAATATTTAAATTCTAGTGTTTGAAATTATAGTTTAAATGTTTACACACTAAGATATTACTAATAATTGGGCTCTCAAAGCAAAGCAAATACTCTAAACCAAAGATGAGGTGATACTTGAAATATATGTGTGTATATATACATACACACACACACACATATATATCTTTATTTTAAAAGATTGAAACCTTTAAATCCCAAATGACCTCTTCTTAGCATACTTGATAGGGATTGAATTACCAATAATAGCAAGCGTGTTAAGCATGAAATAGAAACTTCTATCCTGTGCTACACACTTTTCTGACCTCAACAGCATTTCCCTGAGGAAGGCCATGAAGAACATGGTGCCGAAAAAGACTTTGCTCCTTATCAACCAAAAAATAGAGAAAGTTTTGAATAATTTGTCCAAGCTGTCAATTCACATGCCCTAATGTACTTTTTCAATAGCAGTGCCATAATAGGTAAAAGATCCTAGTCCTTGCTTTTCCTTTGGGTTCACACATTTGACCCTTAGTAAATATCCTAACAATAACCAAAACCCTTTAATGAGGGAGAAAATCAAAAGGAAGATAAACCCTGGCTGGTGTGGCTCAGTGGGTTGAGCACCAACCTGCGAACCCAAAGGTCACTGGTTTGATCCCCAGTCAGAGCACATGCTTTGGTTGTGGGTTTTGAGGGTGCTTGAGAGACAACCATTGTGTCTCCCCTCTCTTCTTTTCTCCCTTCCATTCTCTCTAAAAGTAAATAAGTAAAATCTTTAAAAACTAAAAGACGGTCATGTAATAATCAATATAGGTCTGTAAATATTATTTTGTTTGTTTTTCATGTTGACCATTAAATGGGTTTTAGTCTCCAGAAGTTTAATTCTTTAGTTCAATGCATTTCCCACACTTTAGTTGATTTTCATGTAAGTGTATTCCAAGCTGCAGCCATTGTTACTTACTCAGACATATACAAAGTACAATATATAGCTTTGGGAGAACTTCCTGGGTAGATCACACTCTAGTCCAAAGGTAATTTGTACCTGATTCAAGAGAGTCAAATCACCAATACTCATTTATAAGTGACAGAAGGAAAATGAACAATGTTGAGGAACTACTTTGCGTGGTTCTGTTTATTAGAGGTTATGATAGATCAACTTATAGTGATCACAGAGAAAGTGAGGAAAAAACCAGTCTGGGTTCTAGAGAGAAAAATCGCAGTAAAACAACATGTGCAAGATGAGATGAGCACATACAAGTGGCTTTTAAACTTGAACACAGACAAGAACCAAGAAATATATTTGACTCCATAATTCAATAACACACATATATACACACACATACATGCATGCACACAAAGACACACATATGAAGTAAACTGAAGTATGATTTTCATGAAATAACATTTGCCATTATTATTGGGTTGGCCAAAAAGTTTATTTAGTTTTTCATCTGTAAGATGGCTCTAGTAGCTCTTAGTTGTCTTTAACTGCATTTGAAACTATTTTGTTAAATTGTGTTGTGACAGCTGTCATATCAGTGTGTATTTTTTAAAAGAACCCTCAAAACTGGTTAATTTTTGAGGTTTTAAAATATTAAATTTATAAAATACTTCAAATATTAAAATGTGGTCATTTTAATATGTGGTCATTTTAATATTTGAAGATGGAAGAAAATACACAGTTTGGCATATTATGCTTTGTTATTTCAAGAAATGTAAAAACGCACTGAAGTGCAAAAAAAAAAAAAGATTTGTGCAGTGTATGGAGAAGGTGCTGTGACTGATCAAATGTGTCAAAAGTGGTTTGCAAAGATTCATTCTGGAGATTTCTCACTGGACAATGCTCCATGGTCAGGTAGAACAGTTGCAGGTGATAACGATCAAACTGAGACATTAATTGAGAACAATCAATATTATACTATGTGGGACATAGTCATACTCAAAATATTCAAATCAATAAAGTTATCAGTGAAAATTTAAAATATGTCTTTAATTTTATGGAAAAACCTATGTGGACTTTTTTGCCAACCCAATACTTGCAACATATTCTGGTATTTTTAAAACCATCCTACCCCGTGTCATCTCCTCTCATTTTATTCTATTA
This sequence comes from Trachops cirrhosus, assembly GCA_028533065.1. Taxonomy (NCBI): domain Eukaryota; kingdom Metazoa; phylum Chordata; class Mammalia; order Chiroptera; family Phyllostomidae; genus Trachops; species Trachops cirrhosus. The sequence goes on from CM052549.1 coordinate 20,014,373, forward strand.
GGTTTCACTTGTGTTGGGGCAACTTTTGTGCTCCAAATACGATCTGTGTAGTCTTTGCTCTACATCCAGGCAATGATATTTGCTCAGCTGCACCAGGTATTTCTCTCGTTTTCTTCCCTGGGGCTTGTTGACCACCTCTGCTTGGGACTGGACAAGAGCACCATCAACCATTCTGAGAGGCGTAAAACTAAAAATGTCAGGTAGTTACCACATTTCTGGAGTAAACTTGACTATTAGGGGACAGGGGAGAAGTATAAAAAACACTCTGCCATTCTGAGTCACATGACTCATAACTTTTCATAGTGGTACCAGTGGGATCTATGCCCTGAAGCCCATAGAAATGACCAGAATAACACACCTGTGGGTTGGTTTTTTCTTCTCTGTTTCACTATTCTCAGTCACCAGCTACTACTTGAGGGGGATCAAAGTACAAATACACCACTGTGCATGTTCGCATCTCAACTTCTACTCTTTCAGGGCAAGGGATCCAGGCTAAGATTTCACTTGATTTTTAAAATGCTGGTCAGGAATTGATTTTGTGAATATTACTATTAGTTTGCCAAAACAGCAATCTCAGCCTTGGGAAAGAGGAGAACCCAAGTGAAAAGCATGACTCCTAAGTGATGATGGTATAGGTGAAAAATTTCCATTGATTAGAGAACCTTGTAAAATACTCACTGATGAAGAGTCTTCAAGAGGCCAAGTGTAACACAGCTAATAGGGAAGTGTCCTCTACCTCTGTGGTATATATAAATTCTACTTGCCGCTGCCCCCTTTTGTACATTTCTATTGAATTTAACGAGTATTTCTTGAGTTTCTACAATCCTGAAGGCTGGAGCTGTCAAAAGAGAACTGAAATATATCTCACATCTCTTAGTAATTAGAAACTGGAAGTCATGTGGGCAAGGCTGATGCTTTCAAAATGTTTGTTAGGGGAAATTAGGACTTTGGAAGGAAAATAAATAAATGAGAAATTATATATCCATAGTTAGAGAATATTTTAAATAAAATTTGATGGCTGGAGTACAAATTCACAGAAAAAAATAAATGAAACCAAAACAGAGTAACCAGTACAGAAATAACTGAGAAGATTGTTAAGAACACAAATTCTAAGATTAGGTTCTTATACAAATATACCTCGGATGTGAGAAATAAGATAAACATGAAAGTAACCGTGTATGTCCACATAGGTGTCACCAGGCTTCCCTCATCACTAAGGAGGTTTACTGCCTGAGTGGATTTCCCCTTCTGTGAGTTATATAGTCATTACCATTATAGTGTTACAGTCAGTCTGAGGGTGAGTCCTTTTCTTCGGATCTGTAGAAATTATTTCTATGCATCCTGAAAAGTAATCTTCTGTCAGTTACATGTGTTACAGATGAAGGAGTCTTACCTCATTAGTATTCCAAAAGAGTCCCAGTAGCATCTGACAAACTTATTTGCCAGGCTGAATTTAAGTCAGAAATAAATGAGGACCCTAAAATAGGGCACTATTTTAACTAGTTTTATCTCTTGTTGGTCAAAGGGAGCAAACATCCAGTTATAAGATCAGTAAGTTCTAGGGATATAATTTACAGAATGGTGATTATAACAACACTGTATCTTCTACTTGAAAGTTTCTAAGAGACCAATACCTACAATATTAAAATTAACAAAATATAATAAAGTAATATAATATACACAGAGGATGTGGTGATTAATTCATTTAAATACAGTTAATCATTTAATGAATTACCTTGAGAAGTATCGAGACCCGAAACACAGTAGGTATTCAAGACAAAATGCAAGTTGGACTCCAGTGCCTTTGGATGTGTACAATATTCACAATCATTCAGAACCAGACTGAACTTGAACAAAGTCTTACATGGTTGTATTTCCAAGAACACGTGTAATGCATCTCACCCTGTATAAACATGGCCTCAGTGATAATCAAAGAAAACTACTGTCTTGTTCACAGTAGGTCCTGTTGCCATGATATAATCCATCGTCTGAATCAGATGTTGGAAAACCATGGCCCATGGGTAAAATCCAGGTAGCTGCCTGTTTCTGTACATAATGTTATATTAGAACACAGACATGCTCATTGACTTCAGTATTGTGTACAGCTGTTTTCACACTACAAGAGCAAATTTAAGTACTTGTGGAAGAGTGTCTGCCTCTCAGATCCAAAATATTTACTATTGGGCGCTTAACAAAAAAAAAAAAAAGGTTTGCTGAGTGCTGGTCTAGATGTTACCAGTTACTCATGTTGAAGGGGCATTATTGGGTTAAATGTTGGACTGGGTTATTTTCAACTTTATATGAGACTTTAAAATTTTGCTTGTGTATGATTGCTTATTTTCATTGTTCAGTCTTGAGCCAATTGTTTTGCTAATCTTGTTTGGATTTGTTAATAAGTCACAACAAAATGAACTCCCTGCAAGTGATGAAATTCAGAATAATCAATCAGATTCAATTGGATCATGTGTTCTTCTTTCTCTGACCTTAAAATTATGTTATATATCTACGGGTTACTTGGGTTTCACCATTATTGTTGCTCAAAAATCCATTTTAATGGGTTGGAAAACAGTTGAACTGATAATGCTATGGCAACAGGACCAGTACGATAAGGAAATGCTTGCTGGATATTTAATGTTAAATTAATGAGAACTATGCAGCCATTAATACTCTTGGAATGCCAGTAATAGTTGTTTTATTCCTATGTGAGTTGAGAGATATGGTCTTTCCACTGTTTGTTTGATCTTACACTGATCTGGCCAAACTTCCTGAAGAATTGAATGCTGAGGTATATTTAGAATGCGGGCAGGGAAGTATGAACTGGAAATTATTTTTTAAATAAGCAGCTGAGATAAAATAATTATTTTACTACATTAGAAATGTCCATTTTTCCAGACCTCAGTATTCATATCTATCCTCTCAAATATACATATAATGCTTTTGCGAGGAATGAGAGACCTGATTCTCTTGAGAGCAGCTGTGGTAGCCAGCTTTCCAAATGGCCCCTGATCATCCCCAACTCCCGGTTTTCACATGCTTGTGTTTTCACATGCTTGTGTTGTGTCACAGTAGGGCTGGCTGTGTTATCCACAGGATACTGCAGAAATGATGGAAGGTGGCATCTAATGCTAGGTTATAAACGATATTGGGAATTCCACCTTGCTCTCTTGGATCACTAACTGCAGGAGGAAACCGGCTGCTATTACATCAGATACTCAAACAGCCCTATGGGGCACTTGTGTGTCAAGGAAATAAGGCTCCTTGCCAAGAGCCAACAATAATTTGCCAGCCACATGGGACAACAACCTTAGAAGGAGATTGCCCCAGCCCAATCAAACCTTCAGGTGATTGCAGACATCTTGACTGTAACCTTATACAAGACTGCAAGCCAGAACCACCCAATGATGCAGCTCCCAAATCCACAAACACAGAATTGCAATAATAATAAATGCTTACCATTCTAAGCCATTAAGTTTTTGGATAAATTGTTATGTGCAGAAGATGACTAATATAACAATAATACCCCATCTTAAACATTTGTGGAGCCCTGCCTCATTGAAAGAAGCTATCCAACTAAAGAGCCATTGGCGTCTTGGAACAGAAGATCCCACCCCAAAGGTCATACAGCAAATTTGCACAACGTTGATGAAGGACCATCTCTGGGTAAATCCAGCCCAGTCATGCTGCCTAGTTTACTGCCTGGAATGATGTAAGTGGAAATGTTTGAAATTGAGACACTGGCGAAGACACAATACTCATTTGAAGCCATGTGACATTAACCATGGCTCATGATGTCTAAACTCCATGTCTATAAAACTGAAGTGATTCTTTGCCTTTTTCAAGTGTTGTGAGGGTCAAATAAGACAACACATTTGACAATATGTTTGAAAACAGGGAAGGACTAAGCCCACATCAGGGATTGTTAGTCCTTGGCACCTGGTTTAGAAGGTGAGTGCTGGCTTCTGCTTCTTTGTTTATAAATGTTGATGAGATTGTCCATTTTTCTTGGTCTCAAATACTGGACATATGGGTAGCTCATAAAATTATCTTCTATACCTTGCTGCTTCCCACTATGTGGGTACCTGAATTTACTCAATCTCAGCTTTAAATCTAAAGCCACACAAAGGGCATGCATTCCTTTTCTGCACTAATTGTCCTCCTGTTCCTCCCACTAGCCATTTTCATGCTGACCTGCCACTTGTGTGCAATGTGTTAAGAACCTGTATCGCCACTCCTATTACCTCTGTGCCCTGTGCTATGAACCACCCAACGTTAAACATTAGAATAAAAGGAACACACTTTTTTGTACATATCATCATGACTATAAAATAAATGTAACATTTTACAATATTAATTTAACTCATTTATTACTTTGTATAATACAATTAATATAAATATCACTAATTTATACTCTGCATCAGGCACCAGGTGCTAAAAATACAACTGTGGACAAAGCAAAATTTCTACTTTCACCGGGCTTTTATTTTATTAGTGAGTGAATGCAGGTCACAAATGAACTGTATAAAATGCATAGCATATTAAGTGGTGCTGTTGAAGAAAACAAAGGGGAGGGATTGGAGGGAGTATATGAAAAGTGCAATTTAAATAGAGTTGCCAAAAGTCTTCATGGAGAAAGTGACATTTGAGCAAATATCTGATGGAGGTAAACAGTGACACCTGGATTGCCAAAGGAAGAGCACTGTCATGAGAGGAAATAGCCAGAACAAAGGCCCTCATGTGGGAGCATGTCTGATTGTTTAGGGATGAAAAAGGAGTTCACTGTGGCTGAGACAAGGTAAGAAGGGGGAGGGGTATGGCTTATAACAGACAAAGTCTGAGGTTTTAAAAGGAGTCTAGATAGTTCTGGAAAACTTGGCTTGGGCATGGAATGAGATGGGGAGGCGCTGAGGAATTCCGAGTAGTGGGTTGATCTGGTGTGATTTATGTTTCATAAGAAGCACTCTAACAGCTGTGATAAGAGCAGAGTGAAAGGACCCATGGCAGATGCTGTGTGCTTGGGGAGATTTGATCATTAATTCAAGTGAATGATGATGGAGGCTTGGCTGGGTGTGGTAAAAAGAGAGAGGGAGAGATGGTGAGAAATGGTTGTATTCTGGATATATTTTGAAGGTAGAGCCAAAAGGGTTTACTGATAGATTGATTTAGGGTGTTAGAGAAAAACATGATTCAAAGAGTCTGACATGAGCAACCAGAAGGATGGAATTCCCTTTAAATGATGAAAAAGTTGCATGGAAATTAGCTTTTGGAAGGTAGAACATAAAAAGTTCACTTTGTAACATGTTAACTTTAAGATGCCCTCTAAACCATTAGACATCCGTGTGAAAATGTCAAGTAGGCAGTTACTTACTCCAGTTGAAAGTTGAGGGTTAAGGTCTCTGCTGAAGATGTTCATTTAGAGTTTCTCAAGACTCAAATGATCTTTAAAGTTGAGATTTTATGGAAAGAAAGTGTGGATTAAAAAGAGAAGAGGTCTAAAAATTGAGCCCTGGATCACTCCAATTTTAGAGAGAGGCAAGTAGAGGGGATATCAGCAAAAAAGCTTGAGCATGAGTCGCTTGTTTCTCAGGAGAAAAACCGTGACAGGGAGGGATCCTGGAAGCCAAGTGAAGACAGTGTTTTCAGGGTGAGAGGCCCATTAACTCTGTCAAATGGTATTGATAGGCTGTAGATGAGAACTAAGAATAGAAGCAATAAAGAAGTCTTTGGTGACATTGACCAGAGTAAGTTCAGTGGAGTTGGAAGCATGAAAACCTGACAGTGGTGAGTTCAATGTAGAATAAAGAAAGAGAAACTAGAGAAATCTAGAGAGGACAACGAGTTTGGAGTAGTTTTTCTTTACAGCAACGGGAAAAATCTGATGTAGTAACTGGGGAGAGGAGACAGATCCAGGAGGAATTGTCTTGAAGGGGGAATACTACAGAATATACGATGTGTATGAGAAAATCTCAGTAGAGAGGAAAGAAGCAACATGGAGCAGGGGGCGAGATTTGTGGAAGCGATGTGCCTCGTGGTTAATTAGGAAGGATTGGTCGTTGCTCAGAGTATAAATAGGTTATAGCAACACAGTTCTCAGGCCCAGGCACTTGTGGGTAGGTGTATTTGTTGGGGCTTTTTGAAATTCTTTTCTGATTGTTTCAGTATTCTAAAAAAAAATAGCACGCTAGGTCATGGATTGAGAATGAACATAAAGGAGTAGTGTTGAAGATTTGAGGAGACAGAAGATGATTTGAAATAGTCATTAAGGAAAACTGGAAATAGACTAGATTGGGAAAATACAGTGTGAATTCTGGGCATCATTAAAAGCTCACTTGACATTTGTGGTCATATTTAAAGTGATGTGGTGTGTTTTTCTCCAACATATTCAGCTGCCCTGCCTGAATATGTAAATATTAGGAGTGTAAAGAGAGACGAGTTGAATGTAAACAGGAGGTACACAGGCTTTGCCAAGAAAATAGAGCAAAGTGAGTGAAAGGCAGGGGCACTATGGTTAGAGACCAGAGAGTGGTTATAATGACTAAATATGGAAATTAAGCAGGACAAGGAGAAGAGTAGAAGTATGAGGATGGGTGAGGGATAATAAAAAGTGTTAAGTCAATGGATTATAGACCCAATGAATAAAACAGATTGTTGGAGTTGGAACTTTAGACCAACTATATTGGAAAAATAGGATGTGATTGTTGGGAAGGCAAGGATGTTTGTAAATGAAATTTGGAGGGACATCAGTTATTGGAAATGACAAGGTCTAGAGAGTGACCTTGAGAATGAGTGGCTGGGAACATAGTCACTGAAGGTCTAAAAACTTTAGTCAAAGAAACTTAATGGATCATATAAGTGGATATTGAAATTCTTTAGAATTATGGTAGGAGAAGTGGTAGAGAGAGTGGCTGGAACCAGGTACTAGAATTCTCAAAAAAAAGAAAGTAACCAGAGAGCCAGATTACCAACTGCATCAAGGAGGGATGCCAGATAGGATAGTCTCATGACATGGAATCATAGGACTCAAAACTGGACATTCTAACAGAGCAAGGACCAGGAAGGAGGCCAATGCCCCGTCCGGGGCAGGAATCTGCAGTGTGTGAAGAGGCAAATCTGAGCCGCTTCGAGGTGACTCCACGGAAGCAGTGTCCCAAGGCAGAAGGCCGACTGCAACTCAGCAACACAGTGAACAAGGCAAGCGATCTTGCTGTTGAGCAACTGGATGGAACAATTAATTATTTTCATATTCCAAATGTTTAGGAACTTGATTACATATCCAAGAAAATAGGGGTCGAGGCAAACTAGTTGGTGTACATGCAGGTGCTGCTGAACCAGAGCACAGTTCGATTGTATCAATGATGGACTGGGAACTGG
>CM052549.1:20022240-20206234 GCA_028533065.1 Trachops cirrhosus
TCACTGACTACCTGTCCTCTATTTCAGTGTCTTTTGTTATATTTTACTTGCTTCTTTGTTCTGTTGTTTAGGTTCCTGTTAAAGGTGAGATCATATGGTATTTGTCTTTCACTGCCTGGCTTATTTCGCTTAGCATAATGCTTTCCAGCTCCATCCATGCTGTTGCAAAAGGTAGGAGATCCTTCTTTCTTTCTGCTGCATAGTATTCCATTGTGTAAATGTACCACAGTCTTTTGATCCATTCATTTACTGGATCACCTAGGTTGCTTCCAGCACTTAGCTATTATAAATTGTGCTGCTATGAACATTGGGGGTGCATAGGTTCTTTTGGATTGCTGTTTCAGGGTTCTTAGGATATAGTCCCAGCAGTTGAATTGCTGGATCAAAAGGCAGATCCATTTTTAGTTTTCTGAGGAAATTCCATAGTGTTTTCCACAGTGGTCATACCAGTCTGCAATCCCACCAGCAGTGCACTAGGGTCCCTTTTTCTCCACAACCTCTTCAACACTTGTTGTCTGTTGTTTTATTTATGATGGCCATTCTGACTCGTGTGAAGTGGTATCTCATTGTGGTTTTAATTTGCATCTCTCTGATACCTAGTGATATTGAGCATCTTTTCATGTGTTTCTGGATGCATGCTGTTTCTTACTAGGCTGTAGAAGATAAAGACCTAAGTAGAAGGTGCATGATGAGATAAGGAGCTTATCTCAGATTTAAATTACCTACATTATAGAACACATTCAATCTCAGCTGAAAGTTTTTTCCTCAGTAAGTGTTTTCCAAAGGAGGCAGCAGTGTGTTGATTTCCATGCAGGACACCCATGGACCTCCTCATGGACAAGAACTTTGAGTAGCACAGGCAAAGAGATTAAATGCGGAGGGCCTCTCCACTTGCTACGATGTGATCATGCTTACCGTATTTTTAGTACTATGAGGTGCACCGGACCACAAGACATACCTAGGTTTTAGAGGAGGAAAATAGGAAAAAAAATTTTGAGGCAAAAAACGTGGTAAAATATTTAATAACATAAATAACATAGGCCACCACCCCCCTCCACAGTGAGCCAAGTAAGCCACATTCAGACTATAAGATGCACCTCCCTTTCCTCCCAAATTTGCAGGGGAAAGTGAGTCTTATAGTCCGACAAAATGTGGGTAATCACTCCAGGTTCTTCATATCATAGCATAAATTAATTACAAATACAGATTAACTTCCCTACAATATCCTTGGTATTCACTGTTAGGTTCCCAGTACCCAGCACAGAGGTGGCCTTCAATAAATGTCTCTTGAATGTCCCACTCCATCATTTGCAAAAGCCACCTCTAATATTAACTCCTATTTGTCTGCATTACATTTTTTTCTTTTGCAATTTAAGTGGAGAAATAGAGGAACCAAGTTTGTAGTAAAAGGCATATAAAATAAGAAACTTAAAATAGACATGCTTCTCTATCGTTAACTCAAAAGTAGATAGATCTAAAGAATAAAAAAATGATCATGACTAGGTATGAATTGTCTATTGCTGTTACTAGGACTTTCAACACTAGGTTGAATGAACACGGTGAGAGGATAAACATGCCTTATTCATTAGAGAAAACGGGTTCAGCTTTGTGCCATTGGGTGTTATGTTAGCTGCAGCTTTCTTATATGCAGCCTCTGTTACGGTGAGGCACGTTTCCTTTATACACAATTTTTAAAGACTTTTTATCAGGAAAGAATGCTGAACTTCGTAAAATGCTTTTTCTGCACCTATGTAGATCATTATATGCTTTTTAGCTTTCATTTGTTTATACAGTGTATCACACTGACTGATGTGTAGATGTTGAACTGTGCCTGCATCCCCACAACAAATCCCACGTGGTTGTAGTATATGACCCTTTTAATGTATTGTTCAATTCAATTCATTAATACTTTGTTGAGAATTTTTGCAGCTATGTTCATCAAGCATATTGGCCTTCCTTTTTATTTTCTTGAAGTGTCCTTGTCTGGTTACCCCAAATCTTTGTCTTAAAAGTTCAATACATATTTCTTATCTCTCCCAGTTTCTATTAGGGGTTAGGAATTCAGGAGGTTTCTCATGATGTCATAGTTAGATGATGGTCAAACCTGAAGTCATCTGAATTCTGGGCTGGGGCAGAACTATTTAACTCTGAGGCGGCTCACTTACATGGCCGGCCTGTTGACGTTGGCTGTTGTCAGGAGGCCTCAGCCGTCTACATAAACCTTGCACAGGGCTGCCCGAGTGTTCTCATCTTATGGCAACCGGCTTCCCCTGGAAGAGCTAGGGCCGGGCAACCGCTCTCCTGTTCATGGCCTACCCTTGATTTTCATCATATTCTGTTTGTGTTAAAAATGGTTCACAAGTCCAGCACACATGCAAGGATAGGACATTATGTTCCTCCTTTCAAAGAAAGGAATGTCAGTGAATTTGCAGAAATATTTTAAAATCACCAAAATATATAGGAGATTAAGATTTTCCTATTTTTTACCTAAAAAGACTGTTTATTTTAGTCTAATAACTGGTAAATTCACTAAAACCTCATTAGTTTGACTCCTTTCCTTCCTTCTTGTGCCTCCTCCTCCTTCAAAAATCTGCTTTTTTGCTCAATTGACCACTTTGGTTGTCTTCTTTGGAATCTAGTAGATGGAGCCTAAATATTTAATATAGCTTAAATATTTCTGCCAATGTCACCTTCCATGATACAGAACTCAGTCTAAGTTTTCCAAGTGACATATTCACTCATATTAGCAGTTTCAGTTATTTTGAAATAAGTCATTAATGACAGCAGCTTAAACTTTTTATTCCAAGTCTTGTAACTGTGAGCGTAAGATTCAGGTAAGTGAGTTTCTAGTGAATATGAAAAAGATAATAAGGTGGGGGGAATTTATGACAACTTAAAGTGACAAGGTCATAGAGAGAACTTCGTCACCAACATAGTTTAAGTCTGGATGCATGATGTGGTGAAAGAAATTGAATTGATAACTAGATAATGCACTATAGACCTTTCAGATAGCAGGAGCAAAAGTCATTTTTCTTTTATTTCTTATTTATTTTAATTAATAATGCATGATGGTGATCTCAGCAGTTTAGCACAGCGAGTTCCAATTCTCTCATTTTCCATCTGCAGTACAGAGATGTGACTCTGCTGTCAGTACAGGTCATGGCATTTGTTATATAATAAAAACCAAAATCGTATAGAGTGTGGCTAACTTTTTGAACCTCTCTACAACAAAAGAATACATTTTTGTCTTATGCAAAGAGATGATGTTATGTCATGTCTTTTTCAAGATTAGGGGATAAAGTAGTACAGTGGGCAGAGGTGAGGTGGAGATAGTCATTCTCTGCATGTAACAGAGAGCAAAGAAAAGATATTACTTCAGAGGTTCATTGAATATCATAGCCTCACTATATTAAAGGAGCATATAATATCATCATTCCTTTACAACCACAATATGTATTATTAACATATCTCATATTTAATTTTTAGAAAATTGGATTTTGAAAGCTAAAAAGGTTAGCCAAGAGCAGCAAAACTTTTCAAACATATAAATATCATTGCTACTCTCAAGCTAGATTTATGGTATACTTTCTATCTGAATTTCAGTGCACATTTCAAAGGCTGGTATCAAGAGAACTTCTTTGATAATGAACATCAGAAACCTAAAAAATAAGGCTAATAGAGTAAGAAATAAGAGAACGGTGCCATCCAGGAATGCCTATGCTCAGTGTACATCCAGACAGCTGAGTAATTTTCCCATAGTTTAGTTAGAAAGTAGATATTATCATCCCAACTTGCCCTGGAAGAAATTTTACATGGAATTTTTAAGACTGTCAATTGCTGACAAGCAACACAATTGTCCATATTTACTCTCTTCAATTTACAAAAACAGGAATTGCCTAGCAGCAGGAAAGCAGTGCTAACTATGTGTTTTAGCCAAGGACATCCTCATGTAAGACAGCGTAATGTAATACACAGCTTTGTGACTCAAAAATAAATTACTGATAATTGACTTTTACACTCATTTCTTCTTTTTAAGGATCTAGATGTGAAGAGGATTGTGGAGCAACAGGTTCACTCAGATGTTTCTAAAGAATAAAAGACTTGTAGTCTCTTTGAGCAGAGGGCTAAAACCCACTATTGATAGGAAAGTATCACTGAGCTTAATTTTAAGCATTTGCCAGTAGACAGATTTTAGATACAGTAAAATTCTGTGGAAGAAAATAATACCTGAAACAAATGATAATTTACTCACCCAGACAATTATTCTAGTGCAAAAATAATTTTCAATGTTTTAGATAATTCCTAAAACCCCAGGATCCAAATTTACTGCTTTTTTTTCTCCTCAATCTTTTCTCTAACATAGAAAAATGAAAAACCTAAGAATGGATGGCATAAGCAAGATAAGAGTGCCCTATCTGAGCTTTGTCAGACTAGGTAAGAGCTGAGTCTATTGTTAATAGAAAATACTGCCATTGTTTTTTTTGTTTGTTTTGTATTTCATACTGAGAATCTAGCCAGATAATAAAAATGGAAGCTTTCCTTGATGAGTATAAATTTCTAGTTAAAATCTTTTCATGATTTAGCAAAGTGAGGAAGCATGCTAGAACCTATTGACGCAGCAAAGTGAGCAGGAAATAGTTATGATGTAAAGTTTTGTACCATTTTAGGTGGGGTAGAGAACAGAGATGCTGTTTGATATTGTAGTTCAAGAAATATGAAAGGGGTCTTAGGGTGAAAGTCAGCCTGAAAGCTTCTTTCTTTCATCTAAAAGACAGGTCAGACCCTACTATTTCCTCTTGCCCTTTTTTTCTGAGTAGAAGAGTATAGAAGACAGCAAAGTAAAGATGCAGGCAGACAAAGAGAGAGGACATTATACTTTCGAAAGGTAAAGGGAGAATTTTTAACAGAGTGCATGGTGAAGGAGTGGATGGTATCACTAATTCTAATAGTGTCCAGAGAAGCTAGAACCATAGAAGTACAGGTGACAAGGTCTGAGCACTTGTAGAAGTAACTGCCATGGGACATTGGCACTGAGAGCCACAACAGTAGTTTGGCCAATGGTGCATAATTAAGGGAAGAAGACAAGAGGGATTCAGGTGAGACTATCATTTACATAGATTTTCCCTTAAGATGTTGACTTCATCACAGTAAGAGATTGAAGGAATGAAAGGTTTAGGGGTTTTTATTGCTCTTTCTTTGTGGGATCAACAATTTTGTGTTTCAAGGATCCAATAAGGAGATATTTAGTCTCTGAGACAGCAATTCTCCACCACCCAGGCATGTATATATATAATGTGAGTGTGTGTGAGTGTGTGTGTGTGTGTAGGAAGGAGAGAGAAGTATATAGATGCTACTGAAGTTGCACAGGTAGTGGACCTGAAAGGTGGCACTTCTAGTCTTCTCTAAGCCTAGGAAAGGAAGAGGTTTTTATGGGGTTAGCGTGGTTCTTTCAGTGATGCTATTCAGTGCCATCTGTACTCAGCAGGCCAGAGAGGAGGCGGAGGATGATGCCCATGAAACCTAGGTCCTAAACCTGAGCCCTTGCCAAGAGCAGCAACATTTCTCCAAGGCTGTGTCTGCCATGAGTGAGATTTATCTGTGAGCTCACTGCGTGACAGAAGTGAGAAGAGAGGTGCTGTTTGGTTGTGCATTGCAAGGAGGAACCATGTGATAGGATTGACCATGGCTTAAGGAACAAACCCTCCTGTGTTCTTAGCACCTTGAAAACCTCAGAGATTCTGCCGTAGAGTGACAGAGATTCAAACTTCTCATAATTGGGAATCTTAGTCAACCTTAGCTTGCATTTAAGTCGTAATAAAATGCTACCTCATGCTCCTTAGTGTTCAGGAGCAAATACCCACTACATATATAAATGATGCTTCGCATACTGTAAAAAAAGTTCTTGAGGATGACATGGGTTTTTTTTTTTTACATTAAAACAATCTCAAAACTTTGGAGACTTCAAGTGGAGACACCAACTGAAGCTTCTCTTCTAAGGATAAAAATACAACACCAAATGTGTGTGAATGTATGCAAATGCACGTGTATGAGCATATATACATATATGTGTTTGTATAGGGTTGGTCAAAAAGTTCATATGTTTTTTCTACAAAATAAAAGACGTGTTTTTCATTTTCACCAATAACATTATTGGTTTGGATATTTTGAGTATGTTGGCTATCACCTGCATGGTATAATGTTGATTGTTTTCAACAATGTCTGGATTTCATCATTATCAGCTTCAAACAGTCTACCTGACTGTGGAGCATCCATCATCCAGCGTAAAGTCTCCAACACCAAACTTTGCAAACCACTTGTGACATATTTGATCAGTCACATAATCTTCTCCATACACTGCACAAATCTTTGTGTGTGTGTTTCACTTGTATTTTTACCTTTCTTGAAATACAGCCTAATATGCTAAAAAATGTTGTGTATTTTCTTCCATCTTCAATATTAAAATGGCTACACAAAAATTCACCAATTTTGATGTTTTCTTAATGCATGCCGATGTGACAACTGTCACAACACAATCTAACAAAGTTGTTTCAAATGAAGTTAAAGACAACTAAAGCACTACGAAAGCCATTTTACAGAAAAAAAAAAACTTTTTGGCTAACCCAACATATACATATATGAGAGAGAGGGAGACAGAGAAAGACTGAGAGAAATACAGTATCAGTTATTTATACAATCATAAATGATTGTTACAATCACATTTATACAATCATATTCAGATACCTACATATATGCAATAACCATAAGGAAAATAAAAAAAATTCAAGATTGTGATGACATGGAGGAACTAGTAAGGACGTGCATCTGAGAGGGAAATACAGAGGATCTGAAAGCTAATATTGACTTATTTCTGAGGCTCAACATGTACATATGTGTTTATTAATACCCATTAAATTATATATATATTAAGTATATATCTTTTGTACATGAGTTATGTTTTAACAAAAAATAGATGAGCAGAAATATGATTTATCATTCATATTCACTAAAATGCACAATTCATGAGGAATGCAAGATAGACATTTGAGAAGGAAAAAGTGAAATTCTATTTAAGTTGCAGATAAATGTGAAATATCTATGGGCAGAGAGGCATTTCTGGAGCTCACAGTAGTAGTCCATGCTATAGACATGAGTTTGGAAATCTTCAACATGTAATTGGTATTCAAGCCAGAGAATAAATGAGTATGGAGAAAAAGAAAATGGTTCAAGACTTTTCTTGGAAGAAAATTTTACTTCAGAAGTAAAGGAGAAAAATCTAACCAAGAGACAGTCAGCAAAATTGCTGCCAATGAATTAGTAGAAGTTTGTTTCAAGTAAGCCCAGAGCAGACACGCTTCCAAGAACAAGCCAATGGACAGTCTTAGTAAATTATGTTGCGAGGCCAACAAAGGCCAGTCAAAGAAGACTTTATTTTTGCACTAGGAGGTCACTGGAGGTTACAAGGGGTTGCCCTTGACTGGAAGAGAGAAGTAATAGGGGAAGTTTGGAAGGACTGAGATGTGAGTGGAGCATTGCAATGGTGTTTACAATCACCAAGATATGGAAGCAGACCAAATATCCATCAGTAGATGAGTGGATAAAACAACTATGGGACATTTACACAATGGAATACTACTCAGCCATAAAAAAGAAGAATTTTTTACCCTTAGCAAGGGTATGGATGGACCTGGAGGACAATATGCTAAGTGAAATAAGCCAGTTAGAGAAAGACAAATACCATATGGTTTAATTCATATTTGTAATCTAATGAACAAACTGAACTAACAAGCAAAATAGAGACAGACTCAGAGATTGAGAGCAGACTGACGGTTAGTGGAAGGGTGGTTAGGGGTTAGAGAGATCAAACAAAAAGCAAAAAGGTCTCAGGGACATGGACAGCAGTGTGGTGATTGTGGGGGGCCCGGAGTGAGTGGAGTGGAAGAAGGTATAAGAGGGATAAGTGGTAATAGGGAAAATACAATAAAAAAGAAACTATTAAAAAATAGTAAATGGCTGGCTCATTACCTACAAAAATAGAAAAGGGAAAAAAGAAATTCCTCACAAAAACTATCTCTTGTCTCTTCAGATATAATAAAACCCATGGTAAAATTTATAGATAGTAGCCAAACAAGCAATAATAACCTAAATCACTACACTGGGAAATAGAAGACTCTACAGCAGAGTAAAAAGAGAAAGCATGATATGGACCTCATTACTCACTGTGATGATTGATTTCACTTGACTAGGCTAGGGAATACCCAGGGATTGGGTAAAACATTATGTCTGGTGTGTCTGAGGGTGTCCCTGCTTCTGAATCTATAGATTGAGTAAAGAAGATCCACCTTCACTAACTCTGGGTGGACATCACCTAATCCATTGAGAATAGGACTAAAAGGCACATGAGGAGAAAGTTATCTTATAATCACTCATGACTCAGGTTCTTTCCAACTGTGGCTTCACCATCTTTCTGGGTCCTCCTAGTGCTTTTCCAATCAGCCAGCAGGAAAGAGAAAGTTTGTGTGTGTAGATTTTTTATGGGCTAGGTGTGAAAGTGACAGCTGTCAATAACTTTTGTCTACATTTGATTGGCCAGAACTCAGGAACATGGCTACATCTAACTGCAAAAGAGACCAGGAAATACAGTGAGCTTTTCTCAGTCCAGCTGAAACAGGAAACAATTTGGAGAGAGGGTTTCACTTTCCATCGCAAGGCAATTGTATAAAATAATTTCAGATAGTGGGGGAGTCAGCCTATTTGAAATATAATATGATTGTTGGGCCACACTGAGTAAAAATGTTAAAAAATAAAATTAATAATGTATTAATCAAAAGTGTATAGCAAAAACTCTTGGCTTAGTTGGGTGATTTTCTCCATAGTTACTCTGCAGTTCAGTTTAGACACAGAAAAGAGAGGTGGTCGGGCTCATCCAGACCTGCTCTTTTCCTAGGTGAGTAAAAGAGAGGGATAGTCTACCAACCAGTTGGAAATGTTTGCAAAAGAAATACTAATTATGGGCCATAGAAACAAGGCTGGTCTAGGAAGCAGATGGATATTGAGATGGGAATTGGAGTGAGCACAAAGGGGATCTCAGTGAGGTTGGATATACATAGCTATAAAAACATGGTGGAAAAGCTATAAAATAATATTGCTTATCTTAGAGAAGATTGCTTTAAATCTCTAATTTAAGAGATTGTGATGGTAACAGGGTTTATGTATATATTATCATAAGAGGGAAAAGCTGCAATAGAATGGATTAAAAATGTCATTAAAAAGGAGAACAGTAGAAATCTGAAAGTCCAGGGGGAAGAATTTGCACATATTAAAATTATAAAGGAAAATGGCATGACTAGGAAGAAAAATATTAGCTATAAATTCTAGCCATCAGTGAATGAACTTGGTGAAAAGAAAATTGTTAGATGACAGTCTGAATGATAAGGATAAGGCCATTTTTCCACAGAAATGAATCTCAAAAAAAAAGGGGGTTGAGGTAAATGGATTGTAAGTAATAGTAGAAAGTGAGACATTCTAACTAGTATACCTACACACAGTGATGAGTGAGAAATGAAACAACCTCGTTATGAAAAGGAAATTTTTATTCCATTAGATATCTGGGTTTCGCTTAGGGCAAGGGGGAGACAATATTCCAAGAGCAGGTAGAATACTGGGACCTTTCTGATGACAGAACAGGTGATCTTGCAGTTGTTGTGGCAAGGCTTGTGAGGAAGGGTGTGTGGGTGCTAAGATCAGAGGAGTGGGTGTCAACAGTAGTATGGAGATAGGACTAGAGTTGTAATAACTAACCTGGAAGATGCAGCATCTTGTGGTGAGTAGGATAAACAGAAATAGGAAGTACAGTACAATTATAGGATTGTATGGAAGTCATACTCTTACTATTAATCTGCATTCTTCTACACTGTTCCTGGCATGAGGGGAAAACACAGAGGAAAAATTTTTAAATGCAACATGTGAGAATATTTGATGGGTAGAATATAGAATCATTGGTGATTGATTTAAGAGGAAAGAGAAATAAAGAAGTAAGGCTTCCTCATTTCTGATTTAGCAGTGGGAATAGCAATGGAATGGCTATTGGTGTACTCATCAAATATAGGGAACGCTGCCTAAGAAGCATACATATTATGGTCTGTTTTTATTTTTGAAGGAGGGAATGGATAAATTAGTCATTCGAATGGAGATGGAGATGTTGAGTTAAATATCTGCAAAGTTTGGGAAAGATGTCGGGGCTACAGACATAGAAGAACATCATCACTTATGGGTTAGGGAAGGGGAAGGCAAAAAAAGACTTAGAAGCAGCCAGAGAAATGAAGAAAAAGCAGACTTTTGTTATAAGAGTCATACAACGTGAAGGAGAGATAAATCAGTAGGGTGAAGAGATGCTGACAGATAAATAAGAAAGAAGACTCAAAGTGTCAGTTGGTTTGCATGACATGAGACATGTACGGTTCCTATTTTGGTAATTGTGTAGAAATTTCTGGAAGAAAGCCCCACTAATTTTCTGGCTTTCTGCATATCATTTTATTATACTCAAATATACCTTAATTTCACTACGGTATGAATAGCCTATTTTAAAAAAATTCTTTGTGTCAGGTATAGTAATTTAAATAACACTATTATCAGACAATATATTTAAGTATAGTAATTTAAAAAGTCATATATTAGCCTCTACCAATGCCATTTGTAGTAGAGATGCTAGTTCAAATTTTTGGCATATACTCTAAATACCAACCAATCATTTGTAAATTAAAAAAATCCATTACAGACGATCACTGTGTGGCACAGCCTCTCTGTAAAATGCAGTGTCTATGAAAAATTTAGTACAAAACATTCTGTGTTAGTAATATAAATTTTCACTTCCTAATAAAAATTAATTATAATATAGAAAACATTCTTTAAGTGATTATATTTTTTCCAAAGCTGCAAAAAAAATACCATCACCATAATGAAAATATACTTAATTAACTACAAGGAATTTAACTTTAAACTACTATTGACCCAGTCAGGTCCTCAGATATTGGTTTACAATCATCAGTTTACCAAAGAGAAGTCGAGGCCATAGGAAATCCTTTGACAATTTAGGAAATGTCTCTCTCAAGTCTTCCAGGTCTGCTAACACTACTTTTCTTTTCCGGACAAAAATCACAGCACACACGCAGATTCATTATTTGCTCAGTACTGGGATGACTTCTGGACACAGCAAATTCAAAATCTGTTTTACAGTAAGGGCTTGAGGCCAAGCATATATCTACTTTATCCTTTTCTCCCCACTTTTATTTTTTAAGACAGCCTTGGATCCATAATAAATGTATCTGCACTGCTGAAATGCAGTGCGGCAACTTGCGTGTGTAGGTACCAACTCTTGTTTAAGGCTGTACAGTTTATTTTCAATTCCAGGACCACAGAAATCTACACTATCATAGTGTAGTTCAATACATACATACACTATCATACAGGATTGGGACGGCAGCGAGGCAACGTAAAAATCAAAATTCACAACTGGTCAGCCATCTGAGAATTTGCAAATCTTCCTTGAGTTGTTTACTGGTTCAATGAATTTAGCTGCAATAGAACTATGTGGGCGCACTGAGTAGCACACTTCCTCAGATTTGTTAACCAAAGTTGATAGCATTAAAAAAAAGATTGAAATCTGTCATCTTTTTAAATGGGGGCAATCCTTTACATTTAGCTTATAGAGCTAATTATTTTTAAAAATTAACACCAAAGGAAATATTTTTACCAGTATATCTGATCAAAGATTGCTCTGAAAGATATGTTCCCATCCTAATTAATTAAATCAGCTTTGTTATTTTTTAAAATATTGTTCCAAGGAACCAAAACATAATAGTTAGGAAGAGGAACATAACAGTTAGGAACAAGACTGCTCATCTTTGTAGCTTGGCTCCACCATTGCAGGACTTTGATGCTGTTACTCAGCCTCTCTGTGCCTCAGTTTCTTCATCTATAAAATGGGAATAATAATGGTATCTTTCACACATGCTTGAGTAAGAATTAAATGAATTAACATATGTAAAAATTCACAATGTAAATTTTTACATATGTAAGAAATTAGGACAGAGACTGGCATGAGTCAAACTCTACATATTAACTGGAATAAATATTAGCTAGAATAAAATCATTTTCTCTAATGGCAACATCAATTCCATTTTAAATTTTGGCAATTAATTTGTTGGGCAAAGTTCCACCATGGTCTGTTGCAAAACTTCTGCCAAAGAAATTCCAGAGAATACAATTAGAATCTGTGGAACCTGACTTACACATATATTCAACAAGAATGTATTAAGCACCTACTATGTGTCTGGTGACTCCTAGTTTCTAAAGTAGAAAGAGTGAGCAAGTCTGTCCTCAAAGACTGGTCTACCATATTTGCAAAGATGTGAGGAGATAGACTTCGTTGACAAGTGATGGGTGCTCAGATGCACACCCGCCACACAGACTGCAGAGTAGAGAGCCTAGGGCAGAGAGAAGTCAGGAGCAGGTCAAGGTCATAGAGTGGGGCAGATCACAATAGACCCTGCACCCAGACTGAAAACCCTAGCCTATTTCAGTGATGAAATGTCTCAGTTTTCAAGGAATATGATACAAATTTCTGCCATTTAAAATGAAATTTATAGTGGAACTTCACCTTCACCTCTCTCTTGTGATTTTAGCTGGAGGAATGGGGTTCATCCCAGCTTTGGATGACTTGCTCCTCTTTAATTCTCCCTAACGAAAGTCACGGATAGATATAGAACATAAGTGATTTGTACAATCAAGCCCATCATTTCCCCCTTACGTTTCTTCACAGATAAAAATGCCACAAACATTATTCTCAAGGATAAAATGAGAAGGAGGAAAAGTTACAGAAATATTTGAATGTTGCCCTGGCTGGTGTGGCTCAGTAGACTGAGTGCCGTCCTGTGAACCAAAGGGTTGCTGGTTTGATTCCCAGTCAGGGCACATGCCTGGGTTGCAGGCCAGGTCCCCTATAGAGGGCATGCTAGAGGCAACCACACACTGATGTTTCTCTTCCTCTCTTTCTCTCTCCCTCCCCTTTTCTCTAAAAATAAATATTTTTTAAAAGAAAGATTTGAATGCCAAAATGTATTTAAGTGGCATAAACAGATC
Source organism: Trachops cirrhosus (assembly GCA_028533065.1). NCBI lineage: Eukaryota > Metazoa > Chordata > Mammalia > Chiroptera > Phyllostomidae > Trachops > Trachops cirrhosus. Next base: position 20,035,378 of record CM052549.1, read on the forward strand.
AATGAACACATAGAAGGAGCCATAGACAGTAGTAATATCATTTAACTTTCTCTGTATTTTAGGTAAATGTTCAAATCCTCTGTGTCATCAGGTTTGGCTTGCCAGTGACATCCCACTCACTCTGAGGACATGTGGCAGAGAGAAGCCATTCTGCTTAAAGAGTAGCTGGATCGCAGTCTCTTACTCATCTCATGGCAGAAAAATCTCTTTAAAGTTGTAGTGCTGCCAACATGTAAAGTGAGGAGCAGCTGATGTGACTGATAATTATCTGTAGGCTCTTTGCGATGTTGATATTTCTTGTGGACAAAGAGCATCAGAGGAAATATGACAGCTTAGAGTTAGAAAGGACACACCTGGATTTATTAATCCACCATTGCACCCGGAAGTTACAAGAGAAATGATGCAGACACTGAAGATCAAATGTCCTGAACAAAATCATGCATCTACCTGGTACCAAAATCAAGGCTATAATCCAGAATTCTTGGATTCTAACCATTTTTATTTCATCTTTATTAGATTTTTTCCAATACCATTTAGCCCCCAAATACCCCCTTCCCCCAGCAACCCAGTCATTTTTAATTTCTACTACATCAAGAAAACTTTGCAAATTCTAAGTGAACTGTTGTAGAACCTTCATGTTGTGGTAAAGTGTTTTCTGAGAACTTCTCAAATTCCAGAATATAGCATGTAGTTTGTTTTTTCAAATGCAATAGAATACATATAACTGAAAAATGCCAATAACACTTCAGGTTTTAATGCATCTGTATTATGGGAATATGGTTTATTTATGCAGCTATTAAGATAAATGTCTCCAAAAGCACATTTTCTTCTAACATTACATGTTTCACACTACAAGTTAATTGCTTTTTCAGATTTTACTAAAGTTTTATCTTTCACAATAAGAACAAATTTTGGACTATTTAGAACATTTGCTGAATCAGATTCACAAATCACTTTTTCTTGTCTTCACATATAACTTATGGTGGGATTGACAACTTCAAATTTCCAAGCCACCATGTAATTTGACAATCCATTTTTAATTTATCCAAAGTGTCATTTCTGGATAAAAACGTTAATACTTTTAATGACTCTCTACCACTAGCAGCTGGATTTCTTTCCAGAGTCATTTTTCATAAAGAAGCACAGTTTTGTAGCACTTTACTGGAATTTCATATACTGGAGTGTGAGCCGGGACACAAAGCCACAATGAAATGTGAAAGCTCAGCGGTCATCTCACTCACTATTCCTACCCACCAGCATTGTGCTGTGAGTTGCTTACAATCACAAGTAATAAAATGACACATTGCTCTATAATACAGATGTAAAGAATGTCTTGAAAATAATCTAGAGCAGTGTGTTAAATCTATCATGTCAAGAATATCCTATAATCTTACTATTTCCATCTACTAGCCTGCACCTCAGAGACTTTCACAGGTGGAAACTGAATTAGCATGATTTGATCACATAGTGTGTTCCTGTGTACCTTTTTAAATCTCTCTCTATATACAATAGACATTTCAAGGCCTGCAAAGTGTTCTAAATAAAGCATAGCACATTACATAACAAAAGGCTTTCTTCTGCCACTTGCAACTGAAGAACTTTTAGCTGTTAGATAGATTGACTCTCTGAAAACCACTTCAGTGATGTATTCAAAGTATTTTTTGAATGATGCAACAAAAATTTCAGCCAAATTCATTCCAAGAAAAGAGAGCTTATTTCTATGATCACCTCCAACAATTTTTCTTTTGCAATTTTTCTCTCTGTTGTTAGGGCTTTAATCCTTTTCCGAAACAGGCTTTTTTTTTTTTTTTTCATCTCTAGGTTACAGGTCTACTCTTCAGTTTCTTACACAATTGTCCCAGATTCATGCTGATCTTCAAGGTTCTTTCTTCTCCTTCTCACTGGTTGGTAGTGATCTCTTTGTACTGAAAATATTCCTCTTTCCAATAGACTGGTCCTCCTGTGCTACATCAATATGATTTCATCTATAACTGTACTGGTGTTTTGAATTTTGGGTACTTTATGAATTTCATAGTATGTAGATTAGATCATGTAAAATAGCTTTTCTTTGAGGTAACAAGTTATATGTAATCTTTTTAAATTCATAGGACTTAAGCTAAACCCTATAATAAATGTAAGCTTATGAACCAATTGTCATTAAAAAATAATTGTTTCTTACAATTACCATCCATTCCATGTTTGCTCTAATATTTCATATATGTTCAAAAATGAACTCATTTAGATGTAAATAAACGGCATCACCTTGAGTTTCACAGGGTATTACCCTTTTATTTGTGTTCCACCACAATAGCTGTGTAATCACTTGATGTTTATTCTAATAAAATTAAAAGCTTCCTTATGATTTCATAATGTTTCCAAGTGCAGAATTTTAAAGGCTTTAGTTAAATGAGAAAGAGTGACAGCAATTTTAAAAAGCATAATTTTCCCTGTAAATCACAGTGGAAAAAAATGATTCACATTATATAAACCAAAACTTTAAAAAAACAAAACTATCATATAGTTTGAAATCAGAGAAGAGTGGGAGGTTTATTTTTAAGAAGTATGCTAGATTTAAGATTGAAATGTGTTATAATTAACATGTATTTCCTTGGTAATTTTTCAGAAATGAACTTATGGCATGTGATTTAAATTAGGCTAAACAGATTATTTTCTGGGGCATGTGCTAAAGTTTTCAGAAGCAAAGCTAGCATTTTGCAGACAGTATTATATTAGCCTGGAATTGTTGCAGAAATCTCTCTAGTAGAGGAGTTATTGGATCATTAAAAGAACCTATAAGAAAATGGAGTTTAGAGAGAGAGATCTTGTTTCAGCTTGCCTAATCACTCCTCAACATTACATTTTTGAAAGTCAAGATATTTCATTTATTGCTTAAGCAAAAATATACACATGATTAAGATATTATTTTATGAAAAATTAGCAACAAGAAATAGAAGGACCAAGATGTAAAAGCAGAAAAATTAAGCTAAAAGAATGGGATATAATTCAAGAAATAAAAGAACTTAGGACACTTTCATAGCGATTTGAGAAACTACTGCAACTATAAAATTTAAAAAAAAAAAGATGGGATATAGGAAAACTCAATGTATGAACAAGAAAGAGTTAAAATATCATTGCCAAAGTAAAAATTTACTAGAGTGAAATCATAGAATAAATAGATGAAGACTAAATCATTGTTATTGAATGTAAAGTCAAAGAAATTTTGAAAGAGCAAAACAAACAAAAAAATTATAGATATCAAGCTGAAAGACATAAAATTAAGAAACTTCAGCATCTCAATTGCAGAAGATTGCACAAGGAAGAAAAAAGGAAGAAATTATATTTTAACGGAAGAAAGATTAAAGGAAAGACTAAATAACAGTTCCTGAGCTGAAGACTTAAGTCTTAACATAAAAAGGAAATATCAAAGACAAAATTGAAATATAGGGAAAAGCATATATGCTAAGTCTATCTGGGAAATGTCCAGCCATTGTTAATATAATGAGACCAGTTTGCATGACATTGATATGACCTGGCAGCCAAGGAGAGTGGACTGAAATGCACATGTGTGAACAATGATGACTTCACTATACTAGTCAGTGGGGGCAGTAGATGCTGTTGAGTGAGCCTGTGTACTGTGTGGCTGTCACATTCAAAATGACTGAGCAAGTGGAGCAACGAATCTGCATCAAAGTTTGCATTAAGCTTGATCATTCTTCCACAGCTACTACTCAGCTGTCAGAAGGCTTTCAGGGATGATGTAATGAGTCAAGTGTCTGTTGAAAGAGATCCACGTTCTGGAAGGCCTGCAACAAACCAAACACCTGAGAATGTTGCACGCGTACAGGCTGCAATCAACAAAGATCTGCACTGACAGTGCGAGGACTGGAAGCTGATCTGAGGATTACAAAAACTACTGTGTCCGAGATTGTGACGCAGGATCTTCACATGAGACATGTCATGGCAAAATTTGTTCTGCAGCGTCTGCTACCAGAGCAGAAGGAACATCAGGCTGCAGTTGCTAATGCCTTCATTGAAACTGCTACCAACGAACCATATTTGGCACCCTTGGCTTTTCCCAAAACTAAAATCAACTTTGAAAGGGAAGAGATTTTAAACCTTTGGTGAGATTCAGGAAAATACAACAGGGTAGCTGATGGCGATTCCAACAAAGGATTTTTCAGAGTGTTTTGAACAGTGGAAGAGATGCTGGGAGAACTGTGTGAGGTTCCAAGATGCCTACTTTGAAGGGGATCTTTGAGGCATCATTTTCCTAGGTACAGTGTTTTTTTTGTAGCTTGTATCTTTTTCAATAAATGTCTATTTTTCCTGCCACATGGCTGGATACTTTCTGGACAGACCTCATATATACTTACTGTTAAGGTTCAGGATAAAAAAGGCATAAAGATAAGAAGGAAGTTCTAAAGTCTCTTTAAAAATGAATAGCATATAATACCTTCAAAAAAAGGAAACGAAAATCGACATCAAACATCTTGTTACAACCAGGAAGTCAGATAAAAAAAAAAAACCTAAGCATATCATAATCAAACTGGAAAGCAAGGGCAACAGACAATCTGGAAAGAAGACAGAAAGGAAACATATTGTTTGCCTATACCACTACAGGAGATGAATTACATTGGATTTCCCTTCCAAAACCATTCTAGCAGGAAGGGTGTTGAAAGAAAAAGAAAGGGCGGGTCTCTGTAAGTTTGAGTGTTAGTCACACCTTCATCTGGGTTTTGACTGAGAGCTCAGCTGATCTGTGCTTCCTTGGCCCTGAAACACTGTGGGGGATTAATTTCAACCATCAGTAGGTTTTGAGCTTAGCTTTTTAACCTTCAAACCCTCGGGAGTTTAAAACAGAACATATGTCTTGAGGCAGAGAAGCAATCCCTCTAGAACTTTGTTTCTTAAGTACCACAAAGCCACAGAATAATTCCCTCTACCTTCAAAATGTTTCCAGTCCAGGCCCCAAGTTTCCACACCAGCCCTGATGTCAGCAGACATCCCAACATGTAAGCTGGCCATGCATTTGAGATTCTTCAGATATCAACTTATAATTTAAGAGCGCACAGTTCTTAAGATGCTAAGATGTGCCCCAGTGGTATGCAAAAATACTTTGAGTTTAGGGCATCTTTAACTCCAGGCTCAAGAGAAATTTTTGTCCCTTTTTTTAACTACTTGGGAGAGCTTCTAGGTGGGGCCTTGCCCATGGAGTAAAAAATTATCAGAGAGAACCTCTCTTGACCTGTCCACAGTGCAGGGCAAACTTCTGTTTACTAAATGTCTGCTCTCATCCTGCAATAAGCTTTTGATGCCCCAAAGCACTTGTTCATCCACAGCTCAGAATGTCTCGTGTACCTCCATCCCGGTTTCTGTCTCTGAACCTCTCATGTATGCGGGGTACTTGTGTGCACAAGATTAAATCTGATTTTCTTTCACCAATCTGCCTTCTGCCAATCTGTTAATTTGATTATTTAGCCAACCGGAAAAGAACCACAGGAGGGAAGGAGAATTCTTTTATTTTCCCCCATTAGGAGATCTTTACCTAAACCAGTCTTTTAAATATTTTAAATATATTTTTACAGTGTGGTTTCAATGCTAGAAGTACAGGTGTATTCTTCATTACCAAAATTAACACACACACTGGGTGTAGATACTTAAAACTATTTCACAGCTATTGGTATATGATCAACAGTGTTTGGAGATCACAGTTTCTGAAAATGATCCTCTTACACTGCTCCAAAAGTCACCCATATTTGATTGCTTAACATATTCAGAAATCTACTCCAGATGAAACCAAGCTTTTCAATGGTTCTGACAGAAATATTTATACATATGAAGAATCTGATTTTATAGGACATATGTATCCACAGACATTTGAAACTATCCTTAAATAAAGATAGAGCAATATTCTGCATTGGAGGAATTTTTTGAAAGAATGATAAACTATAGAAGCACTTAAAAAGATAAGAATTATATTCCTTTTGCTGAGAATCATTTACTTATTTAAACAAGCATAAACATTAAACTAAACATTAAATTCCTATTTCTTAATTTTTCATGTTCCAAACTAACAACCTAGTAAAAGAAAAATATTATGTATTTTACTAGTCAAGTTAAATAAATTATCATGAACTGTATCTTTAATAAAATGAGCCTAAACTTGTTGTTCTATTGCCTAGTGTATCTTCTACATATCTTCCAGATGTTCCAGTCACCAAGATTTTTTAAATATTTGCTCTTTTAAGGTGGCTTCATATTTCTCAAACTTCAGTAGATTTTTTTATCTTGTCTTATTTTACTTTCTTGAAGTTATTCTGTGAAGCTTTATGTGCTGTCTGAAAGGTGTTCAGTTACCTGAACATCTGGAAGTAAAACTTAGCAATCAGCAGTCACATTTTCATCACTGCAAGCCTGTTAGTTTGTGAACATCTTGTTCCTGCCTTTCTACTAGGTATGCTGAGAAACTGCACCATCTGGGTCTAATGAAACCAAATGGAAAGCTGAGCATCAGTATACACGTGGCTTTGTTGCCCAAAGCAGTCTTGCATCTTATCTCATCTACGTATTTGGTTAACCTTTCCTGGGTTAAGTTTTACTCCCTATTTCTGAATTGCCACCAACACAAAATAAGTACCAGAAATGAAGGCCTAGAGTTGATGGATTCTTCCCAGAGGCTATTATAAGCTAGTTCTTGTGAAAATTAAGATGATTTTTCCTGATTTTAAATTTTATGGTCTTTGAAATGAACCAACTAAAGAACTGAAGAGAATACACAAAACCCTAAAGAATTACAGAAAAGCACCAAAAATTATCACATCCTTTAAATTAATAAAAAAATTCACAGATCCATTTTATGAAATGTGTTATTTTTGAAGAAAATATTAGTTGATGACCACAGACAAATATAGCTCCAGTTTTAAGTATTTATGTGTGTGTCTGTTCCTTAGAACCAGCTAGATAATTAGATATGTAGTAGGATAGCTGGTAAAAATATTTGTGGCATTCCTTAATACTTCATTTTCCTCAAAGATATTTTGAAAATCCCCATATGTTCAATAAGCACTCTGCCAAAAATATTTTTTTAAATATGTTATAGTCAGTATTCATTGTCCAATATGGCACTGGGTATTCTAAGCTGGAATAAACTCCTCAAAACCATCCAGGCAATTGAACTGTCCTTCACTGAAATTGTAGGGAAAAGAATAATAATCAATTACCATAATTCCATCTTTGATGTCATCAAAATTGTGTGAATAAATGTAAAGACATATCAATTTTTTTAATAACTACCATGACAATTTCAATCACTTAGTATGAATGTAAAACCAGATCTTTCCTTCTTATTTCTTAAAATCTAAGAAAATTTTAGCAAACCTATCAGCTTTCACTCATCTTAAAAGGAAGGCTAGACTACATGATATAAAATTTACCCTCTCAACTATTTTTAAGTATATAGTTCCATAGTGTCAACTCTATTTGATTGTTACATAACAAATCTCTTGAAATTTTCACCTCACAAAAACAAAAGCCTGTACCCATTAGGCAATTCCCCATAATGTCTCTTCACCAGCCTCTGGCAACCACCATTCTACTTTCTGTTTTCATAATTTTAATCAATCTAGATGTTTCATATAAATGGAATCATACAGTATTGTCCTTTTGTAATGGGTTTATTTCACTCAGCATAGTATCCTCAAAATTCATTCATATTTTAACATGTGACAGAATTTCATTCTTTAAGGCTGAATAATATCCCATTATACAGATATACCACTTTTTCTTTATTTGTTCATCTTTCAATGTACATTTGGGTGTCTTCCATCTCTTGGCTATCATGAATAATGCTTCAGTGAACACAGATGTGCAGATATCTCTTTTAGATCCTACTTTCAATTCTTTTGGAGATTATATCTATCTATATATACATATATATGTATGCATGTATATGTGTGTGTGTGTGTGTGTGTCTGTACATATCCAGACATGGGATTGCAGGTTCATGTGGTACTTCTACTTTTAATTTTTTTTGAGAAACCTCTATACTAGTTTCCATACCTGTACCATTTTACAGTTCCACCAACTATACACAAGTATTCCAATTTTTTCACATTCTTGTTAACACTTGTTATTGTTATTATTACTATTGATGGTAGTTCTCCTAATAGTTATGAAGTGATATCTCACTTTGATTTTGATTTGCATTTCTCTGATGATTGGAGATACTGAGTTTCTTTTCATATGCTTGATGTCATTAGCATACCTTCTTTGGAAAAGTGCCTACTCAGGACCTTTGCCCATTCTTAAATTGGGTTATTTATTTTTGTTGCTATTCAGTTGCATCAGTATCAGTTTTATCTTCAGTTTTATTAGCTTTTACAGTATTATATTCTACTCACAAAAATAGGGCAAAATATATATTTATATTTAACATTATGAAAGATAGGACATGTAACAGTAAATCTTATATTATCATATCCAAGCATCTTTTTTTAAAACCTTCACCATCACAATTAATGGCCACACAATATCCATTTATATTATTATGAAGCCTCTGAATTCTATTCGGTAAACATTCCCTATAACTTGCTTTCTTTCATGGGTCCTGAGAAATAGATACATCCTAGAATATGAGAATGAAAATGTATGATCATATTAATATTGGTTTATATAGTCATAGTTCTTACTTTATTCAATTTGAGGACATTGACTATTCCTGAATGTGTGTTTATTTGGATGGCATGAGTATAGACAGCTAACACATCTTTATATCATTTTAACATTAGGACTTTGTAGGCATAAAGAATAGCTTCAGTTTACAGCATTCTGTTCTAAGAATACTTGTTTTTTCTCTAATTCCCAATTAAATATAGCAGCTCCATATCCCCATAAATTAATTCTGTCACACCTTGGAGGAGTATTAGCAGTTCTAGGCAGTACTATCTATACACTGTGCTTTTTCATTCAATAGACCAAAAAGAGTTTCTATTCAACCCAAGCCATTTCATCCAATATTGGTCTATCTTACTGGACACTTGCTCAGAGACTCTGACCTTCATATCAATTTTCTTCTTATATTACAAACAACATTAAAAAAACATTTTGGTGTTCAGCAGTGGCAGCTCATTAGAGCTTTTTTTGTTTGTAATCAGTCTAAGCTCAGATAAATTCAGCACATCTCCCTTGAGGTTCTTCTATACTAGAAAGTTTGAAGAGAGATAGTTGTAAGCTCCTGAATTTCCTCTAAAATTCAACCAAGGCTTAGGTGTATACAATGTGCTGCACTTGCCCCATGAATTTTATAAATATATGATTATTGAAACAAAAATTATAACATCATCTGATAATCCAGATAGTGATTTTTAAAATAAGGAAAGAAGTATATATATAAATATCAAATAATATAGAAGTCAGAGTAAAGGAAATTACTCAAGACAGAAGGATTGGGTATAATGATAAAAATATTAATCTACCATGAAGACATATGATCCTAAATTTATAGGCCCCAAACAACTGAGCCGCGAAATACATGAAGGAAAAACTAAGAAAGTGGAAAGGAGAAATCGACAAATCCATTATTATAGTTGAGAACTTCCACACTCTCTTCTCGGCAACTGATAGAACTACTGTACAAAAAATCCACAAGGACATAGATGGATTGAACAACAGAATGGACCAAGAGCATTAAACTTCCATATATAGAGCACCACCACAACAACAATGTAATACATATTTTTTTCAAGCATCCATGAAAAAGTCATAGACATGGGCCATATCCTAGGCCATAAAACAAACCTTAATAAATTTAAAACAATGAGAATCATACAGAGTGTGTTCTCTGTCTGTAATAGAGTTTAACTAGAAATCAATTACAGAATGCCAACAGGAAAATCTCTACATGTATGGAACAACATTCCAAAGTTAAACAACTTAAACAACAACATTCTAAAGTTCATAAATAAAAGAGAAAGATCTAAAGATAATTCTTTTAAAATACATGGAACTGAATGAAAAAAAAAAACAAGGTAATATGGCAAATATGTGGGATGCAGCTCTAATCATGTCAGAAAAAAAAAGTGTACCACTGCATGCTTAAGTTAGAAACAAGGGAAGATCTCCAATCAGTCATCTAGGTTCCCACATTAAAAACCTAAAATAAACAAACAAACAAACAAACAAACCCAAATAAAATAGAAGAAAGGAAGTAATAAAGAGCAGAAATCAGTAAAATTAAAAAGATAGGGAAAAAGATAGGAGAACAGGAGATCATTAAACAAAAGCTGGCTCTTCAAAAGAAATCAATAAAATTAACAAACCTCTCACAAGACCAACAACGAAAACAGAGAGACACACATCACAGATATCAGGAATGAAATAGGGGACATCACCACAGGCCCTGTACCATTGAAATAATAATGTGTGTGAGAATAGCAAACAACTTTAAGCTGGTAAATTTAACAAGTTAGAAGAAACAGACCAAATCTTAGCAAACTGCAAACTCTAATGCCTAAACTACACCAAGGTAAAATAGACCATCTGAATAGTCCTATAAATATTTTTTAATTAAATCTGTGTTTTAAAAGCTCCCAAAATGGAAGTCTCTAGCTCCAGCTGGTTTCACTGAAGAATTTGACCAAACATTTAAAGAATGAACACCAATTTTACAAATTTTGCACTATTTTGGACATAGAAGACGAAGGCCACCTCCCAACTCATTTTATGATCCCAGCATTACCAAAATTTTACAGACCAATCTCTTAAGAATTTATATACAAAAACTCTCAAAAATATGAGTGTGCCCAATCCAATAGTGTATTAAAAGAATTATTTGCCATGACCAAGAAGTGTTTATTCCAGGTATGCAAGACTAGTTTAATATTTGAATGTCAGTCATTATAATTCATTGTATCAATAGGTTAAAACAGAAATCATATGATTATATCAATTGACCTAGAAAAGAATTCAACAACATCCAACATGGATTCGAGATAAAAATTTTAACAAACTAGAAATAGAGCATAATTACCTTTGTTTGCTAGAATCTATAAAAGTGCCTATAGCTAACATCATCCTTAATGCTGTAAGACTGGAATCTCCCTTCTTAAGATCACGAAGAAGGCAAGATTATCTACTCTCTTCATTCATACTCAAGATATTACTGAAAACTTTTACTGCAGTAGAGCTAGAAAAAGAAATAGAAGGCATAGGTATTGGAAATGAAGAAATGAAACTACTTGCAGCAAAATAGCTTCAACATTTCTAGATTTCACATGTGCATACCCCACGGTGCAGAGCAAAAGAGAGACCAGTCCTTTCCCTTACACACATTTGACTCTGAGTTGTGCAGTTGTGGCCAGGAGGATGTCTTGCACTGAATGGCTTGGGCCTGAGTTACTGCTTTTTCCTGTACTATTATTTACTTTGGCAAGGGTAGGGAAATGATTCTGATGAACATGTGCCATTAGGCCCATGCTGGAGCTAGTAGGAGTGTTAGTGTCAACATGTTACTGTTGCCAGTGGGTAATATGGGGTGAAGGCCAATACAACTCTCCCCTTCACAAGTAAATCCAATCCATGCAAATGGTACTTTCAGATAATAGGACATGTTATAAAAATATTCAACAGGTAATATGATACATACTGACTATAGGTAGGACAGGTGCTTTTTTAGGTTGAGTGGTCAAAAAAGGGATCTTAGAGTAGATAATGTTGGAACTGAGGCCTGAATGATGAGACAGAACTGTTCTTGTGAAGAGCTTGTGGAAGAACAATCTAGGCAGACCAGTATGGCCTGGTTGGTTATTTCATCGTCCACGTCCTATATGAATCTGTAAAGTTAACAAGATCAGGGATCATGGTGGCAAATTCCCTGCCATACTTGGCAAGGCCTGGCAAAGGTTAGGTACTCAAATATTTCTGATTAAAGAATGAAGAGGAAGGTAATTTCAAGCATGAAGTCTTCTCACTGAAATGCTTTGGAATTGTCTCTAAGAGAACAGGAAGGAGAAGAGCTGTTTCAGCCAGCAGGACAGGGAACAAAGGTATGGCACATGTAAAAGAGAATGGGCAACATCAAGTGAAACAGATGGGATATAGTGTGGGGTTCAGAGAACAGGACCCTAAATACGTTAAATTGGCGCCAAGTGCAGAGAGTTTTAGAATCAAGGTAGAACTTACCTGTCAGAGCCTACACAGTAGGGAAGCATTGTTATTATCGAACAATAAAGTAGAGTGAAGATAAAGAATTAATATAAAACTATCCTGGAAGAAGCAGGCTGATTAAATTGATAATTATGATCTTCAATTATAACTATATCATCTGCATCATAAAAACTGATGCTACTGAAAGGATATTAATAACTCAGATTGTATCCAATATTATTATTGAATAGCTATTATGAGTTCAATTATATTCTAAGCAATTTATATGTATTTAATTGTTCCTCACATAGCCTTACAAGATAGGTAATATTTTGCCACTTTTCAGGCAGTAATTGAGGTACAGGATATAAAATAGCCCAGGTTCACCCAGGTAATAAGATGTGGAGTTTAGGTCAACTGTTCTCTTAACCAATACTCAATACCTTTCATAGTCCTGTGGAGATAAAAGGTTTTAGTGTTTTTTAAAGAGCAGAAATGGACAACAGCTGGACACAAATATAGAATATTTTACATTTAGCTCAGCATCTCTGAGGAATAATTGAGCTCTTTATCCCAAATGTCATCTATTAGCTCTTGAGCTATATTCTCCAGGAATTCAATTACAAAAAAACGAGGTGCAAGAACTTCACATTTCTGTATATATAGGGACTGGCTGAAGTAAGGCCTGCTTGAGTGTGGTCGTTTGGGTAATAATAAGGATGTAATCATTTATACTTTAGTTTGAACATTTCACCTAAAATGCCATATGGTGTGGATGAGTGTGATATTATGTTATAGAATTACATGCTTATGATTTTGTAATAAAAGATTTTGTAATAAAAAGGCATTATTTGTGTCAGACCCCGTATATTTACTCTGTTCTTTTCACAAGTTCCTTTTTTATTTAGACTTGAATTAGATTATAATGTTTTCTTCCAACTGTTTTTTTCTTTTTGCATTCAGGTATCTTTTTACTAAAAATCTGTAATGCTTATTCTTTAGAGAGGTTTCTTACAGACCTTCTTGTTTATTTCAATTTGTTGAACTCAAAATTTCTGAGCACCTTTGATTCATACTCTAAATATACAACTCTACTAATAAGTAATATTTTTAATTTAAGGGAAATGCTCACAAAAATGCTGTTCTCTGATGTAAGAATACTTGCATTAGAAATGTATTACTTTATATGTTCATATAGTACACAGTTGAACAACATTTGTGTACTCAATTCAGGAGAACTAATTTCTATGGTAACCCAGATGACTCCACTCCTCACCAAAAACACTCAGAAACACTCTTTATTCTTCCCACCTCAAGAGAGTAGAAATGTTGATCTCAGGTGAATGCTCTTTTAAGAATATTTCTTAAAGCATTTAAAAAGCTTTTTTATTACTTTTTATTTTTTATTTATAATCTAACTTTATAATTCCCAACCATAAAAAAGTAAATAATTCAGAAAGACATTTTTAGTGTCTCCTTTCAGTCTCACTCTCCAAAGGGTCACGACTTAGCCATGATTTTCTCTGCAGTGGCTAATACTTAGGTACTAATTTTTGATGATCTTCAAATACCATATTGATTGCACACTAATGTTTAATCAGCTTTTCTGAGCGCAAATGCTTTTTTTATTCTCTATAAGATGGTTTACCTGTAATTAAAGAGTCAGCTACACTGAAAGTCATTGTAGTTTGCTCTCTCCAGTATTACTGCATAATTATTGATTGTTGGACTACTTTAATTTTGTCTTGTTAGTATAGACATCATTTAAAAATACTTATATCAAAAGTCCAGAAATCTATTGCATTATATCCATTTTCTTGTATTCTAATTCTATTCAATATTTTTATATCAGTGCTTATCAAAAAATTGTATAGCAAATTTGTAGCCAGTGATAAAAGTAATGACTAAGCACATTTAAATAGAGAATGAGTAGAGATATTATAAGAGCTTCATTTTTACTGTTCATTTTTTAAAGTTTTCTTTGCCAAAGTGAAGCAACATCAATGATAGACTCATTGCAGAAATTTGGTGATATGTATCTTAATGAAATCAATCATTAAATAACCATTGAAGATATTTAATGGTACTTTTTTCTTGAATAAGAGAATTGACTTGCAGCCCCAGAGCATATGGATATATCAGGAAAATTACATTCTTTCTTGAAGGATGAATTAACCTGAATGACTAAAAATCCACTTGGGAAAACTCAGGTTATTTACTCTTTTTACATATCTTTGCTCTAGCTCATTGATTCATGACCTGAACAGAGTTAAAATAGAAATAAAGACACGTTGAGCTTCTCAGAGTCAGTTATTCCACATACCTTTAACCTTAATTGTATTGGTTTGCCTGTCTCCTGTGGTTATTAAATATTATAGTATGCAAAACTATTCCTGGCGTTATTGACAAATATGTCAAACCTTGTTTTCATCAAAACTGTCCTAAGTGTTCTGCACCTTGGCAGGTGCAGTCAGGTCTAACCCTTGAGGTCAGTGTCATGAAATGATGTGGGAGTCGAAAGGCAAGGGCAGAAACATCTACATCTCAAAAGGAGAGAAAAAATCACTGGGTGTGTCCATGCTGTTTGAACTCAGCTCTTGTTATCACCAGAAGCAGATATTTTTTCAAGTTAGTCCAAGAGAAATGGAATTTATTATAAATTGGTTGTATCCACCTGAGTTTTATTAGGATAAAGTCACATCAATTTGAACAGGAAAACTTTTGCATACATAATTATTAAAATAATGATAGATCAAGCATAAAGATATAAAGATCACAAGTTACCCAAGGCTGAAGGAAGGTATGCAATGAAAGACAAGGTTAGAAGGGGGGGGGCGTTCCAAGGTGGGCTTTAGATCTTGTTACAGGTGTGGTTGCAGCCCCCTGATAATTTTGCTGGTTACTTAGGTCTGAGCTAGTCTACGGTGGCTAGGTAAGCAGGAACTAAGGTGGCGGCTAGCCAAGATTCCTAAAAGAGTATGTATAGGATGGGACTTTTACTGGAGAATTGGAGCCTGTGGTGTTCATGTAAAGAGGGCCCATGGAAACAGAACTTCCAGGTGCACAGACAAACTGGGGCAGGTGTGCAGAGGATCAGAGTACTCTTGCAAGTCCTGGAATGCTTGGTGTTCACAGCCATGGCTGTAGGAAACAACTGTCCATGGCACGGGCTGGTGGGCAGGCACACAGAGTATAGCAGTGGGTATTCCAGGAGAGGGGACCATGCAAGATGGTCACCAGAGGGCCCTGTCTCAAGGTCACTGAGGGACTACATGTTCTGCGAGCACAATGGGGCAGAGAGCCAGTGGATGGCCCTATATGCCAACCACTGACAGAATGTACAGCATGAGCAAAGAAATAAAATACAAAATAAATGGCAGCACCCCTTCCTCCCTCAATCACTTTCCTGCACTGGCTACTGACACAATTGAATGTGTATTCACTATGACAGAGAAATGCTTGAAGTTCAATCCATTATTTAAGAGCAAGTACTGAAGGGTGAATATGGAGCTAAGAGGCAATAAAGTGATAATCAGCACAAATGCAAATGAAATGAAATGATAGCTGGTACTAGAAAATCATAAGGGATCAAGTATGCATTTGGGAAGCAGTTCCTCTTTTTCTGTTTCTCTCTCTCTCCTGACTAAGTTTTTCCTCAAGGCATCTCTCTTAAGTTTACCTTTTCTTCCTCATTCTTGGGTTCTTTCTTTATTATTTTAATATGTATATAACCCTCCTAGTCTCCTAACTGATCCCCGTGTGAAACACTTAAGCTTCAACGTCTATTTCCAACAGGTGCATTTAATCAGGATGTAATGTCTCCAGTCCTTGAAAGAGCAGTCTATTTAGAAAAGTTCATTATTTTGTACCAGACATCATTAGGTGTGTAGATTGAGTGTCCTTGACACCATTCCTTGTCAAATAGGTTGTGTACCTGGGGATAGGGTCACGTGGTGTAAGATGTGGCTCCCAGGGAAGACTTTTCAGCAGCTGCCATAGATAGTTCCCCTCTGCAAGGGGAGGGGCCGTGGACTGAGAGACACAACAATTAATGCCTCTGGTAAAATATATATGGCAAAATTGTTCATAGAAAGCAGTCAACTATATCTAGCAATTTTATATCTTATCCATTTTGATAAAATATTGATAACATCCATCTTCTTAACTCATAAAATATTTTTGCTTTCACTGGATCACCTTTAGTTTTTTTCATAACTTCTCTTTTTGGTATGCCAATATCAAAATGGAACTAAGAAACATAGTTTATAGTGGAATAATTCCATCCAGCTTTTTTTTGTCATACCTTTGTGCATTGCTCAATATAATTACTACTGTGAAAGAAAGAAACTCAAATCAATTTAAACAAGAAAAGGAAATTCATTATCTCATGTGTCTGAAAAATACTGACTTCAATTATTGCTGAATTCCATTTGGTGGAATTCAAGGAGTGTATTCCATTTGTCAGCGCAGCTCTCCCCTGGATGACTTCCTTCTCTGCATTTTCTCTTTACATGACGTCCTCACTACTCTAGACCTATATCATTTTAAAAAAGAGTGTCAGAGTACTTGCAGGCCATGGTGGCTGTCCACAGGAATGGCAGTCAGCAATGGACACCTAGAAGGACAAACGTCAAGTTGGCCATATAAAACCAACAGAGGTATAAACTTTTTTTTGTTTATGTAATTTTCTTTCTTTGGATTTCCTTAGTTTGTATGTAAATATGTGACTGTCTTTCTAACTAAAATGGCAGCTAATTCACAAATAAATATCCATTATGAATAACCTTTCAATAAGTTGGGTGCACATTTTCTATGATCTAAATTGTGTTAGACAACACCTAGCTCACTTTTACTGCCATTTTCCCATCTCTTGCAAATATCTTTATACCAGTGGTTCTCAACCAAGACCAATTTTGCTCATTACCCCAGGGTGCATTCAACAATAATTGAAGACATGTTTAGCTGTCACAACTGGATGGGAAGATGCTATTGGCATTAAGTATTAGAGACCAAAGATTCTATTAAGCATCCTACAATGCACACAAGAGCAGCCCACAATAAGTTCCAGCTCAGATTGTCAACTGTACTGAAGTTGAGAAGCCCTGTTCTACATTATCATATCATCTCTCTCTCTCTTTCCTTCAGCTGTCTCTCTCCCACCCCCGTCCTCTCCCTCTTTCTTTCTCTGAATTATAGATACCTTTGATTCAATATCTTAGGCAGCCAATACTAGTAGGGACTATAACTGGCATTCAAAATAAAACCTACTGGCTAAAGCTTGTTGGATAAATACTATGTAATAGCCTGGACTCTTCTGTGATATACACAATATTTCATCTCTTTGGTAAGGATGTGCTACAAGGAGAATTGTAATAAACTGCCATTGGGAATTTTAATTGGTATAATCACTTTAGAAAACAATTTGACATTATTTCGCAAAGTTGAACATGACAATAACCTATAATCTAGCAATTCCATTTCTTAGTTCACACTGTAGACACTTGTACATGTGTGTATGTGTTCTGCGATACATTGTTCATAAAATTTGTCCATTGTGGAAAACTAGAAAGAAAGAAAACGTCCATGAACAGGAGAACAAATAAGTAAATGTTGATATTCACTATATGAAAGATTATGAAACAGAGAAAATAAATTAACTTCAGCCACATGAAACAATATGGGTGAAACTTAGAAACATTATGTTGAGTGGAAAAAAAAACAAATTGCAGTATATATTTTCTAAAGCTTAAAAAAAAAGTAAAACTAAACACCATATTGTTTAAGAACATATACATATGTGGTAGAACTATTTTTTAAAAAAGAAGTGAAGAAAGCCAGGGAATGGTGAATAGAAAACCCAGGATAGTGCTAACTTTCGATACCATGGCACAGACTTTGAATAGAGAAGCGAAAAACAGATTCATCAGTACTAGTAAATTCTAGTTCTTGAGTTGGGATTGGGGTTCATAATATTTGTTTCATTATTTGCTTTATATCTCTCATATATGTTTTATATATACTCTTTGTGAGTACTAAAAACAAACAATGTTTTTAAAAGAGAATTGTCCACATAATTTGCATACTAATTCAAACCAACAAAGACATATTATAAGAAATCAGAAAATTTTATTTTTTTATTTCTTTGTTAGATTTTATTTATTTTCATAGAGAAGGGAAGTAGGGAGAAAGATAGGGAGAGAACCATCAATGTGTGGTGCCTCTCATGAGTCCCCCACTGGGGACCTGGCCTGCAACCCAGGCATGTGCCCTGACTGGGGATCAAACCGTCAACGCTTTGGTTCACAGCCCATGGTCAATCCACTGAGCTATACCAGCCAGGCCAGGAAATTTTAATATCTGTATAAACATTGACTAACATTAAGGGAATATGAGAAGGGGCCCAAAAACTGTAATTTATTGATTAAAAAATTGTATATTTATTCTTACATGTGTAAACTTCAGTCACCTTCAAAGTACTCTCCAACTGATACAACAAAACTATTGAGACATTTGTTTCCAATGCTCAAAACAAGCTGTGAACTCACTGATTTTGATGCTTTTAGTGGTTCTGCCATTTTTCATCTCACCTCTTCCACATCAGCAAAATATTTCCTTTTGGAGAACTTTTTTCATAAGGGGAAACAAAAGTTGTTCAAGGTGAGCTCACATGAACAGGGAGGGTAGGGTACAAGGGTTATGCCATTTTTGGTCAAAACTACTGAACACTCTGTATTCGGGTACCCTCATAAATCATCCAGCATGAAATGGACAAATGAGTTGAAAAAGTCTTCAGAAAATTTCAGTGAAGTCCAGAGTAGCCTCTCATAACAACACCAGCTGATGCACTGATACTGATGGGTTCCTGGAACACTCACCTTGCCAGGGAAACCTGGACTACAAGGGACCTGCCCTCCAGAAGGTAATTCCAGGTTTTTTGGAGGGGGTCTCTCCTGTTGTTACTGTTTTAGGTATGTAGTGCTTCATGGTTATATTTTTTTAGAGTTCTCTTTTAGAGATAATTGCTAAAATATGTACAGGTTAAAAGATATACTAACTGAGATTTGCTTCAATATAGCCTGGGAGCGGAAGGGAAAGTAGGTGGGACTCTGGTGAAATGAGATGGGGGACGTAGGTTGATCCTTGTTGAAGTGGATACTAGAAACACGAAGGTTTATCATATTACTCTCTACTTTGGTATACGTTTGGAATTTTCATAGTAAAAAAAAAAAAAAAGAGCACAAGGGAAAAGAAATTTCTTCCCAAACAAAATTTTAATTCTGTGACTTAGCTCTGATTCCATTAAGTGAATCAGGTCAACTTAAAATTGCCAAAAACAATCTATTTCATGGCGAATCATCAATGCCCTCGAGGCCTATGAAATGTCTTCCATTGGCAAGTCTTTTGTTACCTCACCTTAATTTTGCAATGACCTGCCTCGCCTGTAGTTTTTACTTACTCCAAAACCTCAAATGGCTCTCATGTTTCTTTTACACCCTTGTTTTTTCACCCTATTTCATCCAGGAAGATCCTATATGCACAAGCACAAACTGTCCTAAGTATCTGCAACAATAGCTAAAAAGTTGTGTTTCTAAAGCAAATTCACCTTTTAAGGCCCCTCATCTCCAACTACACTTTCCCATGTAGCAATTTGAATGACCTCCCTCCTAGTTGAAATACTTTTCCCCTTGCATTTCTAATGCCATACCCATCTGAATTCCTCTCTAATTCACTGACCTCTCTTGCTTGGTATTCTTTACTGATTTCTCTTTTATTTGACTTCAAAATGTTTGAACCCACAGGATTCTCTTCTGCCATTTCTTTCATCTGCAAAGAAAATCTATCCTGTCCCATGTTTATTATCTAAATATTATTGACTCCAAATTCTCTATCTCCAGCTATAACCTTCCTTTCACCTCTCTCTCTGTCTCTTTCTCTCTCTGTGTCCCTCTCTCAATTAAGAAGCAGAGCTTTTGATTATTTTCCCTATTGTAGTCACAGTTTGTTCAGGAAAATATTACACTCTAAGCATTTCATACAAGAGGTAGCAATTCAGGAAAATAGAGAATTATACAACTATTAGAAAGTTGGAGAAGCCCCAACTAAGAATGAAATCAGGATAGGCAGGAAACGCAGAAACTAATGTTACTAGTCTCAGCTACCTAGAACACTGAAGTGAGTGACATTTAGAAAGATATCTGGAAGCCACTAGGGAAAATTCTTTATTTGCGTTCTCCAATGCCCATGTGGCTACCTATAGCTCCCACCAAAAAATAATGCCTCTTCTTGTTCGTCTTCCAAATCTCACACAAGAGTCCCTCACTGGCAAGATGGAAACCAGTGCTGGTGACGAGTGAGTTGGAGAAATGTAGATTGTTTCCAGTTATTGTAAACCAGGACAATTTAAAAGGATGAAGAGGCAGAGACAATAGTAGTTAGATACAATTAAACTTTATATTCCCCAGTCTTTCTAATTTGGTAAATAATATTACAATACATCCAGTTATTCAAACCAAATTCTAAGGTTTATCATTGATTTTCTTTCTTTCCTATATAACTCACACCCAATCCATTGGCAACTTCTACCAACTTAGTTCCTAAAACTATCCTGATCTCCCCCCTTTTGCCACCCTTTACTGACACCTTCCTTGTCTAGGCCCCCATCATTTCTCACCTGGATGTTTGCTGATCGCAATGCTGTGGTAATCTATTGATTCGTCACCCATCTTCCCTGTTGTCTACCTACAACAAATGCAACCAGCTGATCAGTACAAATGTAAATGAGACTATGCTACTGCTTTTGTAAGAACCTTCTGAGATTTCCTATCCCCCCTAGAGCATAATCTAAAATCCTCACTTTAAAGTTTTTGGTCTCTATACCTCAACCAGTAGGTTCCAGTCACACCAGCCTTAAATATCCTCAAATTTACCAGGTTTACTACACTGACCTACAAAGCTATGTTCCCCTATAGTCACATGACTGGTACCACATTGTAATTCACTTTTCAGCTTAATACTCAGAGAGACTTCTTTCCCAGTCTAAAATTATAGCCAGCACCTTATTTTAACTCTCTACCTAGCACTTATTGCAATCAGGTATTGTCTTCTTTTACTTGCTTATCACCCATCTTGTCCTCCAGCATTAAGTATCATATAAACAAGGACCTTGTCTATTCTGTTCACTACCATGCTATATAGTGCCTAGGACATCGTGTAGAGATAAAAATTGCTCAATAATACGTTTTGAATTACTGACCACATTAGCGTACACTGTAATGATTGTGATATTTTTAAGATAAATATGATGTTTCTTATGTCATAATATTTTCCTAACTGCTTCAGTCTTGATGACATAATTCTTCCATGATTCTAAGTAATCACATTTCGGTGAAAATGTCCACTAAAGAGTCCTTAGGACTTTTTTCCCTAGGTATAGCCCAATTTTTGCATAAGTGCTGATAAATATTTTCAACTAAGTGAATTAACCAAAATTATTTTGTGCAGTGCATAAACTGAGATAGTAGTATTTCCATCATTTCCTAAAAGTAAAATATTGTGGAGGGAAAAGTATGTCCAAATTACTACTGGTTGCTATTAATCCTTAAATAGTTTCAAAGGGCATTAATCCAGAAATAGAGATTTGATTAAAAAGTCAGTGTAATATTATTTAGTCTTTAATTAAAAAATTCCATATGTTAAACATTCAAAAGGAGAAGAGGAAGAAGGAGGAAGAAGAAGAAGGAAGAAGGAGGAAGAAGAAGAAGAAGGAAGAAGAAGGAGGAAGAAGAAGAAGGAAGAAGAAGGAGGAAGAAGAGGAGCTAGTCCCTAGGAAACAATTTTGCACTCTAAGACAGTGCCATTGTACCTACCAGATGGTGTCATGGAGGAGTGTCTGAAATAAAGACAGCCAATTTGTAGACTAGGAGTTCCCTAAATTATAAAATGCTAAAGAAGATTCTATCGCTTCTGACTTTTAAGTAAGAAAGAGGAAGTAAATAGCAGAGGGAACTGAAGCTGAAAGTTCATGATATACAAAACAAGAAGTGGGATGTGGGGTAGGGAATGGACATGACTCTTTTCAAGCCAAAGGCATGAGAGAATTAAAACTATTTAATATAGAATGGATATATTGTCTGGAAGGTAAGTTAGCAGAATGGGAGAAAAAAGAGTGAGACCAGCCCAGGTCTGCCCAATAAAGTTAAAAACTCTTACTGCCCAAATCCCTTGAAGTGTTTAAAATTACCTTGTAATAAACCACAAAATTTCTGTTTTCTTTGGTGTGTACTTACTGTCATTCCCTCATAACCTGGAGAAGCTTGCCTCAATTTCCCTTCATTATACCAATATAAGACTAACTAGACTGCTCATTGTTTTAATTTCCATATGTTTATCTTGTCATTTAACCTTTTATTTAACAAATACTTTGTTAGTAATGGCTATGCATTAGGCACTTTTCTGAGTTTTAAGAAAGGATGTTGAACAAAACAGACAAAAACAAATTCCTATTCTCCTGAAACATTCAGAAAGGAAGATACCATAAAGAAGATGAATAGGTTAACTAGGCCTTATATTATAGTAATATACAAAGAAGAAAGGAAATAAAACAAAGAAAAGGGATATGAAATACTGAAGGAGAAAAAGGCTGTTGAATTTTATGTAGGGTGACCAGGGAAGGTCAAAGGGAGACAGTTTGCTCTTGAGTTAAGTCTTTAATGAAATAACAGCATTACTGTGAGCATACTTGGAAAATTCTAGGCAGCAGGGCAAACAAATACAGAGACCCAAAGTTGGGAAAGAATAACAGGTAAATAACAGGTATGTTGAAAGAATAACAGAATAAACACGGGGAAGAATTAGGGTATGAGGTCACGGACCCCTGGGGTTGCAGGGTGAGAAGAGGAGGTGCTGACCAGGATGGGCCTTGTCAGGCCCAGTTACAGACATTGGCTTTTATTCTAAGTGAGGTGGGTTGTCACTGAAAGGCTCTGAGCACAGAAGTGACCTGTTCTGACAAATTTTCATAGGATCATTCTGGTCACAGTGCTGGTAACAGACTGTAAGTGCCTAAAGGAAGAGAAGGAAGATGAGTTAAGAGGCTATTACTGTATTCAAAGTAGAAGCTGAATGCTTACTCTAGATCAGAGTGGCTACAATGGTGGTATCGAGAAGCAATTAAATTATGCATTTATTTTGAAAATGTCACCGAAAAAAATTGCTTTTAGATGGGTTTGGGGTGTGAGTGAAAGACAGGAGTTCACATTTGGGGCCTGAAATGGAGAGGCTGTAGGAAGAGCTGATGTAGGATTAGGGAGAAGGCAAGTACTGCAGGGGCTCAGTTTTGAGCTTTAAGACATGTTAAATTTGAGATGCTTATTAGACTTCTAAGCAGAAATCTCAAACACATGTGTATGAGAGAGAGAGATGTAGAATTCTGGGGAGCTTTCTGGAATGCAGATATATAAATCTGATAGAGTGTCAGAAAGGCAAATAAATAGACAGATGGACAGATTATGGAGCCATGTGAAGATACCCTATTTACAATCCAACATTTAGAGGCCACTGTGATGAGAAGGAAAGTAAATGAGACGTGGCCATCAGAGAGGCAATGAGGAAAGCTCGCCCACGTGATATCCTGGAATCCCAGACAAGAATGGGTTTCAAAGAAAAATAATCCACACTATCAGACACTAATAAGTCACCTAATGAGGGGCTGACACACAAAAAATTATCAAATATGGTTGAGAAAGCTTGAGGACATTCTCTCTTGAGAGTTTCTATTTTCTTTGTAGAAGAGAAAGCAAAGTCATCAGTTGAGAGTGAGGATGGAGATGAGGTGTTAGGTTTCCCCTTCAAATTTCTATTATAATGGCTTTCACTCAGTAGGTCCTCCATATGTGTTGACTATGTTAATGACAAAAATTATAAAGAGAGAGTAGATATGAGTTAGAGACCTCATTCTAGTCCCTGCCAATGTCAGACCTTCATGACATTTACAGAATAATTGACAGTATTAATGTCATTATTAATTTCATTATTGCTTCCATTTTATAAGATTTCATTTTCTCCTTGGTAAATTTAAGGTAATAATAGCTACTGAGAGAAAAAAAGCCCTGATTGATAGAATTTGTGGTAAAGTAATTAGAAAATGGTAAGTTTTGAGTATTTAGGAACTTTGTTTCAAATATAATCTCTGTAATTATAAGTTTATATAACTTAATGTTTTATTTTATTAAACTTATTTTTGAAAATTTAACAGGAACCTGGAGAAGCTAGCTTTAGGACACCACTATATTTAATCCTGCATTTTAGTAAGGATTGAATAAAAAAGTATATGAGGGAGAGCTTAAGTTTGCTAAAAAGCTATACAAATGCCAAGTATTACCTTGAAGCATTTTAGAGGAAGAAAGAAAAAGAAAAGATGTAGTTCCTACCCTATTTGTGTTGGAATTTACCCTATATCTTCAAACAGAGAATGATTAACAAGTTAATGAACAATAAGTTAAATTTCCACTTAGGCGAGATAGAGAAAAGGCTTTCTGACCATAAAACGGAGAGAAACTTTAACCATTTTTACACTCAAGGTCTAAAAAGTTGGTCAATTTAATCTCTTTCTGTTTTGTAACAGCACTGTTTAAATATGCTTTTCTCTTCGATGGAAGGACCAACTAAAAATCTTCTAAAAGAATCCATTAAGTTAAAAGTCAGTCATTTTTTAAATACAGGGCAGCATTCAATATGAAGACTTTTTCTGTTTGGTAATAAGACTGTGAAAAAAAGTTAACTGCTAACTTCTCAAAAAGTGACATCTTTCTGACTGTGCACAGGGAGTGACCCATGTTGGTGGGCACTGTTCGTGTGTCATATTGTGGTTCCCATGTTGTTTACCAAAGTGGGTAAATGAATATAAGCTAGATGGCTACTTAAAACATGTCTTAAAAACATGTTAAAACATGTTACTTAAAACGTTTCCTAATTTCTAAATATATTCACCCTATTTTTAAAAGGAAATATTTATTTCAAGTTTGACCTCCCATAAAATGTACTTTAAAAAAATCCCTGTGGAGAGATTAAAGGTTATCGTAACATCTATTTTGGTATATCAATTATGGTTAGAAGAGATTGTATCCACTGTGCTGTAAACTTTTCAAGTAAGAGCAAACGGACCTTTTAAAATATCTCATCATCATCCCTCCCCAGCCCGTCACTCCACCGCACAAGTTCAAGGAAGATAAATGTAGAGAACAAGAAATGAGGACCTTGAGGTCACATTCATGTACAAATCAGAACAAATAAGCAAATCGCTTAGTAACAGAGTATGACTTTCCTAAAATAAATAATATGTATTAACCCTATTTTTAAAGCCAATTTTTTAAATTAGCTTAGTAACTTCTTGATCCATCAATCACTTTTGTTATTAACGTTGGCACTTCTTTTTGTTCATCAATATGCTTCATCTTCAAACCAATCTGGTGATTTCTCACTGCCTAGACAGCTTTTTCTTTATAAATTGATTTGAGAGAGAGAGAAAGAAATGAGTTTGTTGTTCTACTTATTACATGTATTCTTGGGTTGATTCCTGTATGTGCCTTGACCGGGGATGAGACCCACAATCTTGGGGTATCAGGACCATGCTCAAACCAACTGAGCCACTCAGCCAGGGCAAGAGAGCTTTTTCAGATGCAATGGTAATATAATGCACATTTCACCACCACTTAAAAAATGAAACTCAAGGAAAGAAACCACAATAATTCCTCAGAAGTTAAAAAAAATAAAACAATTTTAGTTATCTCTCTTTAGAAGTAGAGATGCCCTTAAAAGTAAACATTGATAGAAATCATATTTTCAGTGCTCCACATCCAGTTACAATTACAGCTGGTTTTTAGGTTTATAAAAGATAAATTTTTTTATTATGTTTTTGTCACAAGGGCAATATCGTCCAGAAAATTTCTTAACAAAAATATACTAATAATACATATGTTGATGTTGTACACATCAACATATCAAATCATCACTAGATAATTTTCACACATAGAACTTGAAAGCCCATGTCAGGCTAATGGGAAGTCGTGCAGTTCTCTGGAAGGGAAGTACCCACACTGCAGACGCTGTTGGACAGAGGCCATGGCGCTTTCCTTTCTGGCGCATGGTCAGTTTTCAGGATTGTGTTGGTGTACCTTATTGAAAGATAGTTACTCTTCCACCATCTTGTAATGTATAAATTTATAAGTTTAATTTGTATCATTATCAATATTGCTTTTTGGTATAGACCTCATTGCACACAATTTTAATGATTTTAAGGAAACTTTCATTCTAATTCTTATTTTTGTTTTGCCCTTTAAATTGGTTTGACAGACAGATCTTAGCAGATAATACTAATTTAATACAAAATATAAATCTATCACAGATTTTTAATCTTTTATGTGCCATGCACCTTTTTGGTAGTCAACTAAAGACTAAGTTTTCAGAATGATGTTTTGAAAAACAAAGTATATATGCTTATAAGCATAACCAATTACATTAAAATGTAGTTATTCAATGATGTGACTCTGTTAACACATTGAATAACAGGATCTAGCAATATGTAAAGTAGCTATGAAAGCAACAGTGAGTATAAATAATAATCTTTGGTGCCACCAACAACTATAATGTAGTTTTAAAATGTCTTTGATTTCCGCTGGTGATGAAGTTATTGGTAGTGTTACCACTACTGTTGCCTACATTCATAATTAAAGAAAATATTAAATTTCAGTTGGACACTAATGAAAATAGATATTTTTTTTTCATACAGGTTCACACAGACCTTGAAATCTAGAGGCCTTGGGGTTGGTCAATATGATTTCAACTGCTCAAGTCATACAGGACCCAAAGAAGAGGAAAGCTGAAAGAAGTGAGGGACAGTGCACTTAGGGTCATTTATTCATCCATTTACTCAATTTTTAAAATAGTGCTTACCTACCAGGCACAGAACTAGTCACAGGGACACAAGAGTGAACATAAAAGTTGCAGTTGTAATGCCCTCATGATATTTACAGAATAATGGAGAACACCAGTTTTAATAAAGAGAAATCATACAAACAACTTTTCAAAAAATAGTCATACTGCTGCAAAAGAATAGGGCATAGTACTACTCTAATATGTAATGTAGGCATTGACTTAGGGTGGGAAGTATAAAGAGCATTTTCTGAGAAAACAAGACAGAGCTGCCTTAGTTCCTAGTTGAAACTGAAAGGAAGTCAAGGTTACCCCAGTGGTTTTTAAGGGATCCCTTATTTTGACCCAGAAGTTATAAAAATAGCTAATGTCTAAATCAGTTAGTTTGTGAAAATTTGTTTTTGGAATTTAAAGTTTATATGGTACTGAAAAAGCAGTAATTTCATTTTATCTAACCTTAAGTCACAATGAGAGCCAGGAGATTGGATAAACTGAGAGAGGGATAGAGAAGGGGAGATAGTATGAAGGGGTCGGGAGAAAGAGGAAAAGAGAGAAATCAGTATCACTAATCTAATTACAAGAATGATATAATAGGGTAATACAGTCCTCACAAAAAAAAGCATAAGGGCATTTTGGATGACTCAGAGCATTGATGAGATTCTACAATGTGTAACAGCTACAGAATTAGTAAAGCTTTACAAAGGAACACTTACATCATCATCACCATCAAGACTCTAACTTTGGAGACACAAAGTAGTGTGTTCAATTCCCCTTTTCCAGCAGCTGTGTGAACTTTGAGAATTTACTCATCTCTTTCAGCAGCCATTTTATCTTCTTTAAATAGGCTAATATCCATTTGGCATGGGTCTTGTGAATATTAAATGAGATAATATATGGAATGTACTTTTCTTAGCTTCTGGCAAGGTAGTAGGTGATCAATAAATGGTAACTGTATTAATGCTATTGACTGATGTTGGTGATGATGACAATGCAGTGTGATGGAGATGAATTTATCCACTGTGCTGGGCTGTGGGGAGCTCAAAATCATATATCCTAACTTCAAAAATTTTATCACCTAGCTGTTGATATAGGACACATGTTAAACAGCAATACAGATTGCATTATGCTTTTAAAATATATGAAGAATGCAAATAAGGACTGGAGGAGATGAGGGGAGGTTCCTATTGCTCAAAACATGGGAATCTCAAGGAAAGATTTATCATCATTGATCTTAAGCCCTATCTCATAAGCTGTATTCATTTCCTAAGGTTTCTGTAACAAATTATCCCAAACTGGGTGGCTTAAAAGAGCAGTCCTGGAGGCTAGATGTCTGAAATCCAGTTATCAGCAGGATTGTGCTCCTTCTGAAACACGTAGCAGAGTCTTTCCCTGCCTCTTCCTAGCTTCTGTAGTTTGCCAGCTATTTTTGGCATTCCTCCACTTATAGCTGCATCGGTCCCATCTCTGCCTCTTCTCACAGCCTCCCTGTGTGCCTGTGTCTTCAGATGGCTATCTTTTTATAAGAACATTGGTCATATGGGACTAGGGGCCCACTCCACTCAGTCTGACCTGATCTTAAATAATTACATATGCAAACTCCTATTTGCAAATAAAGTCTCAATCTGAGGTACTGGAAATTAAGACTTCAACGTATTTGTTTCCCCAGGGCAGAGGAGGTGGGGCATACAATTCAACCCGTAACAAATCAATTGTGTTGACATAAAGGGTTTTTTTTTCCTCATGGAACCACGTGTTTAATTTTCTGAAAAAAAACAAAAGAGTCAGGATTCACTTAGCTAAAAGTAACTGCACCCAACTTTAAAAGAAAAAAATTTGGAGGGAAGCTCACAAAATTAGAGTTGCTGAACTGAAGGGCAGCTCTTGGCCCCTCCCTGGCTGGTTCTCACCTTTGCTTCTCACCAGGTACCTACTATATTTCCTCTCTGGTTTAGCCTGAGGCATACTTACCACCTGAGTATGACATGCTCTAGGGCCACAATCTCTAGTAAAGAATCAGAGAACCATTTCATACTCTTCAGCAGCAAATGCCTACAGAAGGCCCGAGTGACCCTCTTCGGGGCCTGCACAGGTGCCTATGGCTGTTAGAAGGTGCAGTGATGGCCTAGCCGGGCCATAGGCTCAACTCTTCTGTTCAGTGCAGTAAGATCTCTTTCCAAAACAAGAGGAGAAATTTGCTTGAGTAGATATATTCGTTTTCTAAGACAGCCACTAACAAAATATCACAGGTTTAAACAACTCATTTATTTTCTCAGAGATCTGCAAGCAGCAAGTCCCAGATCGTGGTACCATCAGGTTGGTTTCTCCTGAGGTCTCTCTCCTTCGCTTGTGAATGGCTGCATTCGCAGTCTTACCTCTCTGAGTGCACACATCTATTCAAATCTCTTCTTATAACGACATCAGTCATATTGGAATAGCACCCATCCACATAACCTCATTTTAGTCACCATTGTAACAGCCCTATCTCCAAATGCTGTCAACATTCTGAGGTACTGAAGGTTAGCACTTGATGTAATGACTTTTGGGGGAACATAATTCCACCCATAACAGTAGATAAAGTCTGATAAGAGCCAACAAGCATTTGCTAAGTAACCAGTTTCTTAAGTGACAGGTGCTCTGCTAGGCAAACTGTGTCATAGGATCTTTCCAAGAATCTTATAAGCCTGACACAATTATTGCCTGAAATTTTACATACAAAATTAAAACTTAAAAGAGATAATGTTTTATCCAAAGTAGTTACTAAAAGCTGAGATTCTAACTCAAGTGTATCTGGTCCCAAATTCTACATGCTCAACTACATTATATTGTAATTACAGAAATTGTTTTGGATTTTCAGTTTCAGGTTTTAACCTGTATTTGTTTCATTTTTTGTAAATGTGGGGAATGATGCTAAAACAAAGAACCAGGGGGGCTGGAAGGCTGGGTGAAATAGGTGAAGGGATTAAGAAAAAAAACCACCTTATAGACACAATATGGTGATCATCGCGGGGGAAAGGGTAGAAGAAGTTATCGGGGGACAAATGGTGATGGAAGGAGACCAGACCTTGGATGGTGTTGAATGGTGAACACGCAATGCCATACACAGATGATGTAGTATAGAACTGTGCACTTGACACCTGTATAATTTTATTAACCAAGTAACCCCAGTAAGTTCAATAAAAAGTTGTTTTTAAAGAACACATTTAAATCCTACAGTCTTTTGTATTATAGACTTTTGGGGTCCTTAGAGAAACTTAACAATTTTCAAATTGTCTCTTAATGATCTTTATGGCTGTAAACCAGACAGATCATTTCAAGAGAAAATTGATAAAGGCATTTCTTAAGAAAACACCAAAAGTTTAAAGAATATGTTTAGAATATATTCAGTTGATGCTCTAAAGAACATTTATTTTAAATATAAACTTGTCTTAGCCTATACATTTTTGCTTGCAGAGTTGAATTAACTGGCAAAATGTACATCATCTTAGCCCAAAACTCAACACATTGTATGTATTTCAGCTGAAGCATTTCTTAATTTTATACTTTTATTTTCCAAACAAAGAACTATAGGAAACTATTTTTTTCAAAAGTAATTTTAGAATCTCATCACAAAAATAAACTACACATTAATAATACACAATAATAAAAAACCTTAATTGTTGCTTTTCATAATGCATGTACACTAATCTTTAGGGGCGCAGAGAATCTTTGTGGTTGACTATAATATCAAGATGATTCTTTATAGAGAATAAAGGGGGGAAAAAGGGCCACATTCACTGTTGATGATCTATGCTCCAGATCAATAACTGAAACCTCACATAACACAAGAATACTAAGCAATTCTGTTTCATAATAGGCTGTGGAAAGTGACCACACTTTGCATTTCCTGACTTTGTGGTAGTTTGGGGCTTTCAGTGGCTCCATCAACCTAAAGAAAATGAGAGTCTAGTGATCTTCACCTTCATAGTATTGCAAAAATACATGCAAAAACTAACAATCAGGAGGAAGCAGACAGATCTATATTGTAGTTCAAGTTTCAGACCATCTCCATCTCCACACACGCTTTCACATTTCAAAGTGCTTTAAACTTCTAAGTGTTGTGTGGGCCAAACTATTAGCACTTGGAACCTATTCCTTCTCTAAAAATGAATGATGCTGCATTGTCTTTGAGTAGAGGGAATGTCCTTTTGAATTCAGTTTGTTAAACTAACTTCACTGAGTTCATTTTATTGATGATCATAATTTAATATTATTAAACTAGTTTAACTGATTGAGCAAAATTAAATTCAGAATTCAGTTTATTACATTCTCAGTTCAACCTTTTGAAAGAATGAGATTCACATAGTCATAATATGTCTGATTCTTTTTTTCAGTTTTATGGAGGTCTATTTGACAGATAAAACTGTTGTATATTTAGTGCACAGCATGATGATTTCATATTCATATACACTGTAAAAGGATTCCCACTGTCAAATTAATGAACACATCTATCACCTCATGTAGTTAACTTTTTTTTAACCTGGAAGAAGCCCTAAGTTCTTAGCAAATTTCAGTTATACAATGAAGCATTATCAACTATAGTCACCACGTTATGCATTACATCCTTATGTCTAATTCATCTTAACACCTTTTTACCAGTCTCTCCCTATGTCCCTATACCCCATCCCCTGGCAATTATCATTCTACTCTCTTTTTCTATAAGTTGACTTTTTTTTTTGATTCCACGTATAAGTAATACCATTCAGTATTGTCTTTGTCTGGCTTATTTTACTGAGCATAAGAACCTCAGTTTCATCCATGTTGTTGCTAACAGTAGGCTTTTCTTCTTTTCTAAAGGCTGGATAATGTATCATATTTTCTTCATTAATTCATTTGTCAAGAGACACTTGGATTGTTTCCATATCTTGGCTGAAATAAACATGGGAAAACAACAAATATCTCTTTAAGATAGTGATTGCAATTCCTTTGGTTACATACCCAGAAGTGGGAGTGCTGGATCATGTGGTAATTCTATTTTTAATTTCTTGAGGAACCTCCATACTGTTTTCCATAGTGGCTGTATCAGTGTACATTCCCACCAGCAGTGTACCATGGTTCCCTTTTCTCCACATTCTCTCCAACACTCGTTTGTTAATTTACTGATCATAGCCATTATGACAGTTGTGAGGTGATGTCATGTGGTCTTGATTTGCTTTTTCCTGATGGTTGGTGATGTAGGGTACCTTTTCATGTACCTTTTGGTCATTTGTATGTCCTCTTTGGAAAAATATCTATGCAGGTCCTTTGCCCATTTCTGTAATTGAGTTATTTGCTTTTTTGCCATTGACTTCTATGAGATACTTGTATATTTAAGATATTAATCACTTATCAGGTATGTGGTTTGCAAATACATTCTTATTTTCCATGGGTTGCCTTTTCAATTTCTTGATGGTTTCCTTAGCTGTGCAAAAAGTATTTAATTTGATATAGTCCCACTTCTTTGTTTTGCTTTTGGTTGCCTTGGGTTTAGCTGTCACATTAAAAAATTCATTGCCAAGACCAATATCAAGGAGCTTACCTGTGATTTTCTTCTAGGAACTTTACAATTTAAGTCTTTAATCAAACACTCTGAGTAAAGTTTTGTGTACAGAGTAAGATAAGGGTCCAGTTTTATTCCTTTCAATGTGGCTGTGCAGATTTTCCAGCACTGTTTATTGAAGAGACTATCCTTTCCGCATTGCATATGCTTGGTTCTTTTGTGGAAAAGTGATATATGCATAACTTATATCTGGGTTCTATATTCTCTTCTATTGATCTACCTTACCTGTGTGTTTTTATGACAAGGCTACCCTATTTTGGTTAGTATATCTTTGAATATACTTTGAATCAGAAAATGTGATACCTCCTGCTTTTTTTTGTTCTCAAGATTGCTGTGGCTGTTTGGAATCTTCAGTGGTTTTCTACAATGTCTGGTCATTCATAATATCCTAATGATCTAAGAGTCTGATTAACCCAAAGTAGCTAGCAGGATTACCTAATAGGTTATATACGTGAATTAGGAATTGATGTTGGAAAATTGGTAAG
The DNA here is from genome assembly GCA_028533065.1 of Trachops cirrhosus. Taxonomy (NCBI): domain Eukaryota; kingdom Metazoa; phylum Chordata; class Mammalia; order Chiroptera; family Phyllostomidae; genus Trachops; species Trachops cirrhosus. The sequence goes on from CM052549.1 coordinate 20,068,507, forward strand.
ATATTAATAAAAGAGTAAGACACATGATATTTAATATTAAGATTAAAATGTTAACATACTGATTTTTTATTTAAAACAAATATAAGATAACTTGTCTTTGATTTCTCTTTTACTGACATAATGGCAAAGATGGCAAAAAAAATTCTGGAATACCCCTGGCTGTACAAAAATAACAGAATTGTTTTAAACACTAGCACACTGCATAAAACTGTATAAAGCATAACCATTTCAAGCCTTTGAAATGATTATACTTGGTAATCCTATGTCTGGGGCCCTACTAACAACATAGCCCTCGAGGCACAAAAAAAGAAAGAAAACTCTCTTTGGGGCTCTTCTACTTGCTCTCTGGATAAAACAGAGACTTTCTATCTCTTTGTTGCCCAAAATGTCTAGTTACATTTTCGTGACTCAAGAATAGCATATGAGCATTGTTGCTAATGCAAAAAAAAAAAAAAAGAAAAGAAAAGAAAACGGAAGAGATTTCAATCACCATTGATCAAACTTGACCAGTGGCAAAAACTTTGAGGCCTATATAACTAAAGTTACGCATGGGTCTCTTATAATATTTCTTGGTGCTACATGTTATTATAGTGACATACACACACATTTAGATATGTATTCCCAAGTTAACTTTTGAAATCTGCTGAAATTTGATATGGCCCTAGCCATATTATATATGACCTTTAGTCTGTACCAGACATAAGCAGTAAAGAACATTGTTTCAGTCTGTTTTAATTTTACTTCATGATTCTGTCTCAGAAAGGTTTAAAACATGTTTAAGTGCCTGATGCACATAACCCTATATTATTTTGATTAACATGCTGGCAGTTTTACAAAATGTTTGTTTTTAATTACCAAAGGGAACCAATCCATATTAAAAATTAAATGGCTGCAGTTTTTAAAAACTCTGGCTGCTTATTAAGCTAGAGTTAGCCATAAAAACATTTTTGGCTTCCCTACAACAGAAGAAAGATTTATCTAAGCTACACTATTAAAAAATCCATTTAGGCTGTCGACAAGTATGTCAAGTATCAACTGAATATGATTTAAAGATTCAAGGCCATGGAAGAGAAATATTCCCTGGATTATTGTAGAATCTACACGGTTTCAAAGAACCATAGGAGAGTGGCAGACTGGCTCAAGGACAAGAGGGAGATATTCCCCAGGTTGGTGGAGTTTGAGGGCCGGACAAGCCTTCCTCCAAGTGCGTTTTCCAGGTGAGCCTGGTTAAGACATCCACACTCCCCAATTGTTTTCTCTGTGTGCATTGCTGTCTAGATTCTAAGCGAGTTCACCTTCACGTTTATAGTTTTATTAGCCTCATTTAAGTGTACTTTGTGCTGTAATTCCATTTCTCTTCCTTCCCCCGACCCCCAGGCCACTGTCCTATCAAATACACAGGCATTGATCATTTGCCACAATTTCTAGTGAATAGCAAGTGATAAGCATTTAATGCGTGTTCTTAGGGAGGGGACAGCCTACTAGTCCTCTGGTAAAACTATTAAGGAAAAGCTGGACCATGAATAAATTTTTGCAATGTCAGATTTTTAACATTTTTATTCCTAAATTTCTCTAAATACGTTACTTGATCCTCACAGTCTCTTTTTTCATAGGTCAAAATTATTAGTCCTCATTCATGCATAAGTAAAGTAACATGCCTTGATTCTCAGTCCAACTGCCATATCCATTAAATACTGGTAGCTATGCAATAACAAACATAAGTGTCTTATCTTAGAATTATATTCTTTGACTTTTCAGTGAAATCAATACTACTTACTCCATTTTCTGCTAGACTGCAATATCATTTTAAGGAATCAAATTTATCTTTGGCAGTTATCCCACACCAAAACAAGGAAGAGGTAAACCCAGAAGAAAATCCAAGAATTTTGTGTATATAGAAATAAAGCACTGCAAATTTAGTATTTACCAAATTCCCTTTGTCAAATTGAGGTATTTATGTAATAATAGCATTCAGTACTTTCTCCCCTAATGTAATACAACAACAAGAATATGCTTAATATACTGAACTATACTCAGCGTACCCTTCATGTTGGTTGAATAAACACCTCTTGCTATAGCTGCCAAGGTCATGACAATGGTGTCTTCTTTTCAGAAACGTTTTAATTCACAGTTAAGTACTTCAGCAATCAGAGCTATTATATGTATCTTGCTACTTCGGGGCTCTTGTTCAAGAGGTAGCTGGAGATTCAAGTCAAGTCAGTCCGGAAAATAGAATTTTGAACCCAAAGACATGGAAAAGGGATGTTTACAGTGTTGAATTACGTTAATGCCAATATTTGCCGAAGAGCACATGGCTGCTTATGGCTGAGGCCACTGAAGCTTCCATAATCACAAAACATTTTAAATATCAGGTGTTTACCTCTTCTAGAAAATCAAATATATATTACATGATCTTTTCAATACATTATCTTTTGTGTTTGAGTTAACAAGAAGTAATTAGTTTGAGAATGTGATGAAATAGTAGACTTTTCAAAGAGCTAAAAGTGATCTGTTATTTCATTCAAAACTGCCTGTAAAGATGAAGAAACTGAAGCAGAGAGGAAATAAGTACTTTGTCCAAATTTGTGAAACAAATATGTATTTTAAATTAGCATTATTTCAGTTCAATGTGATGACATGAAAGCTGGCATATTTCATCCTTTAAAGAATATGATCCACAAGTTGACTTAATTCTTTATTTGATTGAATGGAAAAGTTGACCTTATATGACATGATCAACATGACTTCCATGGACTTGCTAAAAATAGCATTTGAAAATGGCAGTTGGTCACATGTTTGCATTTTCAATGATATAAACTTTGTTGAAAATTTGCCTTATCATTTCTGAAGTCCATCATGCATATGTCTGTCATTGACAAAATACCCAAGATAATAATGAAAAAAGGCAAAGCATATCACAAATATGATTATTCCATGAGAATAAAAGGAAAATACATTTATGTCTTGTTATGGCATAGAATGTCTCTGGGAAAAGGAGTTGTCTCCTATGAGAGGTGTAAGGAACTGAGGGAAATGTGTGCAAAGAGACTCACTTTTCTCTTTATTTCCTTTTGTAAATTTTGTAATACATGCACATATTACTAAATCTTAAGATAAATAAAACTCATGAAGAAAAATAAGTATGTGAATACAACTAAGAAAATTGTAGCAAAATGACACGAATAGTGAGAGTAGACTTTTATTAGTGACTGTTGAAATTTATAAAGCTACCATAATTAAAACAAGACAACAAGACACACTGATAACTAGCTAGGTAGAATGGGATAAAGAATCCAGAAATAAGTCCAGATAGAGATGGTAATTTAATATATTGTTTTGTTTTCTTTTAAAGATTTTACTAATTTATTTTTAACAGAGGGGAAAGGAGGGAGAAAGAGAGGGAGAGAAAAACATTGATTGGTTGCCTCTTGCACGCCCCAAACCAGGGACCTGGCCCACAACCTAAGCATGTCTGACCAGAAATTGAACCAGTGATGCTCAACCCACTACGCCACACTAGTCAAAGCTAATACATGATTTTCAAAAGAGAATGTAAAACACTGAAAATATTTACTATCCCTTGTTGGGACAATTAACTATCATTTTGGAAAAAAATAACACGCATCATAACAAAAGTAAATGCCAAGTAAATTAAAAACATGAGTAGTAACAACAGATAAATGACAAAAGTAGTAGGAGAAAATATGTGATAAAACTTTATTACCTTGGGTGTGTGACATAGCTTCCTTTGAGAAACACAAAGCTCAGAAATTATAAAATGACAGATAATGATAAAAATTAAACAACCTGTATCATAAAACCTACTAGAAATAAATTTATTTAAAAAGTAGATGAGCCCTGGCTGGTGTGGCTCAGCGGATTGAGCACTGACCTGCAAATCAAAGGGTCGACAGTTCTAGTCCCAGTCAGGGCACATGTCAGGGTTGCAGCCAGGTCAGGTCCCCTTTGTGGGGGGTGGTGCATGAGAGGCAACCACACATTGATGTTTTTCTCCCTTTCTCCCTCCCTTCCCCTCTGTCTAAAAATCAATAAACAAAATCTTTTTTAAAAAGCAGATGAAAACTAAAGAACAGAAGAAATACTAAAAATGCAAGCACATGAAATAAAATAAAATGAAAATAGAAACAAAATGAAATAAAAAGCAAAGGTATAAAGAGGTTCAACCAAAAAAAGTAAGTTTGTTATTTGAAAAAAGCTAACAAAATATACAATCTTCCAGTAAGACTGATGACAAAAAAAGACATTTTGGAAACAGGGCATAATCAGGGATATCATAAAGAATAAAAATAGTAAACAAATGTAAGGGAGTATCTTTATTAATATTAAAAATATACAAATAAGCCTATCAATAAATAATTGAATATTCTGCAAGCTATTAAAAATAATGAGGTCAGTTTTTCATTGGATTCCACATATGAGTGAAAAACATAGTATTTGTCATTCTCTGACTGGTTTATTTCACTTAGTATAATGTTCTCCAGCTCTAACCATGCTGTTGCAAAGGGTAAAATTTTCTTCTTTTTTACAACTAAGCAGTATTCCACTGTGTAATTCTAACAAGCTAGAGACAGACTCATAGATAGAAAGCAGGCTGACAGTTCTGGGGTTCGGGGTGGATTAGGCGTGAGGAGATCAAGCAAAAAAGAAAAATGACTCATGGACGTGGACAACAGTGTGGTGATTATGGGAAGGAAGGGAGATGGGTGGAGGTGAGAGAGGGCATAAGGGGGATGAATGGTCATGGAACAATATAATAAAAATAAATTTAAAAAATAAAATTAAATAGAACCATTATGGTGATCTGGAATAATGTCAGTGATTAAAATTATCCAACTCAAAATATATGGCATGATGCTTGTCAATGAGAGAAATAGGAAAACTGGCGGGAGCTGGAAATTACAGTAGACATTAATTAGTTACCAGTGATTGTTTTTAAGGTTTGGGGTTAGAGGAAGAGTATAGGGGATTTTCATTTTTACTTGGCATATTCCTCCCAATTGTTGTGAAGATAGATAGTTGTTTACAAGTAATGATATACAAAAACATGGGCAAACAAAAAAATTAGTAACTTCTCAAATAAGTGAGAGGTATGCTTGGTGATTCTGAGGAATACACAGTCAGTATTTGAAACATGGGTTGCTTAAGTGTTGGAAAAAATACAGATGTTGGGGGCTGGAGTTATTGAAATACTATCATCTTACTTTAATTCTTATATACTTTTTTCTATCTTGATTGTTGGTTACTGAAGCAAATGCCAAAGCTAACAGCAGCCATGAAGGAAACTCCACTCAAAGAATCCTACAAGAACCTAGTTTGATTTTCCAAAACCTCAGAATGTAAGAAAAGAAATTAGACATAATTATATATGTTTATATGTATATATCAATTTTTCTATAAAATATATTTACATGTAATATATAGTACATATAACATAAAAATAAACAATACATAAATAACACTTAATGTGTATATACAGTTTCATCGTACAGATTCATTTCAATAGCTAAGGGGAAAGAGCACTGTATGGGTTACCTTGTCACAAAAGATTGCCACAAGAAACCAGAAGAATGTAAACTCCTTAGACAGACTGTCCAGTTTGGAGAATATAAAAATATTAGTATTGGGTATGTTATGCCATACATGCACAATTCTGGAAATTTCTCAAGGAGATAATTGCCAATTGTGCCCAGTAGGTGATTTCCAGGTAAGAAAACCCAGGCAGGGAGGCAGGCAGGTACATTGTTTGGTCACGGTCTAGTCTCCAGCAGAGCTACAGGGCTAAGCCGAGGATTCTTCCCAAGCCCCAGCAGTTCCCCCCTCCTTGCTTAACCTGCCTCAGTAAGGTGACATGCCCACATCCAAGGATATCCAATGTGGAATCTGATCATGGAAGGAACCCCATTACGACCTTATTTGCTCATAGTGTTTCCTGCTTGTACTAAATTCATCTCTTTTAGATTGACCTGATATACCTGGAGGCTTCACAATTCCATTTGAAAATGCTTCCTTACAATTAATCTTCTATTGATAGTTTTGTGTTTATTCTCTTTGTGGTCTTCCATCTACTGAATTTATAATACAAATGCTGTTACCATATTAGTAGGGTATCTACATTTTACAAAAATGTGGATAATAACTGTCACCATTATCATACTAGAGTCGGTCCCAGGTAAAAGCTAAATAGAGAAGCAGGAGACACAAGAGTCTCCAGGAAATTGTCTACCTTGCTTATGGGGCCTAGAGTTCATCTTTATCCTGCCACTAATGTGCAATTGAATTAGGTAATGCAACCTTCTCCTGGTTGTTTAGTCATATTTCTCTCTGAAGAGTCTGATATATAAACTCAGTTAAAAATGCAGGAGGTTGGAAGGTAACCATAGATTTCAAAGCCACAGCTGTAGTAATTTATTCCCAGGAGAGATCTACTAGTTAGTAGGCTATTATAAATGGAACAGTCTGAGGGATGGGAGCCATTTGAGCCTGAATAACTTTGAAACCAAGTAATAACTTCACAAATAGGAGTTTCAGATGAAAAAGATTTATGTATCAGAGAGGAATAAGGTGAAATAGATACTCTGAATACAATGAAGAATTTTACATGCAGATTTAAATGCTGCGGTGACACACTATGTAAAATCAGTGATTCCGATACTTGTTTTCTTTCCTCTTCTACTCTTCAGTTTGACACAGCTTCTTTTTTCTGCCCTGGGGTTCCTAGCTTCTCTTTCTCCTCTCTTCTGTTCTTTCCGCTGTTTACTAGCTTCCTGAGATGAGTCATTTATTCATAGGCCACTCTCAAATATAGTATCTAGTCCCCATCACTCTCTTACACTCCCTGCAAATTGCAAAGACTCCTAAGGATCCAGCATTGGAAGAGAACGGAAAAGCCATGTAGCCTCCTGTTGTTCTGTACACAGATCGCTTCTGCCACATCCTAAACAAATGGTAGTTTGGAAAGGAAACACAGGAGAAAGAAGGTGGAGTACTTCAGCTGGTTAATTGGGACCCTCATACATCAATATGTAGTGTTTTCATGTTTTCTGTTTTATCTCTTGGACTGCTGGATTCTCAAGAGAAGTCTCCTTAGGCTTTATGCCTGGTGTCCTGGGAGCAAGGTAGAAGATGAAGACCAGAGGATCTGGAATTCACTCTGCTGACTGTGGCTTGATTTTCTTGCATTCAGTTCCATTCCTCTCTCCAGCTCTTCAATGGGCTGAGTATCCCTAAGCCCTGGGCTTCTCAGACACAGTTTCTCTAGAGTCAACTTCCAGTCCTCCTGGTTATGGATACATTGAAGGGATGCAGGGCTGTGGTAGAGTTGAAAATCTAGGGATTGGAGGAGGGAAGACATTTTATGTGCAAACTTACAGGGATGTCCAACCTTTTGGCATCTCTGGGCCACCCTGGAAGAGGAAGAATTGTCTTGAGCCACACATTAAATACACAAACACTAACAAAAACTAATGAGCAAAAAAGGTTTTAAGTAAATTTATAATTTTGTGTTGGGTTGCAGTCATAGCCATCCTGGGCTGCATGCGGCCCGTGGGCCTCGGGTTGGATACCCTGCCAATATTCCTGTCTTAACTCCCCTGCCTCCCATCTTAACGTCCTCATTAACTTCAAGCGCTGAGTCTCCCTCAAGCTGTGTAGTTTGCAGTCTGGACTATCATCAGCAGGCACCTCACACTTCGCCTCCTTCCACTAATATAAGTGAATTTCCTCCACTTCTGCTTCCCATCCTCCAAACATGGACTAAGAATTCTGACCCATCAAGTTCTTGGCCTCCAGTTCTCTCAACCTTGTGAGTTTATATCTTTTTAAAGTCTTTTATTGACATTTCTTTGGGATTCTCGAGAGGCAATGATGAACAATGAGGCAAGAGAATATGGGGATCAAAGCTTTGGAAATGTTTGTGTATATGTTAAGAAAACATATAATATTCACTTTAAACCCTATGTATTGTCTAGTTTTTCAGTTTTCTTCCCTAAAAAATGATACCAATGATAACACTAAGATAACTTTTTTGAAAGAGTGAAAAAGAAGTCTGAGAAAGGTTAAGGTAAGTTTTATTTTTAAAAAGGTGTGCCAACTCAGCAGGTCTATAGATATCACCTAGAAAAACTAGAACTCTCCCACTTTGATGGTGATCTTTATTACAGAGCTGAGATATTTCTGGACTGAAATGCCGCAGTAAGTATGTCATCATCTTGGGCCTTTTTCTGCAATCACTATGTTTCATGCCTAGGGTCAACAAACTATAGATCATGGACCAATTGCCTGATTTTGTAAATAAAGTTTTATTGGAACACAGACACTTCCATTCATTCACCTATTGTCTGTGGTTTCTTGGGTGCTACAAACTCAGTTACACCAAAATTGAGTAGATGCAAAGAAAAAAACATTTACTATCTGGCCCTTTACATAAAATGCTTGCTGACACTTGCTTTAGGTGGCTAAGCTGCAGAAATACAAGAGTTAATGGCTATTTTGTTAAAAAATAAATAAACGGAGAACCAGGTATGAAGAGTAGCAAACTCTTTATACTGATTTATCTTTATTTCTGATTTAAGTGAAAAAAGATTATTAAATTTTGTTACCTCATAAGTACAAAAGGCAAGTAAAAACAATGTCTCCTATACAGGTTATATTTAAAACATATTAAAGTCAAAGTGCGTTATAACTAAACTCTTTATATCATTAATCTAATTACATAAAGAATCAGAGTATTTGGGAACCTGATTATATATTCATTCACTTTAATCATGGTAGTCACAACAATATACTGGGAATGAAGGATACTTGAATTTGAGTCTTATCTTGCTATTAATATACTGTATAGCCTTGGGCAAGTCACAGTCCCTGTGGATTTAAGTTTCTTGTCCATAAAGACAGGTGATCAAATTGCACGGTCTTGCATGGACTGTGATTCTATATGGTTGTGGAAACAGCGCAGTTAACAGCTTTGTCCCTTGCACACGATGTTATTAGGCTGTCCCACTGGTTTTAATATTTAAAAGAACAGTGCCAAGCATTAAAATGAGGAATAGTGAATCCGTGGCTACATTATTATTTCTCTACTTCTATACTTTATTTGGGTAGCCTTAGAAAAATCATTTATGCGATTTCATGCTCCAGTTTCCTTTTTACTAATATAGCAATAATAAGTGTTTGTATCTTAGTATAACAAGATTACTATTTTGTTTTTGGAAAAGCTATTTGGAAACACTTGGAAGAAAGGAGGTATATAAATATTAAGTTTTTGTTTTTAAATTGATTTTAGGTTATTATAATATTTCAAAAATCCCGAATCTTGCCCTTTAAAATATTGCATATAGAATGCAAATTAAATGCTAAATTTTACATAGTCCTTACTCGTGTGTGAAAAAATTAAATATTCTGCATCGTACACAACTCTCCTGAAATAATGTCACCATGTAATATCACTGTTAGCTTTCCCAGCTGAGAAATGCCGTTTTCATGAATAGTGATAAGAAAGGAATTTGAATGGAATTTTACATTCTCATGCCTTGTTACATAAAATTGTCACTCAGGACTATAAATTTTATCCCTTTTATACCAAATATAAACTATCAATTTCAAATGTGTAGCATAGATTTAGATGCATTTCTTCCTATTTAGTTTTTATATGTCAGATAAACAATGTTAGGTAAAGAGAACTCCAGATATGATTAGTTAGTATTAAATAGATTTAATCAAAACCATCGTTTCCTTCCTATTAATATATAATATTAAAAACCTTACTATTTATGCGCTGTATTGCAATTGGGAATGTTTGCCTTAGTAATCTGAGAATATAATTTTTTATAGAATAGTAATTTTAAAAGGTCTGGACCTTTTGATAATATGGTAAAATTACTTCTTTTTAAATATTCTTTCTTAGTGTTTGATAACTTATATTAGTAATTATATTACTCAAATTTTATCTTGGTATTTAAAAAGAAAGTATATTAAATGAGCTTAAATGGGGGAAATGGTAACCAAATGAAAAATATTATAAATAAACATAGTATTCAGTCACTTTTAACAATCCATTTATCTGCGTACAGTACCAGGGTGGGTGAAAGTAGGTTTATAGTTATGAGTTTGTGAAACACAGTTTATTCTTATGTTATTATATATTTTTCAAACTATATCAACTACTGTTCACCTACTTTAGCCCACCCCTGTATAATGGTCACAAAAATGTAAGTGCTGTTCTTGAAGCTCCTGCCATTGTTTGCTGAGTGGAAATCAATTGTTTAATAGTTATAAAGTATCTGTAAAGTTAACTGCTCTTTGTCTGAAGGAGTGTACCCCTAACAGCCAGCCTTGATAAGAAGTGACTAATGAAAGTGAAAGATCTGGTAGAACAAAGGCAGTTTACTTTATCACAATGGCGTTATCTGTATACGACCTTTGTCCTTTAGACTTTCTCTCTTCCTTTCACTGTTCTATCAAAATGACTAATGTGTATGCTGTTGTATGGTCAGAATTAAGGGGCACACCTCTGGTCCTGCCTTTGTAATTATGGTATATCTTACCCATATGCTATCATACCGAGTTGTTACTTCATTTTAAAGAACTTCCAGGTTGTTTGTAGCTTTCCCTTCAAGTTCCTGTGAAGCTCAATCTGGTTAACTTTTACAGTAGTTTTGTTTGTCTCTTGTTTTCTTTTTTATGTTTAGCCTTTAAAGCATTTTTGTTTTCCATCAGAACTTGTATTGTACTTTGACTTTTTCATAATATTTCTCTTCTGATCGTGCTGTGCATTGGAGCCACTACAACATTCTTATCTTAGCTAATGAACAAGATCTGGGATAATTGAGATTCCCTTCGGCCTGCTGATAAAATTGTAAATGGTCAAGAGAATCCTTTTGTTCACAAAGCCAACTCAGTGTGACTCCTGAGATACTGTTCAATATGTGTGATGCTGTAAAGTCATGGTAAATGTTACATAGCCCACTCTCGGCAGCAAGACTTAACATGCTACTATATTCAGGACAACGGTGGGTTCCTGTGAAGTTGATATGAGATCACTTAAGGTCTTACAGGTCATTATGATTATTGTCAACTCTCTAGGTGAGAGGGAAGGCTATTGGAAAGTTGTAGGGAGAGGGGTTATGACTTAACATTTTATTGTAAAAGTATTACTCTTGCTGCCACCCAAGAATGGTTTTAGGGGAATAAGGATATGAGCACGAAGATGGTCTTAGTCCTTTCAGGCTGCTATGACAAAATAGCATAGACTACTAGCCAGCTTATAAACAACAAAAATGTATTGCTCACAGTTCTGGAGGCTGGAAGTCTAAGTCAGGTTGCCAGCGTTGTCAGGTTCTGGGGACTTATTTTAGGTTGCAGACTGCTTACTTCTTGTTTTATCCTCACATGGTGGAAGGGGCATGGGAACTCTTGGGGTCTCTTTTATAAGAGCATTAATTCCATTCAGGAGGGCTCCCTCCTCATAACCTAAGCACCTCACAAAGACCCCACCACCTGATACCATCACACTGAGAATTAGGATTTTAACATATGAATTTGGGCAAAAACAAACAGTTCATAGCAACCAATTAAGAGGCTATTGCTCCACTCCAAATGAGAAGATGGAAGCCTGAACTGGGAGAAAAAACAGTGGAGGCGATAAGAAGTGGTCAGAATATGAAACATTTGAAAAAAGCCAAGAGGACATGCTAATGGAATAGATATAAGGTATGAGAAAGAAGAGAAAAAGTCAAGATCATTTCTAAAGCACATGACGAAATGGATCTGCCATTACAGACATGGGGAAAAGCTGCCCTGGCTGGTGTGGCTCAGTGGGTGGGTGCCGGCCTACACAGCAAAGGGTTGCCAGATCAATTCCCAGTCTAGGGCAGAAATGGGGAAAAGCTATGAGACAAGTAGGTTTGCAGATGAGGAATATAAGGAGCTCAGTTTGAGGTCTGTTCATTGAATATGCTGCGTAGACAGACATCAAGTGAAGCTTCAAGTCGTCAATCGAATATGAGTCAGGAAATCACGGGAGAAGGCCCAGGTACAAAAAAGAATTTGAGAATATTCAGAATACCTATGTATTTAAAGCCTAAATATTTGATAAGCCCATCTGGAGCTTATGTAGCAACAGAAAAGTGAAACAATCTAAGAACCAAACTGAGAAGCACCTCAAAATTTACAGATCAGGGAGCTGAGGAGGATCCCTAAGAAGGAACGTGGAACAAAGAAGACTGTAGGAGAAGACTGTAGGGAAATTGGACAACCAGGAGATGGTGGTGTCCTGGAAGTCATGAAAAAAAAAGTGTGGCAACATGTTCTGTTTAAACACATCTGTCAAATGCTGCCGACAGGTGAAAGACAATAAGAACTGGGAATGGACCATTAGTATTAGCAACACAGAGGTCATGTTGCTTGGTGACCTTGATAAGAGCATTCTGGTAGAGAGTTAGGGCAAGGTGATGAATGAATAGGTAGATGGAAAATTTTCAGTTGCTGTACAGAGAAGAGGAGGAAATAAGTGATAGCTTGAGGAATAAGTGAGGTTGAGAGAGACTCTTTTAAACAGGGCAAAACAGAAGTATTGTATGCTGTTAATCCATTGAAAAAATATAAATAGTTGTGGGAAAATGAAACAACAGTTGGAAATAGAAATTCACCACATGAAAAATACTCATAATTCCAAGGAAGAAACTAGTTTGTCATAATTATTTTTAAGCTAAAAAAATGTTTAATGCTACCCTGAATATTGAGTGAAAAAAAAGCAGGTAGGATAAGGGAGCAACAGAACTCTTTATTACAAGAGTCAATCTCTCTTTCTGTATTTTTAAATCTATTAATAAAATATTTGTGACTTTTTACTATTGAAAGACAAATAAAATTATAGTCTATGATTTGGTAGGTGCAAATGCTGTTATTTTTAATTATCATCTTCGTAACAATGATGTAGCACTGTGCTACATTATTTTTTTTTCTCATCTCTAGCAAGTCTCAGAGACTCTGCTGTAAGCTGGGGAGTTAGTGAGAAATGAAGATTCTCTACCCTTCATGTCTAGAAAATGATTTGGTAGGTTTGGGATGGTGCCAAGGAATCCGGAATAGTGCCAATGCATTTTTAATGCGTCTGTTCAGATGAAATAGTCTGGACCATATATTGAGAAACTACCTTAGTAAGGCTTTGAGATTAGGATGAGGTGTTGGGACAGACTTGCTGCAATGCTGGGGGCGAGAGCAGAAGGTGGACTGTACTGAAACTGGGAAAGGCTCCCAAGCTCTCCGAAGACAGGTGGCTACTGGATTAAAATATTAGCCTATTTTATGTTTTAATTATTGGTTCCTTTGATTCATTACATGTCTCCTGTGAACATCAGAAAGGGAGTAATTAGTCTTAACTGCAATTAGAGAATTATTTACAGGTCTACATTTTGGAGATTTTAATGCCTAATGACTGGGCAATATCTTTACCAACAGAAACTCAAAGCATGTATAACACTACCAATATTTGCTCTTAATTTAGTAGTGTTATGTACCCAGTTCTCAAAGATTCAGAACAATTTATTGGATTCATGCAACCCATATCTGCCACAAGTGGCTCCCCTTCTACCCTATTCATTATGGGTTCTATGCATTTTAACAGTCAGCTTACCAGAGAGCAATAAAGAAAAATGGCTTGCATGAAAACAAAGTGCTCCCGATCAAAAATTCAGAATCCTTCATGCTTTGTGTGTCTTCAGGGTAATAAAATATGTAGAACATGGAATAGATGGCCTTGAAAACATAATGTGTAAAGTGACACAAATTTGGTGACTAGTCTTATACATTAATAGAAGGTAGAGGACCCACAATAAATACAAATACCAGTAAATGAGCAACATTAAAGACTTGTGAGAAATTGACACTTAAGTTGAATTTGTTCATCACTGCTGGGTCTGAGGTGACAGAAAGACGAGGAGCCTGTTGATCAACTCCTATTTGGGACAAGGAACTGTGCTAGAAACTTAGAAGATTAGACACAGTGCCTGTCTTCAGAGAGTTTGTAGTTTAGTGTAGAAAGACAAATTCATAACTACTACTCAATTTGCTAAGTGCTCTGATTGAGGAGTACACATAGTGCTCTGGGAGAATTGAGGCAGAGAATCCAGTTTAGACTAAGGTAAGGTGCGGGAGTGTTTCCCGGGTATGGTTGTGCTGGGTGCTGTATGACAAGAGCTGTGTTCGGAAAGGAAGCACAGTTGGGATGGAATTCTAGACAGAGAGATATAATGTGCACAGGCTTTGAGGTATGTAAAGAACTGGAGGCAGCCTGGAGAGTGGAAGAAGCAGAGGAGGAAAGACAGGAGCAGATCAAAAATGTGTCTCTTATACCAAATCAAGGAGTTTCAGGTTGACTCTGAAGGTCCTAAGAAGTCAATAAAGTAACAGCCTACAAATCTAATCTACCTTCAAATGTACTAGGTTTAGAAAACACAGTGTTTACAAAGGAGGCTTAAGTTAGGATTGAAAGTCAGGAAAATTCACGTAGAATCCAATCCTCAGTCTGCTAATGAGAAAACTGATGCAACAGGTATTCAGAGTTGCACAATCCATTAAAAGGCAAAGCCAGAATTTGAATCCAGGTGTACCGGTGTACCGGCTGAGATCATGTTTTGTACATGATCTCTGCCTTATGATTAAGATACCTAGAATCTGAAACTCATGGCATGACATGTCCCAGCACCTGACTATTGGCATATCAAAGAAAAGTTAGTGCCTGCAGTATGATAAATATCATAAAACTTCCACTTGCCCATTTGTTTGGTGGATTATGATTACACAAAGTTAAATTTGGAAGAGACCAGAGAGGATATTGGGTATTAAGGTTTTAACAATCTTTTTAAATGTTCCCTCTAAGTTTGTCTTGTACCAAGATATTATCCAACTCCCATGGCACAATGGATACAGTAGAGTTTATAGAATTTCATAAGGTTCTTTAAGTCCAATGGACTCCTCTTCCTCTGTGTTACCCTGAGATACTAAGTGATCTTCACAACTCAGTGAATGAGTCCTGGTGCCAAGAACTTGGGGTTTCATCACTGCAGAGCTGGTGTGGGTAGCAACACTATCAGGGTACCAATGACATTTTAGCTTTTAGGAGAGGGTATCTATTTTCTTAATCTTCCATCTGTTTCATTTTCCAGGACAAAGGAAATGATGGACATTTTTTATTCCATTTTTATATAGTTTAAGAGTATATTTATTTATTTTGTAATATTTTTGAATTAAGAAAGTTCAGAGAAGCAGAATTTAAAAATGGGAAAATTAGTATTCTTAAAACCAAGAGATAAGCTCTATTAAACTTTCTATGTATATTCAAGTTTTTAAATGTATATTTCTATGCACATGAAAATGTTGGCACATTGTATAAACACTCTAATCATAATGCTAAATAATTGTATAATATTCCATGGCATGGTTGTGTTATCAATTATCAAATAAACCCTCTACTGTGGATCATTTAGTCAATTCTAATTTTCCCTATTAAAAATACACTAAATTCCCATACATACATATACATATATGACACTTGTCATTTTTTCTTAGCATAGCTTCTTAAATATTAAATTTAATTTTAATGGTCTCTGTGTGATTTAAAGCTTCTGATACATGTTGCCAAAATCCTTGTTCAAAATTTTCAACCCATTAATATTTACTGTCACATTTTACTTTTGTCGAATCTCATTAATAGAAAAATAGTTACCATATTGATTTAATTTTTATTTTATCTATTTTTTAATTTTAGTTATTTTGGTGTAAGGTATGAGCCTGGGAACTATTAATGTGTGTTTATCTAAATGTGTAACCAATTAACACAATATCAAACATTTGGTTATATTTCTTTCTACTTCAAGCACTACTTCAGTACATTCTGAGTTATTATATATGTTAGGTTGTATTTCTAGGTTTTCTCTTACATTACAATTATCTACTTATTAATTTGTTTACTCATATCTCAGTGTATAATATAAAATGCCTTTTAAATTTCACCTCAAATGTTCTTTTTAAGAAAAAAATTTTGGACATATTCTTATAAGAAAAATCTAATTGGGATATTGGGTGGAATTGTGCTAAATTTATCGATTTACTTGGAATGGATCGACATCTTTGCAATATTGAGGATTCCCATCTGTTATCTTTTCATTTATGCAAACTAGTTATATAAAAAGATACTAATTTTCAATAGATTTTTTTATATAAGTTCTGTCCATTTTTTAAGGTTTATTACTGGATAGTTTATATTTTTAATTTTGTGGGATATTCTCAAAGTACTTTTTTGATTAAATGTAACCTTATTATTGATTTAGATGCACTTATTTTATGTCCACTTTTAGTATTAATACATTGGCTCTAGCCAGTTTCAATTGATTCCCTTTGGTGCCTCAGTAAATAATCATATCCTAAATAAATAGTTTTTGCACTCTCTTCACAGTCTTCCACTTCTGTAATCAGCAACTTGGCTCTCTCCACTTCATCAAGCAATCAAAAAGTTTTTACTGAAGTGCAGACCAAAGGATACGTGTGGAAGAGGACCTTCCAGGATTATCTGATGTGTCTTCCCTCAGAGCCAAATGTCTAGCACTCTGATGGCTGATTCTTTTAAGGAATTAAAGAAATTATGTGACTCTCATTTGATGTATTTTCAAGTATATATTCTTTATCGTATATCAAACTTTCTGCTAATGGTACTGAGTAGGCTTTTATTTTTTGTCTTATTCATTAAGGGGTAATAAATTCTTTGAGGACACACGACATACAGCAAGATGTATTGGAATGGAAAGAAAAGCAAAGACATCTGTATCCACTGGTGCTCTGCATGTGGTTTAGCATAGTGTCTAGAAAGTGGTGAGTTCTGAATAAACTTTAAATAAAACCACCTCTAAAGGGCCTAGGCAAAATATAAAAGCCTTATAAATTGATCTGTTAACTCTGAAATTAAAAGGCAATTTTTGTAACAGTATCATCTTCACTTTCAGGAGCAAGGGAGAAATGTCACTGCATGAAAGAATGTCACAGATAAGAAAAGCAAAGAAAAACTGTTACCAGTTGAAAGTGACAACATGCTACAGCCACCCTGTGCTCAGCCAGCATCTACAGAAACAAATAACAATGAACAGTTGTTGGGTTTAAAGCTGGAAAATTACAACTGATGACATATCAATTGCTGCTCCAACTCTAGAAATAGTTTTTGTTCATTTCTCTGTAAATTTTAGGAGGAAAAAAAATCTATGAATTGTCCCCTTCTTAGGTTTGCCTCTCACAGTGGGGAGGATTAAAGCCTGCACTGGGAAGATTGAACTTTGAATATGACCCATAACATATTTCACTCATTTCCTTTTCTTAAAGAAACAAGCTACCAAGGCTTCCATTATCATGGGAAGTGTAAATAAATGATTGGGCCTTCAGTCTAAAAAATATAGTAGCTTGGGCCAAGAGAGAGCTCAGAAGAATAAATCTGACCTTCAGCATGTTTTATTATAGACCTTTCCTTTAGACAATTAATGCTTAGATTTTAAGATCATGAATTTATTTTGAGATGTCAGTTTTAAGAGAGGGAAAAATGTTCAAGGCAATGATAATGTCCCACTTTAAAGTTCTTGTGATTCTACTTAAATTGTTATAATAACACATGCTGTAGAAGTTTTCTATATTTATTTTAAAATTACTGCTATGTGCATATGTATTATACTTGGTAGGATGGGCATCTTCATATCTAGGGCATCCCACTGTGATGACTGATTATGTTCCAGCTGGTCTTTCTCTACTTAGGAATGAAATTTTTTACTGGCGTAAATTTAATCAGACAATCTTGTTAAATGTGGCACTGGTCCCAATTCGTTGAAAGTTTTGAAAAGAGAAAGTGAAGGAAGAAAGACAAAAGCAACAGTCTTTAATATCATGAACTTCTCCAATATGAGTTCTAAAATCAGACAGCCTTTGATTCATATTCTGAATTCATCACTTACTGGCTCTCTGACTTTTGAAGTGCTGTGGGACCCCTATCATTCTTGGTTTTCTGAAAGTAGGAGAATAATATTAATGGCTGTATTTAAGCCTACATTGAAGGTGAAGAAGATACTATATTCATGCCTTTAGCCTAGTGTCCACATAGGAAGTGGACAATTAATATTTCCTTCTGTTTTTGCTGTTTTCCAACTCTAACCCTAATCATAACCTCAGCCTAAACTCTGTACTGAAAACTAAAGCTCACCATAAATCTTATCTTAAACTAAAGCTTATGTTAATTCAAATTCAAAAATATTTTCCAGCCAGGGTCAAAGAATGCTTTGCAAACCCCCCACATCAAGATGACTGGAGGCACTTACTGAATGCAAATTCTGGGTCTCTCTAGCACCAATTGTTTCAATAACTGTAGGCTTGAAGCCTAGATATCCATATTTTTCACAAGAACCCCGGGTGATTTTTATGCACATTAAAAATTTAAAAACATTACTTAAATACTTGAATTTCATTTTTAAAGGCTACTTTCTTACCATCTAACAGTGAAGTCAGTCCTCAGAAACTCCATCATTTTATCTCTCTGGAGGAAAATGAATGCACACTGCAGGGGTTTGTATCTAAAGTGCCCACGCCCTCCCCCACCCACAGTAGCTCAGGCCCATTCAAAACTGCTTCCACCTTCCCTTGAGTCTTCCTCATCTCTTTCCTCCCCGAGCAACAGCAGTAGGATCTTTCTAAAGCCCTCATTAGACACTCTTGTCTTCAAAATCTTTTAGCTTTTTCTACATGATAAATTCTACACCCCCGAACATGGAAAATCAAAATCTTCAAAAAGAGGCCCCTAACTCTTTTTAGATATTTCTCCATTTTGTCCCTGACACAGTAAACTTCACTGAAAGAGCAAAATTCACCATTTCAAATAACTGGTGCTGCCCGGTTTCAATGTCCTTCCTTTAGTCAACAAATGGCTTTACATTTCTTCCTGTTGAAATCACGTCCAAGATTCAGTTTGAAGGCCACTTCCTCCCCACAGCTTTTCCTAATCTCTCCAGCTGGAAGAGATTACCTTTTTTAAAGTCCATAGAACACTTGTGCAACACTCAGGTTTTTCCTTTTGATTATGACCCCTATTAGGTTTTTCATTTCTTACCAAGTACCTTGCCTTCTTCATCCTTTGTGGTGCTTGGTGTAAATTCTGGACTCAAGATGATTATTCTAAAGTAACCCCTACAGTAATAAATGATGGTAACATGTAAGTTGCAATAATGCTTTTCTAGAGACACTCAACTTATGAAATATTTCTCTTTTGGCCCTTGTAATTACTCTTAGAATGCAAAGGTGTTCTTACTTCATCCAATGCGTTTGGGTCTTAGAAACCATCCCATCTAATATTTGCACTACCAGCTGAGAAATCTGAGAATCACAGTGACTTGCCTAAATCATACCGTTAAGGATGACGTAGGTCCAGAAGTATCTTGAACTATTTATCTACCCAAATGATTTATACATTTATTCCTCACTTTTGGAGAAGCGTATTGTATAAGCTTATATAAATTTATTTTATTGCTTCAATAATTCAGTGAAATCACAATCACATAGTAATGATCTACCTACATGTGTCTTTATAATTATTTTTATTATGTGTACACTTATATTTAATATTTAAAATATGAATATATGTCAACATAGTTGTATAAGTAGATATTCCTTTTAACAAGTGTAACTTGTAAGGAAATAAGTATAAATTAACCAATGTAGAATTTTAATTTCTTTATCTCTATAATAAAACTAGAAAAATATATATACAGTTTTGTGTTCATATTTGACAAAATATTTATGTGACCAGTCTATGCTAATTATCTTTATCACACATAGTTCCTCTAGTGTGAGAAATTACAATGATTTAATTCATGCTAGCAATTTAAATAAGTAAAACTATGTTTTAAAATATTAAAGGATTTGGACTTTATTTTCCATTTGTACAAAACAGAATACATGTGTGTAATTTTAATCTTCAATGATAAAATTCATTAAAAATTGCATAAGATCTGAATTTTTAACAATAACAACGGTTGACTCTGATGCCTGTTGCCCAAAATTAGTTTGAAAAACTCTTCCTTAAAGAAAAATTCATGGAGCATGTTTATATATGCATACTACAGATTATTTTACACATTTAAATTGACTTCCATGTAAAAATGATATTAAACATAATATTCAACATTTATTAATTTTACCACTTTTTGCATCTCTCAGTGTTTGCCAGTAACTACCACAGTTCATGCAAAATATTATGTAACAACACTTTGTTCGTCTATATTATACAATCTTACTTCAAAAAGTTTACTACTTACAGTGATTCTTAATAAGATCTATAACTGTGCATTTAGCTCTACTTATTGTTAATAATACTAGGAGGGTCAAATCTTTAAATTCTTTACAAACCCCTTATATATAAGATGAAGCAGTTTTAGAAAGCTCAAAAAAAAGTTTTAGGGCTTAACTGTTTCTTTGTTTTTCTTTCTTTCTTTTTTGGAAAATGAATATGCAACCAGTAACATTGCACAAATATCATCTGAGAGCCTGGGTCTGAAAGTACAAGATGAAGAATTTGTTAAAGTGCATTATTGTATCAAATTTAATAATTCAATACTGAATTATCTCCAACTCTCAGTTGTTTTATATGTTTGCCATGGCTATCAAAATCCTTCACCTACCTTGTGACCTTGTTTTTCTTTTGTCACATATAGTTTAATAGCCACTGGTTCTTTCTCTTTTTTCCAGGAGTTATGAAGAGGGTCACCCATCAGGTATGTTATATGCCTGCAGTTGCCCTGGGTTTAGAATATTGTTAAAAGAGGTCCCACAGGAAAATGGGCACCCCAAACTGCCATCATTCAAGAAGAAACACAGTCATTCATTCCTATCAAAACATTTTGATTTTCTGCTGTTTCTATAAGGTGGGGTGGAAAGGTAGGAAGAAGTTCTAATTTGAAGTACTCTGTGATGAAAATAAGTTGTTTATTTATACATAATTATTCAATGTTTCATCGATTGATTTTAACTCAGTTTCAGGTCTATATCACACAAGAGCTATGTACAAGTTACTCTGAAACTGTTGTCAACTTTGGCAATGTTGGTGCTTTAAAAAAAATTGGCTTTTATTGGAATTATTTATTCCTATTCAAAAAAGTATTTTAATTTTTCTAATAAAAGAATGCTGGAATGGTAATTAATAATAACTTTATGAAAGTGTGTGATGGTAAGAATGAGCATATCCCACTCTGGTCCTTAACTGAACATCCTACAAAATGAGGAATGGTACCACATCAGTTCCCGGCTCCCCTCTGATAATAAGTAGGATACTCTAGTAATAAAGGATTGTGCTTAGCCATTATTTTTATATACCAATATTCATAATGACAAAATACAGAGTATATAAGTGGTGGCTTCAATGTACAGTGTGGGTCAGGATATTTATTGAGATGTTACTTTATGTTTTGTTTTCATTGCTATGGAAGGGTTAGAAAAACATGAGCTATTTTTACTCTGGTGCCTCTATTTCACTCCCTTCCTCATTCCAAAAAGTAGTCAGAATTTGTGTTCCTTTTGTTACCTACAGACACACTTTCTTCCAAAGCTTTTGTTGTTTTAAGACTCAGTTTATTGAGGGTTTGTGCTGGAGGTTGAAGAAAAAGGCAGAGGAATGGGAGAAGACATGGGGTTGGGGAGGGGAGATGGAGGGGGAAGATGCAGAGAGCCTCAAAGTGGAGAAAGGTGATTGTCTTAACTAAGGAGGGGATGGAGGGCTGCTGGTCCTGTGATTAACAAGGACTCATCCCTCAGTGCTCACTAAAACTCCCAGAGTATGAAATAACCTGGAGAGGATGGCTGAGTACATGGCTCTTCTATGAAGGCTGATCTAGAAAGACTTGACAGATTTCTTTGACTGACACTACCTATCTTCAGGAAGATGGGCTTAGGTTTATTGAGCATGTCATCAGAGTCATATGTGGCTGAAGAAATGAGGCTTTCCCCACTTTCCAGTCATCATACAAAATTCCTAGAATTCTGTGTGGTCCTCGAGAGGCAAATGAATGTTGCCCAAATGACTGAAATTGGATCTTTTACCAGCCAAGCAAGATGTGGCATGGAGTCAGATTCAATTGAATTTAATGACAAAAAAGATAAAGTGACATTTCTTGCTTATGTGTTTGGGACCTGAAAATTATAATCTTAGCAAATATTGAGCAATAGAAATTCTTTTGAAAATGAACCATAAACATAATTTTGAACAATTGTTAGAATTATTTTCTTCTACTCTAAACATCTTTGAATGTGTAGTTCAAACTATATATATCAAATGTACATACATATTTTAATATAGTGAAAATAATGTTAGTGTGTTATAATGTATCATTGTAGACAAAAATTCCCTAGAATTTTTTAATGCACAGAAAAAAATAGACTTCCTAAATTTGCTTTTATGAACCCAAGGGGTAAAATCTTACATTAAAAAAAGTACAACATTCTTTCACCTTATTCATCTACATCACTACACATTCCAGAGGTTTGCTTCTACAAAGCCTAGTTATTTCAGGAGACAGCCCATTGAACTGGTCACCACTCATGACAGTGGTGGGGAAACACTCTGCTGTGTGTCAAGCACCCTGACCCGAGGCCCGATTTCGGAGCTTCACTCTGTGCACTTGGTTAAATTGCTTAACTTCTCTGATCTCAGTGGTATCATCTATGAATTAAAAAGATTCTATTAGAAGACCCCAAAGCTGCAGCCAGCTTGAATTCTCTATTATAATAATAAATTTCCAAATACTTCACTTCTCAGGGCTTTAGCCAAATATACCAAGAGCTGACGTCTTCACTGCTGTTCATGTGTTTAGATGTCAGTTAGAAGAGACACTATAATGATTTCCTTTTTTTATTGTCTTTGGAGTCCATTTCAGTTGCACAATAAAGTAGTAAGTCTCAGTAATACTACATTAAACTTACACCAATATTTGAACAGTTTATTTTATCTCCAAGATGCCCTCCAAATTGTTTAAGCTGTTTCAAAGAAAATTCACAAAGACTCTCTTATATTAAAATTATTCACCAGGAATGTGCTGCCAGCATTGATGCCAGCTACAAAAGATGAGATCTGAAAGTGTTTTACCCAATGGCGGTGTCTTTGAAATAAGCATCATCTTTTAGTCTATACATTGTATTCAATTCACTAAATGCAAGGGATGTATGTTTGCCTTATTTATGATTTTCTTAAAGAAATGCCTTTTTCTACAGGCATCTGTTAGACATGTGCCCTCTGCTAACCACAGACCCAGAAAGAATATCAAAGTGCCAGCATGCCTTTGAATTTAAAGATCTGGAATGTTTGTGGGAAATTAGTTCAATAATTGTACAATTACAGGGTGCATAGAAATTTTTTGAACAATAGCCTTTATCAATGGGAATTGTCTGCAATATTTTAACGAGACTAAAACAAAGTCATTCGCTTGAATTTGGAATACTCAGATTTGTCCTCAGGATCCGAGGGCAGGTAAGAAAGAATAAGGTAGTAATTTTGTTTTATAGTCAGGAAAAGTGAGGCAGAGGCATCATTAACCTGGTTCCGCAAAGTTATGGAGTACTAATGTTAAGTCTAGAATATAAGGAATCTTAAGCCAGTTTTCTTTAATTCAGTGAAAACAGGTCAAGTCAAATGGATTAAGTCTTTCAGTAAAACTTTCTGCCTATATTTTGTACTTACTGACGTGCAAGAATATTTAGCCAATGAAGCAAACTTATGGCCACTTCTTAAATAATACTTAAATAAATAAATAAATAACAACATAGATAATACTGTTGGGGGGGCAGGGTCTAGACTGTCTTATGAGGTGTCTGAAATTTTTATATCTAAACACCAAAAAAATCATATATTTGGTTTTCTGAACACATAGAAAATAAGCTAAGCAGTTAAATTGTAGTAAAACCTTATATGAGTAGATAAATATGTCATATATATTTTTCACTCTCCCTGTCATCTCAAAAGTGTGGGCAAACAGAAGGGAGTAAGTGAGAGTGATAAAACGTTGGGGCCTAGGAAATTTTCCCCCATGCCTTTAGTTCTGCCTGGTTGAATAATTCCAATGACATACAGCAAATTAACAGGAGAAAATTGAATTTTAATAGGTGAGCATGGGGAATTCACGCAAGCATGAAAATTCCAAAGACACTGAGGTAAAACGAGGTACACGTGTCATCTTGGACCAAAGAGGGGGAGGTAGGCAATTCATAGGCAGATGAGAGGAAGCAAGCACCTGGCCAGCAGATTCCTGCAGGGTCACCCAGAAACAGTGGGGGCAGGAACAGATTTGCACTTGGACCCTCCCTGTCGGCCACACTTAATTCACATGTGCTGACGTGAATATGCTAAGGTTCGCTTCCTGAAACAGGTTCTTCTATGTGAATTTCTTCAGACAGGAAAGGCATACTTAACAAACTCATGAGTTTGCCTGACTTTCATTGTTTTCAGCTCTAATAATTTGCATGTCGGGAAGACTCACGACCCCAGAGAAGCATCTCCAGACTTGGATAAAAGGGGCCTCAGCACCTTATAGGGCCCAAAACTTATATGGGCCTTCCCTTGCAATTCTGTCCCCAAATATTATCTTTCTTTTCCTGGAAACATTAGTGATTGATGTGCATTTAAATGTAATTTCAGCATTCTTAGTAATGGTCATTTATCTGAGTCTCCTTTAGAACCAGTGATATATACAGTACCACAACCACCACCCACTCCTCCAAAAAGAAAAATCTGGCTCTTCATTAAATTAATGAGGCCTGGTGAAATAATTTGTTTGATTTCAGTCCTGTCCTTTGTCAAGTTGATCTCAGGTACATTATATTGTGTCTGTAAACTTCTTTCCCCTACGATTCTGAGTATGGGTTTTAGCATAATAAGTGATATTTGTATGAAAAGTTTCCAGAACTGGGAGAAATAAATTTCTGTGTTTTCTAAGCCGTCTGCTCTATGGTAGTTTGTTACAGCAGCCTGAACAGACTTAGACACAAGTGTAAAGCAAAGTGGAACACCTCATACACACATACACAGGGGTTCCGAACATCCACCCCACGTTATGCCTGCCTCAGTGGTATGTGGCTTATTTTGAGCTAAAGACAATAGAGGTCCTGTGAACCCAAGAGGAACTTCTCTCCCTCACTTAACTATTTATCGATAGATGCATTTAAGTTAGGAGCCTGACCCATGATAAGAGTTATCACCAGAAATGACTTTTTACCTGTCTACAAGGTCAGACAAAACAATAATTACTGAACGTGCCCTCTCTCCCTGCAGTTGCCTTCTGAAGTCCCAAGGTGCCTTGCCTCAGAATGTCATATATACCTCAGTTTCCCTTTTTGTCTCGAAAATTCTCAGGCATGTGGGGTCTCTGACTGCCTCCTATATGTGGTGTTCCTGTGACACCCACTGACACCACACCCACCCCACCTTGCCTTTGTTGTTTTTGTATTCTTATCTGGGAAAATAAAAGAGCTATTAACATTATGTTGATCTTTAGTTGTTTTATTTGTTTTGAGATAGCTAAAAAGCTACTCAAGAACCAGACTGGTTTTTGCCCTGGCTGGTGTAGCTCAGTGGATTGAGCATGGACTGTGAATCAAAAGGTCCCCAGTTCAATTCCCAGTCAGGGCACATGCCTGGGTTGCAGGTGAGGTCCCTGGTGGGGGTCACGTGAGAGGCAACCACACATTGATGTTTCTCTCCCTCTCTTTCTCTCTCCCTTCCCCTCTCTCTAAAAATAAATAAGTAAATCTTAAAAAAAAAAGAACTATCAAATCGACATCAAATTGACATTCTCTGGTATTTAACTGAGAAGTGATTTCTCCATTTCCCAGGGTGAGCACATCAAGGGTGTAGATAGGTGCCTGGCAGACAGGCTTAGGGTACCACGGCAGGGGGAGGGGCAGTTGCAGAATGAAGATGGGGACGTGGCAGAGGGTGGGGCCTGCAACAATGACTTCAGATTGTATTGCTGGATACCACACACTTTGTTACTGTCCTTATTGTAACCTTTTTTTTAGGAAAGAGCATCTTTTATGTCCACATGGTCATATTGAGTCAGTAATAATTAACAGCCCTAGCAGTAAACTGCCTCAAAATTGCTGTTTTGATTTTGCTCTAATAATTTTCAAAAATATTTCACAACTTATAATCTATAGAGCTTTACCACTACAATGCTCTACCTAGGGGAAAAATGTTAGGTGATCAAATATTTTTGGAAAGTTTAGTGTCCTCAGTCTCAGTAATCCTTTCACTGTCCCCACCCTAGGAAACACTGAACCACCTCCACAGAGTTTTAATCTCATTAACAGAGAATATTAGCATATGAAAGACTCTGATAACTGTGCTTCATTCTTTTTGTTTTGTTTTAAACTGATTTGTGTTCAACTCAACTCAGCATTTCTCCAACTTTCAAACCTACCCTGGAAACTTTTTCTATTTCTTTTCCAGAAGCATCTATTAGTATTACATATTCCAAGATAATGTCCTTCCTTCAATACCAAGTTTTGGAAACTCTATTTTTTGTTTTTGTTTTTAGTTGCATCTAACCATAGGTGTTCAGACTACACATAGAAAGTGCTTACAATCAGACCTGAACAATTAATTAGCAGTTATTCATGGTGCTGAGGGGTAGGGGAGTCAAATGCACTGAGGTCTGTGGCTGTCGTCCACTCTGTGACATTGGAAGAAGGTGAATGCTTTGACTTTCATGAGTATCAGCTTCCCTGATGCTAGTACTACTGTTGGAGCGTTGTTCTAAAGACCCAATCTGAGCACCCACGCAGCGTATTACGTACCCAGCACACGGCTTAGCATAGAGAACTCCTACGTTTTACAAATAAACAGTTAAAAATTAACAGAAAATCTAATTTGTTCCCATCCAAGTTTTCATAAATTCTGAGGAAATGATCTGTGTTACTCACCTTGGGCTTGTGGGCTCCCTGCGATTTCCATGACTACCGAAAAACAATTTTACATGAGTCTAATTGCAAAGCAGATCAATTTTTAGAGCAAATGTCCTTGAAAATGTCTCTTTAATTTCCATTTAATTTGAACAGATGTGTTTACAGTCCTTATCCATGCAAAACTTTCATTGACATCACTTAGTTCCAAACTGAATTAGGTAATGTGAATGATAAAAGCAGGATCGCTGAACAGACGCAAGAATACTGGGCTAGGCTGTTCCTGCACATTTTAAAAAGCTGGGAGAGGAGGAGTCCGTGGAGGAACAAAAATATAATCAAAACGTTGAAAGGCAAGACCTTAAATGAAAGCATGAATGAAAAAAGTGGAACTTTGGGCCTTGTGATGGATAGTCTGAGACAGGGTTTATAGAAAAGAGTAATACATTCCATCTTGCCTTGAACAGACCTCTAGGTAACAGTGTTCATTCAATGCGCAATTGGTGACAGCTTAGTTTGAGCCAAGTTTGGTTCTAGGCAGGCTTGTAAATAAAATAATGAACAAGACCAGCAGAATGTACTCTACATTCCTAGAGCTTATGTTGTAGTTGGGAAAAGAGGAGGAAGGAGGGTCAGGAACTGAACAAAAACCAGGGGCATATATGCAAGCAAGAAAACTTTAAATAAGTTAAAACCTTTGCTGAATATAAAACTGATTAACATGCTAGAAAGAGAGTTTGGGGGTGGTCCCAAAAGGCCCCTGTAAAGGGGTGTTTTTCTGGGATTATATCTCTCCTTGTAGCTTTTGCTTTTCATTACGTGGGGGTTTCTACATTATCGGGTGTATTCCTAATACAACATAATGCCTGATATAGTGTGATGATGAATGATGAATAAAGAATTTACTATGAGAAAATAATTTAAACTTCAGCAGAAGGGGTTTAGTTGAGTCATTATTAAACATATCCCAACCCTGAAGCATTAAATCCCTAAATGGTATCGAACTTACAGTTCTGGATTTCCCCTGTGTCTTAGTCTGCTTTGGCTGCCATAGTAAAATACCACAGACTGGGTGACTTATTCAACTGAAATTTATTAGTTCTCAAGTCTGGAAGCTGAAGATCAGGATGCTGGCGTGATCACGTCCTGGTGAGAGCTCTCTTCCTGGCTTGGCTTTTCCCTGTGTGTTCACAAGGCATGCATGATGGAGAGAGAGAGGGAGGAGACAGACAGACAGAGGAGGGGTTCGTGAGGGGACATCTCTTTTTCTTTGTTTTCTTCTTATAAGGCCATTAAACCCATGATGAGGGCCTCACACTTTCGACCCTAATCTAACCATAATTACCTCCCAAAGATGTCACCTCTCAATACAGTCACATTGTAGAGTAGGGATTCCACATATGTATTGAGGGGACACGAACATTCAATTCATAGCACTTTGGTTTCAGCAGCTGTAAAAACAGGGTGTGTTTACTAATTCCTTCAATGGTTATCACTCGGCTAGGTGATGGAAATACAACCACTGATATAGTCCTTGTTCTCCTGAAGCCTTAGGTTGAATGGTGGAAGCCATTTTGCACAAATTAGAATGGCAAATTTGTGCCATCTGTGACGGGCATTAAAGAAAGTTCTTATATTCAGCCTCAAAGAAGGACCTTACTAATCTTAGCCTTCTGGTATTCACACCTTTGTCTATCACATTGTATTAGTCTTCAGGGCCAATAGCATACAGCAGAATTGATGGTTTGCCACTTCCAGGGTTCAGTTGTAAAGCACTGTGGCCTCCATCCTGGGTTCTGTCCCTTCTGGATTATGTGCACTAAGAAGCCATGCCTCCAGTTGCCCCGTGGAGAAACCCATATTGTAAAAAACAGAGCAGTGTAACCCATGGTTACAAGGAACAGAGAGAACCAACTGCCACATGAGTGAGCTTGGAGGCAGATGCCTCAGCTCCAGGTGACTGTAGCTCTAGTTTACAGCTTGACTACAACCTCAAGAAAGACCCTGAGCTAGAAACACCCAAGTTGCTCCTAGGTTTTTGATTGACAGAAACTGTGAGAGAATACATGAGGAATGATTTAAGCCATTCCATCAGGTTGTTCACTGCAGATAGTTTGAGAAACAGTGATCTAGAGTATTCTTGATCAGTGGTAGGATACTGAAGGCTTAGTTAAGAACTGACAAGCTCTTACTGAGTATGGCTCTATGTGGTGGAAAATAAGAAGTGTAGTCAAGGCATTGATAACAAATAGATGGACTATTGATGCCTCTTCCTGCTGTAAGATTAAATTACCCTGAATCTAAGCACTGATGTCTCCCGTTAACATCATGAATGATTCAAATAACAAGCTATTTATAATGAATGTCATGGCCTTTTTCTCTATGTTAACTGATAATGCTTATTATTTTAAGAATTCTGAGTAGATTTCAGTAAGAATGGGTGTGAGAATATGTGTGTGTATATACATAGGGAAGAATATGTTTGTTTTCACTCTAAATGGAAAGATTATTTTAGGTCTCATCTATACACATACCTGAAGCAATGGGGTTCTGTCTTCCTTTATTGACTCAGATGATGTCAGGTGTGTCAGATATACAGCTTTTCTAACAAAGGCAAGGCTCATTCATAAATAACTTATTTTCTGGGAGGACATGTTGGTTCCAAAAACATTTAACAAACCAATGAGCATTGATATTGTTATTATTTTTAAGATTTTACTTATTTATTTTTTACAGAGAGGGAAAGGGGGAGAGAAAAAGAAGGAGAAAAACGTTAGTTGGTTGCCTCTTGCATGCCCCCAACTGGGGACCTGGCCCCAACCCAGGTATTTGCCTTACCAGGAATCCAACTGGAGACCTTCCAGTTTTGGGGATGATGCCCAATCCACGGAGCCACATCAGTCAAGGCTGAGCATTAATATTATTTGACGCAATAGAAACAGAGAGCAATTTTAATTTACAATATAAAAGTGAGCCTAGAATGAAAACCTGAGTTTTATTTAGGATGTGTCACGCAGATGCAAAGATTTGTAGCTTTCTTTGATGTGCTTACATGAAATGCCTGTAGTCAAATGGTTATTTTTAAACTTGAGAAGAAATTCAGGACAAAAGGAACATTTTAAATATAAAAGGGAACTCAGGAAGATCACAAGGAAGTGAAATCACTATTACAAAGTTCAAAGACATATTGTTCTTCAAATACCAAGAAACTGACTTAAGTACCATTGGTGACCCTTATTCAGGGAAGACTCTCTAGCTTTTAAGAAAATGACGGACGTGAGACCATTTTTTGCCCCCTTTTCAGAAACTGCTCCATTTTGGACCACCTCTGTTTTACTTTCTTGACACGTTTATCTGTTGGGCATTCTCAACAAACAACGTTTTCTCTCTCCTTCAAGTACTATGCTAGACATTTTTTTAGATTTATGTATTTCTTTTTTTTCTATTTTATTTTTTATTAAATTTATTGGGGTGACATTGATCAATAAGACTATATAGGTTTCGAGTGTAGATTTCTATTATGCATGATGTGTGTATTGCATTGTGTGCCCACCAGCCAAATTCAAATCATCTTCTGTCACTATATATTTGGCCCACTTTCCCCTGGTGACTTTTTGAACTCAGTAAAGAAATATTAATATGCAAGAAAAGTTGGCTGGTTTTATCAGGCATCAAGTCAGCTGACCACCAGTGACCAGGAAGAGGAGTCCTGTGTGTCAGTCCCCTGCCTGAGAGTGTTAAGTATCGGCAACCAGGAATTGACTCCCACCTAGTTGGAAAGATAGAAATTGTTTTAATCATGGTCAGGTAAATCAAGCTGATTGTTTCTAGGTGTTAAGGACAGTTCTAAAAGTCATCCAGAAGGTCACAGGGACCTTTATGGCGCAAGGCCAATAAAGACTGACTTAGATCTATAGTCATATGTTAGAGAAAAGCTCTGTGGGACAGGAAACTTGACTTTTATGGAGTACCAACTCTATGTTAGCACATTTCTGCTTCAAGCAAGTTTGAAAAAATAAGTTTCATTCCATTATACAGATGTAGAAACTGAGCCACATAGAAGTGAAGTAATTGGGCCTGTGTTGGAGTCAGCATTCAAATCCATGACTATACGATGCCACATCCTCTTTCCATTAAACTCTTTTTTTCCCCTATGAGTGAGTTCAACACAACCATTGATTATCAATAAAAAAATCAGGGAATTTATTTCATAAGAAATTTCAAGGGCATCTACTACAAATCTTTCATTTAATAAATTTTTAAAAAGGACATATTGGTAGTAGCAACGATTCTGGATTATATACTTCAAATACTTTGCTCTTGGTTACATAAAAATCACATCCTTAGAAATCGTAAAGAATTTTTTTCTGTGTCAAAAAATAGAAACAAATCTATATATATGAGAAATATACTTAGTTCTGTGCGGCTTTTAATTTTGTTTTTGACAATTTTAAAAGCAAACTTTTACCTTAAAGCCATTTGTACTTGGATAATCAGCCCTTCTCAGTTGTCCAGTAAAATTTTTGTTTTCTGAAGAGTCATTGCCTACAGCATTACTCAGTCAATACCAAAATTTGTTTGTATTTGCAGAGCAAGGCAGTTCACAGGTATGCTGTCAGTTCCCTGATTCACTCACCCTACAACAAGCTTTGAGCAGTTTCAGTAAGCCAGTGGCTAACAGTAAGTACATTGTTAATGAAGGTTCTAAGGAGATTATCCAATGAAGGGCAATAATGAACATTGAGACAGAATTTAGAGCTATGGAAATATGCCAGCTTATAGAGCCTACAAGAAGGACTTCCCCAAGCTCTACTTTAGGGTTCAGAACTGGGGAAAACAAACTGTTTCCAAGAAGATCTCCACCCTTCCAGAGGAGCTACTTTGGGAAGACAGCTTGAAAATGATATTCCTCCCAATGTCTGATACACTTAAAAGGTTAACTTTATTGTTAGTGATTCAGATCATTCTACATCAAGTTGTGTCTCAGGAGAATACAATTTTATTTCTAAAATGTACTTTCAGAATCCTTTTTTGCCTTTGGTACTAATGTGTCTTTTCCTTTTAAGGAAAGAACAGCAACCACACCTCCTACTGCAATCTAGAAAACTACAAGAATAGAGAATGGTGAACTCCGCTGATGTTTTACTGTTTATTTTAAAGCTACCAATGACTTCAAATCTAAAATAAATGCAAGGTCCTCTTTCTAAGGGAAGGTCAATGGCATGTTTTGTTCCATGAAAATAATCTGTGGTTCTTACAGAACTAACTCCAATTTAAACTACTAATTTGTTTATCCTTTTAATGGATTAAAAAATATGACTATGATACCTTCATGTTGTAACACATCATTCCAAGTACTACCAGAAATATTTAATTATCTTTTACTTCACATCTGCAATCAGACCTACTAAAAGGACATTTAATTAATATTTAAAATGGGTGTGTACCATTTTTATGATAAAAATTAACATTTATAGGTAAATAGTATTTCTAAAAAGAAAAAACATATAGGTATATGTTATACATCCTCAGTGGGGGTAAGATTGCTCCAAGTATTGGAAATTGGTTCTTGGAGGGACAGATGTTAGATATTATAATGATTTGTGGCCCTCCAAAGGACATAAACAGACATATATTATATCTGTGGTATTAAAATTTCCTGGGAGGAGGGTATTTATGAGTAAAATGTATCCAGAAAGTCTCCTTAGGGGCAATAATGAAAAAAATGTTGAGAAACTGATATATATGTACCTGTACAGATATTTGTATATGTGTATATATACATATACCTTTATGTTCACTATTTTTTGTTTTGAACAAGAACAGGACATGTGATACTCTATTCTGTCTCTTGCATTTTTCATTTAACATGCTATATCCTGTGTCAGTTAGGGTGACACAAGAAAATGCTTGCAGGGGTCAGGTGGGTAGCATAAACAAGAACAGCAGGGACTGGGGAAGAGTGTGGACCACGGCAGGATCGAGAGCCCGTGCTCCTGCACAAGAGGAGGCCTTACTCAGCTTCAGGTGATGGTTGCCATGTGGGAATTTGGGCCCAGTGCCATCATGTTCTCTGATTTCACAAGCAATCCTGGAAATGTGTATTTTAAATGTTGACTATAAATTCCTCATAATGGTCAACATTACGTGGGTCCCACAGAACAGGGCTGCACTAAGAAAACTTGTAGGCCTCTTGTCAGACTTCTGGTAGAATTCCAACCTAGATTTTCTCAAAAAAGAGTCAGAGATTAACTACAGCAAAATGCCCTGTAACAGAATTTCCATGTGATGTGCTTTCTGGGTCCTAACTCAATGGATCCATCCAGCAACCTGAATTTTTAACAAGCAGTTTCTTATGTAATCTCAAGTTTGCAAACTAAGGACAGCCTACTTTTCAATAGCTGCATTACCATAATCAAATTCCAAAATATAAACCATCAGATATTGTTAAAACCATTCCTTTATTGGTGAGTATTGTAGTTGTTTTCAAAATTTTCTCTCTATGAATAGTACTTAATTAATGTCCTGATGCACATTGCTTTTATTTTTGCAAGATGGATTTCCCAAATCAGGATTATTGGGTCTAATTTTAAATATTGTACATTGTAGGGTCTATTAGATATTGTAAACTTACCTGAAAAGCTTACAGAAAGTCCAATCTAACTAACCATCACAATAACAAGTATGTAAGTGCTGGGCATTAAAACCTGTTTTTCCAACTGGACAGGATTAAAATGTTCTTTATTTTTTTAATGTGTATTGTCTTGACTTTTAGTGCAGTTCAGAAATTTTTTATGACCTGTTTGTGTTTCCACTACTTGGGGAGTGTGTGGATGTTCCTCAGCTGACAAGGGCAGGGTTGAGAGTAGAAGCCGACACCTACGCTGTGTCAGTTTCCTTGTTACCAGGACCTTGGTCCTAAGCTCTACCTGCTCAAATCTCTGCCTCACTTTTCTTCAGGGAACCCATTAAAACCATTAATGATTTTTTACCACTCTGGCTGGACTCTAAGTTTTCCTTTGGAAATATATTGACCTGTCATTTCCTTTGCTCATTGGCCATTTAATAGTCTACCTTTTCCTTGTCTATTTGATATAGTTCAATGCCAACTAGGCCATAAACAATTTGTTTTATATAATATTAAAAAAACAGATTATGAAAGTTACTATTTTACTTAATAATTAATCCAATTTGAACACATTTTATTAAATTTTAATCATATTAACTATTTAAAACAAGCAATGCTATTTTTAGTTTTTTTCTTTTTTGCTGCTTTTAGAAATATGCTTTATTTAATAGCATGCATTTTCAAAATAATGCTATAATAAATTAACTGCAAAAAAGCCACTAATGAACATTATCTTACTTTATTAAATAACAGCAAAGGAACTATAAAGATTTAAATAGCTTTACGTCCAATTTAAAAACTTTCCAAACTCAGAAATGGATTTTTTTTTGGGAGGGGGGTGTCATTCTCTCAAGAGCTCTTATTTCAAAGCCCAAATGGGATTTCAAAATACAAGTAAATAAATGTCAAAGCCTCTTGGCCTCTGCTCTGCCATTCTATGCCTGAAATCCTGCCAAAATGAAATTTTCCATTCAAGAAGGACTGGCATTTACTAAGCTGATTTTTTAAAGACTCACTTTCAATAGTAGTGGAAACTTTGTGAAACTTTTGACATCCCTCTGTGTGGACAGAACGGCCTTCTCTGTAGACATTTTTCACAGTGTCAACATTTTCTAAAAAACCAACTTTCAGCCCATCCAATGTCTTCAGCTACTAGGTCTACTGGTTTTTCTCAGTGCAAGCATAGAAGATAAACAGCAACCAAACTACCAGCCAGTGTCTCATTAAGTGTCAGGTCACAAAAAGGACAGAGAACAGACAGAAGGTGGGGGGAGAGGGAGGGGCTTGATCCGAGAGTTCCCTTGCTAGAGGGGTAACTTTATCTCAAAATTTAATGCTATTTTAACACAACTGCGCTGTAGAGACTGGCTGTCTGCTTACACAGATAACATCATTGTCTGTTACTATTAAGATCAAATGTTAAAGGCTGAGTTCATTTAAACTTAAAGGATCCAGAGGAGAATGTGGAGCCCCTGCAATAGGTAGTAAAATCGGAGGAGTAGTGGCCTCTGCTGTTTGGCCCGTCCTCCGCCGGGGGGAGGAGTGCTCCAAGGGGACTCTGTGTGAGTGTGGATTTGGGAAATGAAAACTAAAACTGTCAGCCAGTGAGCCTACACTATTCCTAAAAGAAACTTTGAAAAGTTAACAAGGACCTGTGGGATGAATGAAAAGTATAAATGAAAATTACAGAATGTTAAGTGGGAAAAATAGAAATTCATCTACGATGGAACTGTTTGCACTTCCAAAAGCAATGACGTGAAGCATGAAGCAAAAGTTACTAGTTTGTTCTTAAGGGTTTCTCCCTACTCTCCTTAATTCTCTTCCGTTCCTCTCTTGCAGCTTTTCTCATCTGCAGTGTACCCTGGAATTATCCTCCTGAGAGCCTTTCTTTAGTTTCTAGCCCCTCCGCCCTCGCCCCACAATTGTTGCTCCCAGACCTAAGGCTCCTTTTTCTCATCTTCTAGTATTCTGGGACAGGACACAGAGAAGGCTGCAAGGCAGGAAAAAGTTCTGTGGTTTGGGAAACTTGGGTCTTTTTTGTCATTTCCCCTGCCCCGCCACGCCCCCAAACATGTGACCAAGAGAGGCCGGAATTTTGTGAATGGAGCTGGAAGGTGGCTGCCGGGCGGAAGAGGCCCCGCCCCTTTCCCTAAAGCCGCCAATCTCCTAGCGGAGCGCTGCAGGGTCAGCAATAAACAACAATGGGCTGGGAAAATACGGTATGTTATTGGCTGCGGACTAGAACCTCAAGGGGTGGGGAAGTGGGGGCGGGATGGGGGCGGGGGCTGGCTAAGATGAAGCTCCGCCTCTTCCCGGTTACCCTGGATACCTGTCAGGCTCCGGCCTCTGAGAAGGTCTTTGGAAACTGTTGCTCAGATTACAGAGGCTGAGTTATCCCGGGAGTGCTGGGCGGCGGGACACCCTTGCTATTGGCTCTCCGCCTGGCTGCACCCTCAGAAAGTACCCGAAAGACTCACTACCCCAGCCTCGAGGCCCCGGCTGCGCCCGGAAGCCCTCCCTGGCTGAGGTTAAAGTGCAGTTCCCGCTCAAAGTGCCTGTAGGTGCGCATTAGCACCGGCTACTTTGCTTTACTAGTTTCAGGGAATGCACGGTGTATGCTCTTGTTTTCCATAATCATTGGGCGTTTCTCCAGTAATAAGTTTTTCTAAAATTTATGTAAAACTTTTTTTTTTACATAGATCTTTCTTCTTCTGGTTCCTGCGGAGTCTTGCCCATACTCCATTTTAATGTGTCTCCATACCCTTCCATTTCAGGAAGGAAAGTTTCAAATAGAAATTGAGAACTGAAGCATGTTTCCCAATGGGCAGAACAGCTGCCGGAAACATCTTTTGGTCTGTAGCTCTGGTCGTTACCAGGATCATAAGTGAATTTCAGCACTATTGAGTTCCTGGTCCCATCCCCGCGGCCTCCCGTGCCCTGTTGGGCTGCGGCTTCTTAAGTTCTACAGCTCCAAGCTCCACAGGAGGATGAGGGCAAGTGGTTTCAGAGTTGCAGCCCTCACTTTTTAACGTCCCAGTCATTGTCCTTGAAACCCGAGTCCCCTCACCGCTCGCCCCCCAACTCCGGGCAGTGGCTGCGTAAAAGCAGAAGAGGAAGTGAAAGCATAAAGTACAGTAAGTGACACCCTCCATCTCCGTGTATACATAACAAAAGCTCAGGAAATGTGCAGGTCCTTAGGATATCTGAGCCACCTCATCCCCTCCCTGCTCCGCCCCACCTCCGCAGAGAGCTAGAAGCACCTTATACCAGTGCACACCTGGGGGAAATTTGATTTTTATACTTTTCTTTACCTAGATCGCGCCGTAGTCCTCCCAGTGCTCCCTTCCAACACAATCCTTTCTAACATGCAATCCCCCCCATCCCCGGTGCTTTCCCACGGATTCTTTATTTTACTGGCCCAAGAATGATTTGGATCTTGTATTACTTGAGGAAGGGCATTAAAAACTGTTTTGATAAACCATAATGATGGTTGGCGTGTGATTAAAAAAAAGGCAAAAGAACTTGGGCCAAAAACTTAATGGAAGCGAAGCTATGGTTAGGTGGGCTCGTTATCAGGTTAAAAATGGGAGGTGGGGGTGGGGGGAGGTTGGCGTTCTTGAGGGAGGGGAGGAGGCAGGGGAGTGAGCAGGCACGGGCTTAGTAGATCGCCCTTCAGAGTATATACCTGAACCGAACAAAAGTGCTTTAGGAAATCAGCCCAAGAATGGACCAAAGATACCAATAAGGAGAACTGGCGACTCGGTACACATGGATGGATTCAGTGTCCCCGGGCACTTTAACAATAAGCAGTGGATTAGGAAGGCAGTCGGTTTCCTCCGTGGCATTTCCAAGCTTTGGACCCTGTGCCAACCCGCCGAGCACCAGCCTGGGAAGAGGGGCGCGGGAGATCCTGGAGAAGGGGCCGCAAGCTGCCTGATTGACAGCCCGAAATCTGATCTTGTGAAAGAGACGCGGAGCCAATGGGAGGCAGCGATCCATCAGTTTGGATTGGAGGCCCCTGGAGGAGAAGTAGAGGAAAAACCACCGAATTGAGCTCTGTCAGAGGCGCTTTCGGCTTCCAAGGGGGAAGTGCTGGGCAATAATTAATGTTTTTATTAAATTTGGAGGGAATTTTTTGCAGCAGTTCGCCTAGCGTGGCCTTCAGGTGGGTCTTTCCAACAACTTTTTATGTCTCTCCAGATAATTGCATGGTTGTGGGTGCAAAAACTATCCTTATGAAAGAGGTGTCTCCGTCTCTAGTCCCGTTAGGTGCAAAGCAAGTCTCGTTGATCGCCATTGCTAGTTTTGCACACGTTTGCGAATCAGAGCTGCTCGGGATACACCGACCTCGCAGGGAAACATCGAGAGTGTAAATAAATACATAGCCTGTAGTTCGGATTTTTGCTACTGCCGAAAATATGTAAATTGTGAACTCTTTGGGCTTTCTTTGGATCCAGGTGAAGGAGGCGGTGTAGGGAGGGTTATTTTTTGTGAATGGGACAGTCGGTGGGTAATTAGCTATGCAAATTAAAGAGCTTCATTCATGATTTTTTTTTAAGCCTAAAAGCCATCTTGTTCCCCTCTAGGTTGATAGAAGTCCAGATCCCGAGGAAATCTCCAGCTAAATGCTCAAAATATAAAACACTGAGCTGAGATTTGCGAAGAGCAGCAGAATGGATGGATTTTATGACCAGCAAGTGCCTTACATGGTCACCAATGTGAGTGATCAGTTCGAGAGTTGCTGTTTATAAACTTGACTGGAGGGGGGGTGAATAAGGGAGGAGGTAAGGGGGTTGGGATTGCAGATACTTTATCTGCTTTGTTGCCACTGTAGGGCGACTCTGCTTCTAGAAGCCCAGTCTTCAAAATGAGCTTACCTTTCAGTGATTTGGATAAGGCACAGTTTTGTTTTTAAGACCCCTTTTTCTGATTAAAGGGCCCAAGATGAGTGGAAGAGGAGATGGAGGGCAGCAGCAGCTGCTGCACTCAAAGTTTTTGGCTGGGTTTGTCTGCCACATTGAAAAGAATGAAGTTGAGATAAATGCTGACACTTTTTGTTTACATGGAGTGTTTTTGTTTCTTTTTCCCCCTCATTTTCTCTTATATGTCTCATTGTACCACTCTTATCTGCTTTTTTATTTTTTCGAGTGGGGAGTATCAGAATAAAATTCATTGTATTTTAAGCTAGCTTTGATCCAGCCTAAAATCGACTTTAAGTGTAATTGCTTAATGTTGTTTTGATGCTGAGATACCATGAATATATGACTAATAAGCAGTATGCTAGGATCGGCGCTGGGAAGCAACACTTCCTGGCTGTTGAATTCTCAGCATAAGCTCTCACTGTGAAATGAATGCAGAAAGTGAATATTAGAATTGATCCTATGGACTTTAATTTTTCTATTAAGAGAGAGGATCCTGTAGATGTATGTATGCATGTATTTTTGTGTGTGTGACTTTGAGGTTTACATTCTTTTAAAGGATTTTATCTTTCCCTTTGTAGAATCAGCGTGGGAGAAATTGTAACGAGAGACCAACAAATGTCAGGAAAAGAAAATTCATTAACAGAGATCTGGCTCATGATTCAGAAGGTGAGGTTTGATTTTGGGCTGAATCCCCCCTGTTTATCTATATTCCCCACTCTCATAAAGAACAGGGGAACTTCAGTTCTTAGCTTAAAAATAATAAACATTCAAATTACTGTATTTAATTAAGACTTTTACTTGGAACAATTAACATAATGTGACAGTTTGCACTGGAGGATATTTTATGGCCCTGTCACAAACTAATGAAAGAAGGAAGTAAAAAGTTAACAGTGACATCCTTCTTTTATGTTTAATACCCTTGTCCATATGGCATATAGCTAATCCCATACACTAGGGTAATAATTTTAAAATACCCAACACAGTGGGACAAATTAAGCAACTATGTATACTGCTAAAACAATGTAAATGATTATATAATTTCCCATCCCCTTTACACAAAAACCATATACAGTTATCAAACTTTTCATGGATGATTTTGATGACTCCATGGTGAGGCCATAATATTGTTTTATAGGTCTTAAAGTGTTCACTGAATTATAATTAAGGCCTAATTAATAATTCTAATACTTATTTGGGAAATTAGGTTACAGATTCTTTTTATGAACTGTTGGTGGGAAGTCAATACATTATAAATTATTCCAGCCACATGGAAGCATTAATAATAAACTTAAGATACTTAGATTTAATTATCAAAGTTCAGTTGGCCATTTAGATGAGGTATATTAAAATCTGAAACTTCCTTAAATCCTCATAAATATAGAACACCTCTCTCCGTCCCCTCTATGACAGAATACAAATATTTGGACTTGATAATAAACAGGTGCCAGGGAATTATCTATCTTTGATTTTTATAAACCTATGAATGTAGAAATTTTCCTCTAAAAACTTGTATTTAAAAGTTGTTCCTTTTATCTTTGTGGCATTGAACCTGACAATACACATTACTTTGAGAACTATACCATTTGTTGTTATATCTTTTATATAAAATTCAGAAGATATAAATAAAGTATTTTTTAGTCCTTCTAATCTTTTTCCTACTACTTTATAAGAGTTGAATATATTTATGAAAGGTTTCTGTGGACCTACCTTTACCTAAGCTTTTTTTGAATACTAGAGCATGTGTGTTATTTGGTATCCCCGAGCTTATTTTTTAAGCTATTTGTTTAAAAAGGGGGGGGAAAAGACATGATTTTATTATTTAGTTTACTGAAAGAATTTCTTAAAGAAGTATTGCTTAATAACCATCAAAATGAGCAAGATTGTTGAAATATATGTTATGAACTCTGCTTTCTTTTTATATTGAGTGCCTCCCCAAATGAAACTGATATATAACAAATCTTATGACATTTCCACGTAATGAAACCTAAAGGTTTGCAAATGTTTTCTTTATGTCTTTGACTTGTTTTTTAGAACTCTTTCAAGATCTAAGTCAATTACAGGAAACGTGGCTTGCAGAAGGTAAGGCAAAAAAGAAAAAAGCTTTAAAAGGAGGGGAAAAGCAACTCTAGAAGGGGGAGGAAAAGTCCTGAACTTGCTGTCTTAATGTTCAGCCCAATTAATTGAGCTCTAAAAGAGCCACCTCATGTGTCATGCATACATTAGAGCCTCTGATGAGTTTGTCTTTGGGGAATCTGGGGCTGCACTACCCAGTGTCATCACAAATTACCAGGAGAAATTGCTTCCAGCTCACAATCACATCTGCTTTTGGCAAGAACTAATGCACCAAGACTTCAAGTTCTAAGCCTCTGTTCAGATTTTAATTGCAATTGATCAGGTTTATATTATTGTACCTCGAGAGACCTCCTAGAGCCAGAACTCGGCTAGCTGTTTCCTTTAGAGCAGCGCATATCATTATTTGGTGTTCTGGTGGAGGACTTTTCTGATGGCAGAAATTAGTTTCTCTGGGTTCATCAGGACGGGATGCTTCAAGATTTAAGTGCAAGTGTCTTCTTTCCACCTTGTTCACAACACAGAACGATAGGTGTGTATCCATTACTTAGGGAATCTATGGCTTTAAAATAAGTATTTGGGGGCTTTGAGGAATTTTTTAATGTTTTCTATTTGTTACTGTTATGTGATGTTTGTTGAAATTGACTTTTGCTATGATATTACTTTTATTAAGATTGAGTTAATATAGCAAGGAGACATTTAAAGCCATTCCTTTTATTTTTTCATTGCTTTTTTGTAAAAATTTGTGTTGCAATTCATTGCACCTTTTATTGTGTAAACTTTATAGGAACAATAAAATACTGCTTCAGTAGATCTTTCTACAACTTGAGAAATGTCTAATGTTGGGAGACTTTTGTTGGTGTTCACAATTTGAGTTTTTTCTTTTGGATTTGTCCTAATAAATGTGAAATATTTATTTTATGCTATGATATGTTTGGTGGAAAACAAAGAAAATTATAGATACTTAAGCATTAAGTATTATTGTCTTTTTTCTGCCTTTACGTTATATGGGAAACATGCAGTTTTTGGAACAAATTTTTAAGACGGTTAAAAGAAGAGAGAGGTTCTCTTTAAATGGAAGCCAAGTGTTGCTGTTGCAGTTTGGGGCTGGCTGCTGTGTTTTATCAGTAGTCTTGCTTGCAGTTGATCAAGTTGCTGTTAGCATGTAAAATAAGTTTCTTTGTTTTGCTGATATTCTAGTTCTCCAAAGAGCTTTTGCAATCTTTTTTCAAATCTTTTAAGTAAATTGGCTTTCCTAGTAGCCCTTCCAAAAGGGTGATTGTGTTTGTATGTTAATGAAAGGTAAGTATTAATAAAAATTTCAGTTATATTTAAAGGTCATTTTGCATGTCTCTGTTAATGAAACTTATTGCAGTAGATTACTTATTATTGCAACATAAGCCATATATTTCAATGTAACTTTTTCAAGAAAAAAATTGCACAGAGGTTCTTGGATTAACTTTTTTCTGTTAGTTTGCAAAGTTGAAGGTTGTGAGACCATTACATGTATGAGGGAATTTATTTGCTTATCCAAAATAACTTAAAATATCCATGTTAATTGTTCTGGAAGGGTGGTTTGTTGTTTAAGATGCTCAAGTCTAATTGATTCCAAGTCAGGGCACTTGCTGGCAGATTTTGAATGTGCACAGCAACTCTGTTCCTGGAATTTTAAAATGTGGAATCTGTGACAGACTCTTAACATTTTATAATCAATTTCAGTACAATTTTTTCCTTTCATCTTCTTTTTTTTGTCACTCCGATAAGTAATTTGAGTAACTTATCTGAGTTTATTTTTTCAAACTGCACTGTTTATTCTTAGTCATAGTTATTCACATACCTGTAAATCAAATCTGAAGATTTGCTTTTTATAAAATAAACATAGAAGATGATGTATATTTGGAGGAACATGGACTTTGA
Source organism: Trachops cirrhosus (assembly GCA_028533065.1). Lineage (NCBI taxonomy): Eukaryota > Metazoa > Chordata > Mammalia > Chiroptera > Phyllostomidae > Trachops > Trachops cirrhosus. Next base: position 20,111,023 of record CM052549.1, read on the forward strand.
CTTAGAAAAGAATTCATAAGGTTAAGAAGTTCAGAAATCAGTAGTCGGACTGATGTATGGAATACCAAGGTGGGCTACTATTTATAAATTATAGATACCATTTCATTTCAGAATAATTTTTACATTTTTTCAAAATTGTTTACATTAATTTATCCTATCTAATAATGAGGTGAGGCTTTTAAAATTTAATTTTTTTTACTATCTGTCAGTAGGCTGCATATTTATTTTTATTTTTAGGAATTACACATAATTATATTTGCTTTAGCATTTTAACTAATTAACGTCTTGAATAATAGTAACTATGGAGAGATCTCAAAGTTACACTAGTTTATTCATAGCTGGATTTGTCCATTTACGTCCCTCTGGGCATCCAGAAATTAAAATACTGCCAAATAGACTGATGTGAACCGTTTACATATTTCTTTTCATAATGCTTTGTAGCCAAGAAACTGACCGTGGAATTTTAAAGCATCTTGACCCTTTTAAAAAAGATCATTGGCAATTAACCAAGTTTATCCCCTAAGTTAGAATCCCACTGGGAAATTAAACAGGTCCAAAAATCTTACTGGACCTGGGAGTCGAGTCAGTTGGCATGTGTCATATGAAAATCATGTTAAAAAATGATCAAAGTCCCTACATACTTGGGAGATATATATCCTAGCATGTTTGTTTTCCTATAAGAATTTTACAAATTAGACCCAAAGTGCAACATATGGATTAGTCATAGATAAATTATTATTGAGTAAGAAATGTGTTTTATGTCTAAGAGAAATTGGGATAAGGCGGGATGGGTGGGGTTGGAACTAGTTTTTCAATTCACTAAAGTTATCTCTAAAGCTAGAATTTCATTCTCTCAAAAAGTTTACTTCCAGAGATCAAAAATATGTTTGTGAAAACTGTAACTTTACGTTAGTATCACTTTCTAAGTACTAACACTGCAGTTTAAGTATTTTTAACATATATACTTCAGTTTAAAATAATCACATTTCATTCTGAAATAAATGGAATAGGTAATGTTTTCAGTGACAGAGGTACATAAAAAAATAGAGAGTATGCCTATTTCAAATTTTTCTCTATCTACTTCATATTGTAACTGTACAATTCTTTATTGATTCTTTGTCTTTTGAATTAGATTGCTACTGACAGAGGCAATTTCAATTATTTGATCCCATGAAATAATGAGTTCAAACATCAATCCTATGAACATCCTAGCGATGTCTTATTCTTAACAACCGGTTTTAAGTGGTGCTTCAGCGAATTGTGCCCAAGAAATTCATAGTTAAAACGGACCCTTATGTGGGGGTGGGGGGGACAGAAAGAGAAGGATGTAAAACTGAGTTTTAAAAGGATTGCATTTTTCTGAAGTTTGTTATTAAAGCTTACCTACCAATACAACTGAAAGAGAAATATGAAATTTCCTGTGTATGTAATGGAAATATGTAACAACTTTTGAATGTTATTTTTACTGTTGGTCTAGATGTTCTTGAGATTCCCCTTTATCAGTAATATTAAGGAAAAGTGTTGACAGTGATCTGATGCCATCAGGCAGGGTAAAATAATTTTCAATGGTGTTGTAAGTCAAGTTTCATGGTGCCACCATGCTTGAGCCACAGCTTTATCTCCAAGAACAACCTTTCTACACCAAAAGTCCTTACCTCATGCAAATACAACTGTATTTTTCTTTTGTTTTATGTGACTTTTAAATGATAATCAAGTCGACTTAAACATAGAGATATATCTACTTTTAAAAGTAGAGATTTCACTTCACTTCAGTGACTGATACTATTCATATGCAAAGTCATTTATAATGAAGTGTCTTAAATAACAGGTTATACATATGGTCATCCAATAATATTCAGCAGTCATAATGTACTCATTTTTGGTTTTCAAAAATTATACTGTAACTTTTTTAAAAAACATAAATTGGATGTACTCCTGAATGGTTTTGTTTTGTTTTGTTTTCATGTGATGCAGTAAGAAATAAAAGCTTAAGATGACATTATTTTTATGTGGTTTACATAAAAATGGAATTGAGAATTTAAGCATTAAATTATAGAAATGTATACTATTTTTTAGAATTGAGCAAGAGTCTCTTTACTTTTTAGTGGGGGCTACTACCCTTCTTTGCGTTATACCAGGAAATACTCTAAAATGTGAAAGAATCTTCTTTGTACTTGATTAAAGTATAGCAGGTAGAGTAATGTATTACATTTCTAAATATTCACTGGACATCTATAAATACCTTTCATCTAGGTTCTCCTTGCAAAATAGAAATTGTTTTTTATAAGAATAGAATTTGGATTTGCTGTAGCATAATACAGCTTTTCCAGAGGGCCGTAATAAATGCTTATGAAATAATGCTAAGCTCTCCTAATTCACTTACTGACAATGTATAATTTCTTGGAATTTATGATGTAACTTTATTCCGTTTGACCTGTGAATAAATTTGTAATTAAAGTCGTCATCATCATCATCATCATCATCATCAGACCTCAGTAGCACTAGAGAAAATATTTGACTAGAAACAGCAACTCTCATTTGCTCTTGAGTTTTAAAGTCACAACAGGTCAGTTTAGAGTTAGGAATTGAAGCTAGTTTGAGACAAGACAACTAAAACTGTTTTCTTTCTTTTTAAACATGCATAGAATGTCTTTATCAAGTATTGCAGATGTTTCTGTCATTGGACAAGAGCCCCCTTTATCTGTTTAAATATGTTTATAACTATGCATTAATTAACGCTTATTCATTGGTACAAGCATTCTAGTTTTAAAATCGGATGTGGTATAGAAGCAGGCTTAGAGGCCTCATGATTATATCATTCCATGGCCTGAAGCTTCATTTTAGCATTATACAGAATACTACTGTTCGAAGGTTGATTTTCCTGTTGTTTTACTTTTACTTAAAATTTAAACAACTTCAGAGAAAGCTGTTTTAACCCTTTGTTCAAAGTGAAAAGCTACAAAGTCAGCAGCAACCTGTTATAATCTTAGGATACAGAAATTTGAATAACAGGCAAGAAAAATAAGGCATTTTTAATGGTTTTTCTCTTTCCTTCCATCCTTTCCTCTTTTTTCTTTGCCCCTTTCCTTCCTTTTTAGTTTTGTACATTTAAGTTTCTGTGACAAGTTACCCTATGAAGTAGGATGGGTTAAATATAATGAATAGGTGGATTTCATTTTGTAAACTTGTCATTTCTTTAAATGTGTACCTTAAGGGATCTGAACTCTATTTGAGATAGAGCAATAAAATTGTGTTTATATTGCAAGTTCAAGTTGACTTGCTTTAGTTCTCCAGAAGGGTGTGACATGAAAAGATTGTGGTTGGGCCACATGGCTCATGCTGGACTGTGTTTTTGTGAATGGAGGCAGAACTCCAGTTCTGCCTGCTTGTCTGGAGGAATTGCTGAGGAGATCAGCTGTCTCATTCACGGGCAGAAAGAATGACTCATACATCTTCCGCCTTGTTTGGCTCCAGGTCATTGTTACAGTGGATAGAACTGGTTTTAATTAAATATTAACCCCTTTTATACTTGACATTTGTTTCATTGGTAATTTTTCCACTTTCCCCCCCTCGCTTTAAGAGCAACCCAACAGGCGCCTGTGTGTTTAAAAAAATATATATGTTTTTCCTTGCCTGCAGTCAACCTATTTAAATGCTCAACTTTTCTTAAGTAATGATTATTATTTTATTTAAAGGCGAACTATTTAAACATTGCCCACCCCTCTTCTCAGGGAGTGTTAAGAAAGTATATTAAAATTAAAACATCAGAGTTAATGATTCTGTGATATCTGGGTCATGATTACTATTTTCTTCAGTTTCTTTGTCATGATATGTGTTGCTGTGTAGTAAAAAGAGAGACAGAGACCAACTTTGGATAATAATCTCGGTACAGCAAATAGCTGAGAGTGCAGATACTCTCCTTTTAAAGCCGAAGTCCTGAGACGTGATGGCAACTTGTCTATTAACGTGCAGTGATCTGATAGAGCTGCCCCAGCTATTACTGATAAAGTGTACATGCTTCATCTTCTTGAAAGCCTTTTATTGGCCTTTTGGTATATCCTTCCCCCCTTCTCCTTTCTTACTCTTCCCCTTCCTCTTTAATTACTGAGTGTGGGGAAGCATTTTCATTCTTCAAAGGTGCATTATTCCAAGCATAGTTTATAATAATAGATAGTTGTAGGGAAAAATTTTTTTAGGTTGGTCTTTATTGTTACTTTTCCTCTCTGGAGTTGGTGTGACTTGTCCCCAGTTTTAGGCAGCTATCGTTTGCTGCTTCACCAAATTCCTGTGAACCGAGGGGAAAACGGAAACGTGTGCTACGAGCGTGGCAATACTTTTGTCATTTTTTCCTTGTCCAGATCCAACTTGTGTTTTTTGTCAGCTGCTTTCCTTTTACTTTTAACTTTAAATTAGAGGTGGACTTAGGCCTTTGTCTATTTAAGCAGCATGCTGCTTCATTTGGTCTGTTCAGTTTCTGAAGATTAGCTTCTGTGAAAAATGTGAGTCATATGTTTTTTGTTAAAATTTTGTAATATGTTCAAGCATAAGTGTGAAGTATTTATTCAGTATGTTAAAGAGTTAGAACAGAAATAGCAAATTTCATTCTTTTTACAAATCGCTAGTATGCAGCTATTTTCTGTCTATTTGTGAGGTAGAACTTTCTAGTTTCTTCTGCTCCTAAAGTTTTTCTTTGCATCCACATCCCAACACAAACCACGCAGCCATCAGAGAATTGTATGCCTTTCGTGAAGGGATGCAAGTCTTGGAGTTGCAACTCTCTTATAGTAAGGAAAAAAAAAAGTCTGGCCTTGAGGACATTCATACTGGCATATTTAGTTACAGATGCACTTTTGTTACTCAGCAGCTATTTTTAACTATTCCTGTAAAGAGATATTACATTTTTATTAGGGTCTTGTAAATGTTGGCTTTTTAAAAGTGTAATACTTGCTATGGCTGATGATTTTTGCATCTCAATAGTTATGTTCTGTTTAGCTGTTAATTTAGAAGGAAAACCAAAACATGTGGATATAATGGAAAAAATATGTAGGATTTGATTCTGCCTACCTGCTGTTATTTATTAAATAGATATTAAAAACATTTTTGTAATTTTTGGTGCGGAGACTTATTTTAAAGGGTACTCCTCCAGTAAGAATTTATGAGTCTGTGAGAAAACTCAAGCTTACTACAATGCAAGAACAATGTTTATACCTAAGAGAATGCTAACATACAAATTTTACCTATTGTATTTTTCCATGTCCAGTAGAATTCATTAGAAGTAAAGATGTTAAACTTGCATTGTAATGATTGAAGTAGTTTTTTTGTGTGTGTGTATGTAAAATGGAAAAAAATAGGTATCTGACATTGTCTGACACTTTATTTAGATTATTTTATTTAATCCTCACAAAAAATCTCTATTCTCACTGTAAAACTGATGAATAAATGGACTTCAAAGAAGTTAATAATGTTGTACAGTTTATATAGCTAGCAAGTAATAGAGTTATGATTTGAAGTGTGTATGACTTTAGTTAGGTGTCAGATATTAGTAGAATACAAAGAGAAAACACTTCTTCAAATATAAGCTGAAGAAATCGACATCAGTTATAATTTGGAAAAAGTTCTTAATTTGTTTGGTTTCATTTTGTGGCAGAGAATGGGGTTTGTCTTTAACAAGCTTAAATATTGGCATACAGAAGAAAGTTGTTAGAAAATAGATGTCAAATTGCATATATTTTAATAATAGTCGAGATTATCATTGGTTTTGTTCCTAATAATGTAACATGAATTTTATTGAGCTAAATATGTTTTTTTAAATATGTTAAATAAGCTGGTAAAAAGAACCTTTAATTATATGAATGTTATAATCTTTTTTATTAGAATTTTTAAATGCAGATTTTTTAATGTAGACTTTTTTGTAGCTCATTGAATTACCAACCCAAAACATTTTCAACAGAGACTGATTATTTTAATAAGCATTCCCCCATACAGAATAGACTATTTTTAAAAAATTAATTGACACTTGTTTGAATATTGACTTGACTGGATAAAACTTTTTAGTATTTGATAATATTAGTAAAGTAATACCAACTAATCATATCAGAGCCAAAATTAATTAGGAAAGTAACCTAACTTCTATTTTATGTAGTTTGTATGTGAGTGAGTGTGCACATTTGTATGCATGGGAAAACTTGTTTTTGTAACATTCTGTCAGTTTGGAACAGGTTATTTTGATGTCTAAATCAACCATGGTGAAAATATTGTAGAAGTGAAAAAGTTTACTTGTGTTTTGATTGCTGCCGAATACATAGTCTTTGCTATTTAGTAATTTTTTCCCTTGCTAAAAATAGGGAAGTTGTTTGATATTAGAACTGATGAAATGGTGATTTCCTTTTGTTAATGCTAAATAGTCACCAGGAAAATATTTTGCATGAAAGAATGGAGATTATTTGAAAATATTCATGGTCAATGAATTTTTTAACATTTTATACTGTATGGCCAAAATCAATGACAATAATTTCAGGAACTTTGTTGCTTATTTTGGCTAGATTTAGGGCAGACATTTTTAATTACGGTAGGCTAATTTGCAGTAGATGGAACATACCAAAATCAGACATTTCTATAAAGCAGAGGGCTGTGTGTGATAACTGCACATTACTTGAAAGAATTAATGTGGTTACTTTGAACGGGCTGCTTAAGCACTTGCAGTGGGTGAACTGGAATATCTTTTACGCCAAAAATATACCTTTTACTTGCAAAAAGAAACACTACAGCTAATAGAAATTCTATGGATTCTTTTATTTGGCATGTGTCTCTTCTATGTGGCAGGTGAAATTCAGAGGGACTGCCACCATTATATTTCTGACATACATGTTTTCTAGTTGACATCAATGATCGCTTCTATGTCCCCTCCCAAGTATCGCTGTCAATGCCATTTTAAATAGGAGCTCACTGGCAGGTAATAATAGGTTTGATCTCAGCCTAAAAAGATCTGACATAAAAGATCTTACTTTGATATTCCTTATGTCTAGGCAGTTTTCCTTTTAAATTTTAACTTTTTTTTTTCCTTCAGCTCAGGTACCTGACAATGATGAGCAGTTTGTGCCAGACTATCAGGCTGAAAGTTGTAAGTAAAGTTTGACCTCATCTCTTAAGCTTTCCTCTTTCTTTATTCCTTCTTTCATTCTTTCTCTTTTGTCTGTTTCCACTTGCAATGCCTGTTCTTGCATTATGCCGATGCCTTTTTAGCTTATAGTCACGAGGTGACTTTATTTGTCTCGTTGTGACATCAGCAGAATCTCTGTGTGATCTGAGCAGAGCTCTGAATAGGAGCTCAGGAAAACTGAGTTGATTAAAAGACCGTCCCCTTCCCTGGGTTTGGTCAGCACCCTTGGAGAAGAAGCAAGGGGAGATCAGAGAATGTGCTAGCGGTTACTTCAGTTTTCCAGTATGTTCACAAGGAAATGTCTGGATGATGATGGGAGGCAGTCAGTAGTCAAAATCTGTATGAGATGATTATTGTGTAACTTATAAAAATTCTAGGCCAAACTATCATTGGCCTATTGTTTGTTTGTTTATTTATTTATTGCAGTCATGAACTTTTACTTGCTTTAATTTAATTTTTAGCCTCATTTTCTGTACCTGGTTGCTGTAACAGAAATGGAAGCCACCTTCAGCTTTTCCTAGGGCCCCCCCAGTGTTTCTTCCCTTGAGTCTTGCTGCAGGGCCTGGCTGTCAGAGACTGGGCGAGGGTGATTCCTGGGTACTCTCCCTCCTGTGATTGCAGAGTGAGCATTTGGCCTGTGCAGCCATGGTTGCCTCGGGGTTTACTTCTGATATTTATGCTTTGCCTTTCTGGGAGCTAACTGCAGCTATTGACCTGAGGTGCAAATAGTAAAGAAAAGGGTATAAATGCTGTCTGGATTCTGAAACTGACCTCATACACCATTGCTCTGTTAGCACCATTTAAAGCTCTAACTTGTTTCATTTGACATTTTCACAGCAGGTGGTATAAACAGCAGCAAAGTAGGCTTAATACCTTACAACTTATCAAGCCCATATTTTCACACCTAATATCATAGATCCAATCCAAGTACCTATGTTACTTCAAGGGACAGACGTTTGTAAGCGTTGCTTCTAAGCTTCTGTGTTTGGCATCTTCAATTTCCCAGGTGTCCAGAGTTGTAAGAGTTTTTTCCAGATTCTCTCCCATGTTAAATGTTTTCATTCTGCTTCACTAAAATACTTTTTTTCCTATTGTGGTAAAATATACATAACAGAAAATTTGTCACTTTAACTACTTTTAAGTGTGCATTTCAGTGGCACTCACACTGTTAGGCAAACATCAACACTACCCATCTCTAGAACCTTCTCATGATTCCATACTGAAACTCTGTACTTACTAAAAAAAACCTCCTCTCTCTCCCCCTGCCCCGAGCCCCTGGGAACTGCTGTTCTGTCAGCCTGGTTTTTGCTATGAGAAGAGAATAGTGTTGCTTGATTTCTGAATATAATTATTAAATATTCAATTTCAAGAAACCTATACAGCAATGATTTAGGCCTTATTTAGAGGCTCTTAGAAACTCCCAGAAGGATGATAGCTAAGGATGACGGCTAGGCAAGGCCTCCCCTTCATTAAAGTGTGGGAAGAGAATGGTCACAGTTCCATTTCCTTTCCTGTGGGGTTCTGATTTCTTTCTAAAAAGCTAAACCTGTCATCTGTGTGGGAGAAATCATCCCATTGAGTCATTTTACATCTGAAGAAATTGGTAATGATTCCAACACTTTACCAACTGCCAGGGTAGAATTACTTACTACCTTAAGGTAATTTATTTTTTAATCCTTTTCTTAATTGATCTTTTTAGTTATTTTTAAAAATTTTTTTATTATTGACTTTAGAGAGAGGGAGAGGGGGAAACATCGATGTGTTGTTCCACTTATTTATGCATTGATTGGTGGATCCCCCGCGTGTATTCTGATCAGGGATTGAACCCACAACTTTGGTGCATCGGGCTGACACTTCAGCCTACTGAGCTATCTGCCCAGGCTGATTATTAGCCTCTGTTTAATTTTTTTCTTATGTTTCACTATTTTGTCTCTGAACTCTTTTCTCTCAGTCACAGTAGTGTGATTTGTTTTCCTTTCTCTTTTTACTCCTTTGATTCCTCCCTCCCACTCCACTCGTCTTCTTTCCCTGCTCTTTCCCAGGGTTCTGTCCCCAAAACTTTCTTCCTATTTTACACATGTTATGTCTGCATAATCATATAGAACTTTCTAGATGATGGAAAAATATGTATCCTTACCATTTGATACAGTAGCCACTGATCACATTGGTCATTGAATGCATGAAATGTGGCTAATGGGACTGAAGAAATGAATTTTTTAATTTGTTCAATCAGCCCTGGCTGGTGTGGCTCAGTGGATTGAGCACTGGCCTGCTAACCAAAAGGTCACTGGTTCGATTCCCAGTCAGGGCACATGCCTGGATTGCTAGCCATGTCCCTAATTAGGCAGTATGCCAGAGGCAACCACACATCGATAATTTCTCTCCCTCTCTTCTTGCCTTCCCCTCTCTCTAAAAATAAATAAGTAAAACATTTAACAAATCATATAGTCATTGTGGCTTTATATAGACACATGTGGCAACTGGCTACTGGAGTGGCCAGTGCAGCTCTGTGTAACTATGTCCCCTACTTTGTGATCTCTAGCCAGGTCTCCACTCTGCCCTGTGCCCTGGACGCTGTCTCTGATCTACCACTGAGGTCTCGTGCGATTACGAAAATGCAGCACCTCAGCCCTTAGCTGAGGTCAGCATGAAACAGCGTTTGCACAGCAACCCCAGTCTTCAGGGTGCTGCCCCCCAGACAGTTCACTCAACAAGGCCAATCTTGAAATCATTGTTTTTCCTGGCCGACATTGCTCTTCTGTTGGCTTTCTGAGTTGATGGCATCACCATTCAAGCTGAGAACCTTCAATTTATCCTCGGTCCTTCCAGTTATTCACTCTTACCCTTAAATTGCTTACCAAGTTGTCTATGTTTCAACATTATCTTGGTTTCATGGCCTCACTCTTCTCTGCTCACTCGTCTCTGAGCCTGAGCTCACACCCACATTCTGCCCCGATGGACCTTGTGAATCAGTCTTTCAGTAGGCGCCCCTGCCCTGCCTTCAATTTTCCCTTCTTCCAGTCCCCTCTCTGTGGAGGCATTAACATGCAGTGTGTGACCTTGTTACCTTTCTTCTGAAACTTCTTTCAGGACAAAGTCCTAATTCTGGAGCTCTACAGAACGTTGTCCTATAACTTGAGCTGGGACTACTGTTTCAGTTTTAACTCCTGCCATCCCCACACCCTGTGTCTCCTGATTCTCTGAGTACGAGCCCTTCTAACCTTTCGGTTCTCCAAACAGAATGAACTCTTTTATGTCTCTTTGCCTCTGCACATGTTCATTTTGCTTTAACAGCTTTTACTTTTGTTTTGTAGTCTGGAGAACCTCCTTCATGTCCTTCAAATCTTTCTTGACCTCTCATCATCCTGCAGAGTTAGACCCTATAACATCTTGTCTCTTGTGTTTATTATATTATAATATTTTAGATATAGGTCTTTCTTTGACAAGACTGTGAACTTCTTGAGGATTAGGAACATGTCATACTCAGTATGTCTTGCATGTTCTAGAAGCACAGTAAGTAAAACTGCATCATAATCACAATCAGCTTCTTAGTGCTTATTTCCTCCCAGGTATTTTCCAAGTCCTAATTCTCTTCTTAAGGTAGAAACATATGAACATGCCTTAAAGCAATACAGAGTCTCATTCTGGAAAAATATGCTGAAACCATGAATGTCTAACCAAACATTTTCAGAATGCTGAGATTTTATTCTACTTCAATTAGTGTATATTTACAGTTTAATAAATACAGCTCTGGGACTTGCGACTAAAATATCTAAATATTGAGGAAACATAAACAAAGGTAAAAAGAAATCTAAAATAGTATAATAAAAAGAAAGCGGAAGGGTGCTTTATTTCAAGTTTTCACTGACACAAAGAACTGTTGTTCAGATGATGGTGACCAGCTCTCACTCTGGATGGAAAAGAGGGAAAGGGTTCAAAAAGAGGAATAGGATATATGGACAAGATTATAAGGAAGATTTCTGGATGGAGAAGGTTATCAAATATTGGAACCGAAAGCTTATATTGTCTTGTAAATGCTCTATACAAATGCTTGATTCTCGTCTGTCCTGGAATGCTTAGTGGGGCAGAGGGATCCTACCTCTAGAAATAGAAACTCCATCCCCCTGTGTGGCCCATCTATAAATTCTACGGGACTGTCTTTTCAAACGTGAATAATTAGATCTTCTTACATATTTCAATCAAATAAAGTGCTTCTGTTTTTGCTTTTATTGCTGTAGCCCCTTGGTAAACGTAGGTTTAGGAGAATGAACTGCAAAATTCTGCTCAAGGCTGGATAATAGAACACACATTTGAGTGTAACATAGATAAATATATGTAGAAGAATAGAGAATTGAGCATTCAGAAATTATGAAATTTCAGTTGGGTACTCTCTAAAAACATCCCCAAGCATTTTTGTTTTTTAATTTAAAAATATATCAGTTAGAAATCTAGAATCTAAGGATGCACACTATAGCTTGCTAACCGTTGAAAGATGCTGACTTTTACAGCACATACAGACACCTAAAAAACAAAGCAAGCTCACTATAGTATATGAATGAAGCCAATTACGTGGTCCAACAGATTTTTTCTTGCAAACAAATCTTTTCAGGTATCAGACACTCCACTGGAAAAAAAGAGTTGCTTTAAAATATGCTTTATTCCAGAGGAGTTAGAAGGTTATCTCTTCAGAAAAGAAAATTTTAGACGTATTTGGGACATAGGTGAGTCTTATTTTTTTCCAAAGTAGATACGCATTTATATACAAATTGAACTTTTTATATGCAAACTGAATTTCTCTAAGTCTTATGTTTGAAACTGAATACACCAATACGCTTATATTTTAAGTGATATACTTTAAATCTAGTTATATCACTACTCTTTTTAAATCTCCCACCTCTCATTCCTTCGTTACAAAGTTAGTTGTTAATATTTTTCTAACTAGTTTGTTTCCATTTGTTTCTGTTCGTTCCTTTGGGTGTTTGTAGTGATTCACATAATCGTAGATGTTCACATTTGCTGGGTGCAACCTCCCAGGACAATCCCAGGGCTATAGCCAGGGTTCTGGAATTCAAGTGAAGGAGAATAATGCCACTGAAGAAGCAATAACCTTGACTCTGGTGTATTTATGGAATCAAATATTAAAAAGCTTGCAAATGTCTGTATTTCACTGACATTTGTAATACATTCCTAGTGACCCATCTGAAAATAATCAAGACAAATCAATGTGCAGGGACTCAACTGCTTAAAGCCACTATTACATGGGTGAACCTTTGTTCAAATAAATAAAAATCATTGCTATGCTTTATTTTCTTAGGCATTTTTTTACAGAATAGTACTTTGGATCTTTTTTTTAACAGGGAGGTGGGAAAAATAGGTTACTGTTATAAATCTGCTCCTTAAAAAGCTGAAATCAGACAGTTCTACGCAGACCCTGACTGAGTAATTTCTTTTCTATTACCACGACTTGCCCCAGAGAGGAACATTCCATTTATGGTTTGTGTTTCTTAATTTTCTGCCTTTCTACTAAACTACCTTCCTGCACTTGTTCCTTTCTACGCATACAAGTACTTCATGAAAGTTTACTTTTCAATGCTAATTTTGAAACCTTTCTTGCCTGGTTGAATTTTTTAATATGACTGGCCTAAAAGACTTTGTCTTTTACTTCTCTGATTGTTTATACCAGAAGGTGAGTACATACTCAAAGAGGAATTCCATTTCTGGGATTCGAAAACATATTTGTTGCTGTGTTTTGTTTCCTTTTTTATAAAAAAATTTGAGGAATATTTAAACATGTCAACGTAGACAGACTCACCCATTCGAGGATGGATTGTCTCCTGCCTTCCTCATCTGAGATAGTATGCCTGAGATAATTTAATCAAGTCAGCTTTTGAAGCTTCTGTCCTTTTGTATGTTTTCTTTATTGTTGTTTGTGGTTTGTTTGTTGCTTTGGTTTTTGTCTTTTGCTTTTTCCTTTTTTACAGTTTAACTCAATATATTCAGAGTCGGAAAAAACCCCACAAATAAGATCCTTCTGCACGCCACACAGTCCTATTCTATAGACACAGATTCTTCCCTTTTTAATTGTCCCAGACACCGCATGATAAATTTTGTATTCTACTACAACTTCTTGACTGATCACTTTTCAGATTTTGTCTGTTACCCTATTCAGGTAGAGAAGCATTTTGGATAAGGTTTAGTTATTTTCCTGAAAGTCACCAGCTGTGTAGTGGTATGTGGGTCCCGTCATCGTGCTCACACTTGAGTGTGAATAGGAACCATTTGGGAAGCTTGTTCAGTGCAGCTTCGTGTCGTTCCCAGCCCTGAGAGAGTTTAACGTTCTGGGCCGGGCCTTGGGCCCCCGAGTATCCAGGGAGCTGTTGGATGATTCTGATGGTGGCCTTCCGTGCAGCACAGGTTAAATATTTTGCCTCACCTGCTCATTTACTCATCTGTAGAATAAAGATGGCAGTCTCTCTTTTCGTTTGCTGTTAAGTTGTATGATAGATGCTGTTATTCTCACACATGGACAATTCTTTATGCATAGACTTTCTGAAACTTTTCTGTAAGTAATATATTGTCATTATTATTTAAATATACCAAGGAATTAAAAATGAAGTTTATGTAGAAATAGTTTCTTAATTTTTGTCACCTTTGTGAGAGTTACTTGTCCAGTTCCAAAGACTATTTTCCTGCATGCCTTCTCTTACCTGATGATGTGAGAAATTCACTGCAGACTGTTGATCTCTGTCCAACTACAATCAGTTCGAGTTTCAAAGGACACCTAGTAAATTGGGAGTCTTGCCAATGCTGGTTAGAATCGAGCCTGGGGGCTCCACCCCGTCCCAGGTGCATCCAGTAGGGTAGTCTGGTCCTCAGAGAGTTTGCTGTCCCGTGGGTGGCACACATCTGCCCAGACCTGTCACTGGGTCCAGAGGCCACCTTTTCAGCAAAACAAACATCTTAGGGTAGTGCTTGATTGTTTCGCAAGCAACATATTTTTCAAATCAAAATAGAACCCCGGTGGCGGGAGAAAACTACATCTTGCAAGAAATTTTGTTTTAGATCACCTCCCAGGAATCCATCAAGTTCAATAGAAGAAACGACGTCTAACTTGTACACCTTGGGCATGTCCGTTAACCCCTGCTTACTTCTGACAAGGAAGTAGTCTCTCAGGTCCAGGACACTCTATGATTTCCCGTGGTACTTTTTACACACTGGGAAAAGAAAAGGAAGATAACCTCTAAATGTGGTGAATTCTTGCTCAAATTCAAAACCGGACTTCAGAAGAAACTTAATGGGGAATAGAAATTACTACAAATTATAACATACTTACAGCTAGAAAAGGACATCAATTTTAATGACATCTGCTCTTGTAGATCCTGTCAAAATTTTAGTTTTCCTACTTCATTATTCCTCAGGCGGATAGTGCAGATGTTAACACTGAAATGAAAACCAAAAAAAAAAAAAAAAAAGAAACCAAAGTAAAACAAACTCCCTGCAAAACTGGAGTTTGTTGTTCCATTTATAGCTGAAAGCTAAAATTATATATATATTTCAACCTAAGTTTTTAGCCTTTTCTTTCCTATTTTACTTACCCTCTTTAATTTTCCCTTTAGCAAAACAAATTATCCTACAAATTGACTTCAGAAACATGGTCAAAGGAAGTATGTCAACAAATACTTTCCACTCACCCTGCCTATAATTAGTAACAAATTATTTTGAGGAAAGTGATCTATGCCACTTCGGTTGAACTTTACTCAGTATTAAATAAGTATGTTGTTAGGCAGTAACTGGACTTAGTCTAATAGCCAAACGGTATTTGTTGGAAAATTATGTAAGGAATAGGGGTGGAAAATTATTTGCAGAACCAAATCTCCTTTGTTCTAGTGTTTTAATATATGCACATACACTTATGTACAGTGATGAATAAAAAAGCAAACACAACATTTGTTAGTTTTTGCAAATAGAGCCAAAGCAGTCATGAAAATAAGTACCTTTGGGGGCTACCATTTCGTAGAGTATGCAAATTTCATGAACTGAGATGTAAAGAAGAAAATATCTGAACCGAATTGATTCTTTATTCATAATGGTATGCTTAGGGTTTTTCAAGTTTTTTACTCACTCTTTTCCCCACTTTTTTCTATGATCACATTGAAAATATACTTGACACACACCATACATATTCTGTCTGTTACTGAAGTTTCTCCTGATGAGAGTTTGTGCTGTGTCTCCCCAAGTGAAAATGGTTGGTTTGATGTGGTGGCTTTTTAAAATCTAATGAATTCCATACCTCAACAATTACTACTTGTATTTGACATTAGCTGATGGTGATTTTAACTCAACAAATCAGTTACTGATAATTTACTAGGGATTAAAAGTCCTGTTTATACAACATCTGATTTAACATTAAAATTAAGTTGGTGTAATCATTTTGTATTCAATCCCATCTGAATGTTATTTAAATCTAAGGCTTAGCAAAGAAGTTCATTTTGCCGTAACTGCCACATTATTAAACCATTCGGAGGTTTGTTTCACAGTTGCTCCTAGTTTTTGGCTTTACATTCCTGTTAGGAGTGATTTTTTTTTTTAGATCCCCCAAAAGAGCTTGACTTGCGATTGTTCCGTTGTTTATGTCTTATTGTAGGGAAATCTTAACATTCCTATTTCTTTGTGCAAAACTAGAATGCTTCTTTTCTTACCAAAGTGAGCTATGCCCATTATCTTCATTTTTATGATTTAAAATAGGAAAAATAAATCTTAACAGTGTAACAATTCTTATTTTACTTGAGATTTTAATTTAGCCTATTTATTGATACCTATTTCCACACCTGTGCATTAGATATTTTTGAGGATGCTAAATAAGTAGGTTTGTAAGACTCTTATTTCTCAGCACATATATTTTGAGCCTCTTATGTGCCATGTCGGCTCCAGGCACTGGTGATGCTGTGGTGGGCGAGTTAGAAAGATACTTCTGCTCTCATGAAACTTCCATTCTTCACTGTGAGCAACTGGTAGTCTTATGCATCCCAAGTCAAGGGATGTGAAATTGTATAGGGAGCAGAGCATCTGCACAATCATTGTGTATTCAGATGCTGATCTGTTACATTCTGAAGACCAAGTGCTTTTTTTAAGTTTTATGTTAATTTCCAAGAAACAACAGGACGCCCAGAGGCGTGGCCCCCGGCCGTCCCAGTGCGTGGCTGTCGGTCAGTGTCTCTGTGTTCACAGCCCGCAGCCTCTGCCTGAGTTCTGTGATGGGGGAGTGGGAAGAATGTTTTCTGGCTTTTCAAAAATTGTGTGCTCTAATGATAATTATATATACAGAATACTGACCTACTCTAACTTTTAAGATTATACTCATTCTTTAAGATTCAGGTCAGACGTCATTACTCCTAGATTACTTTATTCAGAATGAATTATTTCTGTGTGCCCATAAGTGCTTTATATACATCTTGATTTTAATACTATTTCAGCTGGCTTGTAGAGGTTGCATCATGTCCTGTGCGTGCTTGTATAATTCACATGGTATTCAATGTGTAGCTTATTCACTGTATGCATGGTATTCAATGAATAGCTTATTGGGTTTTTAGAATCTTTAAAAAACATAATAATGCGCAGGCAGCTTAAGTTGTTTGAAATTTAATGCACATATCTGCTTTTATTTTCCCATGTTTCATGTTTTTTTGAGGGGTAATAGAAAGCTGTTTGCATTTATGTAACATTAGAGCTAAGTATCAGTTATCAGATTAGGGCTCTCTAATAAATATTATTTGAGATTCACAGTGTATTTCTCAGTAATCTCTATCTAGCACAAATACCCTGAGATAACTTGGTATTGTTCTCATTTTATATAGAGAGAAATCTAGGACATAAAGCAATCAGATAACTAGGGGTTTGTCTGAAAAAAGAACTTGTTTGAGCTAATAGTTGGAGAAAAGCAAAATGGGAGGACTTGGTATTGGGGAACTGTGCCAATTCTCATCTAAGCTGCATTGCTTGATTTCCCTGCCTCAAAGATTTTTGTCTTACTCGCCCAGAATTGGAGAGATTTATGACAACACTGTATAGTTTCAGGTTGTTTATGTGCGGTTTTTGACCTCAGAAATGTTTCAGGCGTGGCCCATGTCCCTCCCTGCGGGGGAAGATCTGTTTGGGTGGTGAAGGCAGTTGTAGCAGCAGCCTAAGTGTTAGTTGAGTACTCGCTGCTCCTCAGAGCAGGAGCATTCATGGAATTCCTCAAGGAGTAGTAAGTCCTTGTGGAAATCCCAAAGCTGCAGATTGAAGAGATGTTGTAGGTTCTTGATATCAAAACTCTTATTTTAAAGATGAAAAAAGGAGACTCATAAAGGTTATTGGGCTGTCTCTGATTTTAAAAGAAAGGTTGTATGATCTTATTTGTACGTTGGGGAAGGTAGCAAGAATTATATGAGCATAGATACTTTCAGTTACTAGTGACCTTTTATTTATCAAAAATCTCTGTGATGCTGGAATAAGAAATATATTTTCCAATCATTTTCTTGTTAAAGTACCTTTAAACTCTGCTGCCTCACTCGCACAAATATGTATTTGTTGGTTGAAGGAATGAAATCAGTTTGACATGTCTTGTTCCTTTTTTACTCTTTTTAAGAGATTTTATTTATTTTTAGAGAGAGGGGAAGGGAGGGAGAAAGAGAGGGAGAGAAACATTGACGTGTGAGCCGAAACATCACTGGGCTGCCTGTGGCCCCCCAACTGGAGACCTGGTCTCCACCCAGGCTGAACCCTGACCGGGATTGAAACTGACTTTCCCAGGCCAGCGCTCCATCCACTGAGCCATGCCTGCCGGGCAGTTTGATACATCTCTTTATACCAGGCTTTTGTTTATCTACTTTACCAATTTTAGTGTATCTCTACGTAATTCTTAGTTTGCTATTATTGCAGTTTTTCACATTAAGTATGATCTAGTTTTATAAATCAGTACAAAAGTCTGGATGAATTTTGATGGTAGAGAAATGTGTGCCCTGCTTTGTCTACTTTTCACCTGAACTTTTCAATACTGACCTTTAGTCCTTAAACCTAAGATGCTCTTAGATTTTCTTCCAGCCCCAGAGCTGTCAGCAAAATGTCTGTCAAACACTGTCAAGGCTACTGGACTTGGTTAAACTCAACTCATTCCTATCAAGATGTATGGATAATGTTGAAGTGAATTTTTTAATGGCATTAGCTTTTCCTTTGAAATGGCAGTCATGCTGTGAAATGAACTTTTACTGCTGTTTGAGGTTGTTTTTCTTAGTCCTCCTCCACACAACACCCTTATTATGTTGATTTGATTTGACTCTAGTCCTTGGCACTGGGGCTAGAATGTCAGGTGACACAGTTGTCCCAGCTCACGGGGTCTGCAGGGAAAGCCAAGTAACTGGATGTCCTCGCTCTGATTTTCTGGGTGTTTTTGCCTCCCTGAGTCTCTCCACATTCTCGTTTTCTTCTAGGATAATCAAACCCTGTTTTCCTTTCTGAAAGCTCTACTGTCATTCACTGTTTTATTGCAGATCACAGGCTGGTGCATTAGAAGGTTATCAGCTAATCAATACATTTCAGTTATCCTATCTTGTGATAAAGCTGTTCCATTGATCAAAGTGGAAATTTAGGCCCCTAGCTTTTAAACCGGCAGTTTCTGAAGGTTTGGATAATGTGCTTACGGAACGTAAGGACCAGCCCTCTAATGTGCATTTGGAGGTAGTCATGTGAATTTATGTGTGTGATGTCCACATAGGCAGCTCCACATATACAGATGGCTTCATCTGTATTTCATTTAAAACAATGATTTCTTAACGTTCCTGTCAAATTATAATTGTCAGCAAACTTTTCTCTACTTGAAACCTTTTTTGTCAAGAATAATATTAAAAATGCCTCCTAAGCCCATGATGTAAAATTCCAATAATTGTAAATCTAATGAAATAGGCATAAATGCTGTGATGATGATATCAGAAATAAATTCTTATTTTCATATTAATTTTATAGTTAAATGAAAAATAGATTTATAATCTTAAGATTTGGCATCTTCATTTTGATAAAATGCAGCTTGCTCTTTTGGTTGCATTTCTACAATGGACTTTTTTTCCCATAATGACAAATAAGCTTAACTAACAAACATTCATAATGCCAAGCATTATGTTAACTGAAAGGTAGAAACAATATTAGTGGTAATACTGATCCCTTATGTGCGTTTAGCAACTTAGAATTCACAGTTCACTTTCACATTCCACGTGTCCTTTGCTTCTCACAGAGGCCCTGGGATGCAGGCAGGGCGGACGAAGCTCACACAGGTTTATAGCGGTCCCCAAAGTCTCACAGGTAGTAAATGGTAGAACCAAGACCTGCTTGTTACATTTGCTCTTTGCATCCAAGCAAAATGTGCTAATGAGTCATTCATTGAAATGCTGAGGTTGTACAAGTGAATAAAATACATTTAAGTATTTTGTCACATGCCTGTACACATACGTTAGTTTGTGTATGTGTGTAATATAATAAATTATGGAAAGTGGAAAATTCAAACATATTCCTTACTATTTATAGAGTTCTAATGTATAACATATTGCACAAAACAACACGTGGACAGCAAGGGTGGAGTAGGCAGCCCTCCATGAGCCCTCTGAAAATTTTCATCCTCGTGCTTTGAATTGCAGAAGTGTGTATACATGAGTCTTTAGCTTCAGGAATCCTGAATGTTGGCTTAACAAGCTTATAATGCTCTCCAAAGATGATTTTTAAATTTTGATTTTGGAAACTTTATCTTTGGCCTTTGTATAATTTGGCCAGAAAGATTTGCCAATATTATACTGAAATTAATTGAATATTGCTTTTGGCATTTTGTCTACTTTTTAAATATCTATTCATGCTATTTTACAGTATTAATGCAGAAATATATGGCTACAGAAACTGAAGCCATATAATATAAACATGATGTGATTCTTTCAGGGGACTGAATAAATCATTGCATAAGAGCAAAGTATTAGATTTAGGACCATTGAGTTCAAATGTCTGCTGTTTACTAGGTGTATGACCTTGTACAAGCAAGTTAAGATCAT
Source organism: Trachops cirrhosus (assembly GCA_028533065.1). Taxonomy (NCBI): domain Eukaryota; kingdom Metazoa; phylum Chordata; class Mammalia; order Chiroptera; family Phyllostomidae; genus Trachops; species Trachops cirrhosus. Next base: position 20,131,249 of record CM052549.1, read on the forward strand.
TGTGCCTCAGTTTCCTCCTGCTTAAAAAAGGAGTGATAATGTTATCTGCCTCTATGGCGGTGATTTTCAACGGGGGTGCCACAAGAATTTTTGAGACGTGCAATACCTGACTATTTAGTCAGGAGCACTGACCTCTTTTCCTTTAGATTGTCAAATAAAATAACAGCAGCCAACACAACAATAGCCATCCATTGTTAATGTCTTGTCGTGAGCCATAAATATATATGTCATATAATAGAGTTGCACCTTATTGGTCATGTTGCATAATAAGATTGCATCTCATTGATTAATTCTTGGTATCAGAAAACCTTATATACAAGTATAGGCACCTGATTTTCTAAAAAAGTCACTTTGGAGCAAAAATGGTGGCTAATTACTATTATTGATGTTTTTTGGAAATCAGTCAAAGTTATAACTATTTTTTGTGGGATTGGCAAAAAATATATTTTTTGCTGTGCCACAGAATTTTAGTGATTGGTTTATGTGTGTGCCATGAGATGAAAAAGGTTGAAAATCACTGCTCTAGGGTAATTTAAGTATTAGGGTAACTTGTGTATGTTTATATATGATATATATGTCTAGCACATAGAAAGCATTACATATAAGCTTTTATTCTATCTTTACACAAATATATATGAAATATACATAATATATAATTCATATTATAATGTATCATAAATGTGTTCACTTTGGATCAGCTTAACTTTCTGTGTTATTTTTATTTGTTTTTGTCATGCTCAGAAATTGTATATGCTGGTATCAATTTACAGGCTCTATCTACACATACTGTAAAATAGTTATAAGACCAATTTGTCCTTTTACTTTTGACCATGCTAACCAGTTTGCTGCATACCTACAGTGATACTGTCAGAATACACTCAGAATTATTATTTGTTTGAAGCAGCTGTCATTTTTGACAGTAAGGACTCAAACAGAAAGTTGGGCTGGAAATATTTGGTATTTGAAGTACAGGCCTTGTTATGGAATCAGTTAACAGCTTATGTTTAAGATTATGGGTTATGAATTCTGGTTGATCAAGGACACCCTAATTTGTGGGTCTAGCAAAATTGCCTGCATCTTCAATGTTTTTGTTGATTTTGAAGCTGATGTATTCACTGAAAGGCAAAAAAGTGTTGATTTTTCAATTAAGATGCAACCTTTACAATGCAAAGCAATAATAATTATAGTGTTCACTCAGCCTGAAGAAAAAATTTCACTAGTTAAATAGCAATAATCAAGATGAGAACTATATTAGAAGGGTGCTAATTTTATGATCATCTCTTATTTAAATAATAAAAATTAATCCACAGGACTTTGCTGTAACACTACTTGCAGTGAAATTGTATTCAGCTTTAGACATGGCCTCTGGAAGCTCATTTAAAAGTAATTGGCTGCTTAAATTGTGAATGACCTAAAATCATCCTTATAAAATAGCTACAACTCCAGTGAATCAATTATTAGGCAGTGGCTGGGTTTCTACCAGACCAGATATGTTTGACCCAACAATTGGACTCTGCATGCTAAATTGAAGAAAAGGAGATTTTCATTGTATCTAAAACAACAACAACAAAAACTAGAATTACTAACAACAGAGAATTAATTGTTCAGCACTGAAGTAAAGATGTTAAAGTAGCTATAACCTTACAAGGCAAGTTGTCAGCTCTGGAGGCCACTATGTATAGGTTCAAATCTTAGTTCCCCGAGTTATTGTGTTTGTGATCTTGGGCTAAAAATTATCTAACATCTTTAAGCCTTGCAAAAAAAAAAGGGTGGGGGGAGTAAATGGGTTGATGTAATGATTAAATGAGGTATTTCATGTCAGGATTTGGGGACACAGGTTAGTATTTGATAACTCCATACCTTTATAGATGTTAAGACTTTATCAACATCTATTTCATGTGTGCTGTTTAGAGACCACAAGATTGTATAAGCTACAGTAGCAATTTCAGAATAACAATGCCAATAATGCAGTTCAAAAGAATTCAAAATGATTGTATTTGATTGGCCTAGCTGTGAAAAGATTGGTTTGTGATACCATCCCTGTTACCTACTACGTGCTGGTAGTGTGTCATCCCTAGAGAGATAAGACGAACACATTGTTCTCCATAAAGTAAATTCACCCTCCTTCCCATTATGTGCCATTACCAACCCAGAAGAAGGAAAGTCCACAGCTATAGCAGCAGATATGTTACAAATTTGTGGGAGACCCTGTTCTTTCTCCAGTTTATACGGACATTGTCAATGCACAGTGCTCTAAGTATCTCCTTTTAAAAGGGTAAAAAGACTGCATTCATGACTACTAACTGGGAAAAAAATGGTTTGACAGACCAAACCATTTTTAAACCAAGGCTTAGAGTCATTTTATTTTAGGAATTATATTAATTGCTTGCACAATTATAATGTCAAGATAAATATAGACAAATATTTAAGTATTTATTAACATAAGATAAAGTTTGCATGGAGAAAATATGTAAGGAGAAAAAGATCCACAATCTCTGTCTTCAGACAGCTTACTGAGAAGCTTGAAAGAAGAGGTGGAAACCATGCTGGCAGAGTTAAACTACAGAGAAGAGTGAGGACTTAAAATAGCAGCCAAGAGTACAGGGTCAGGAGTCCTACTAGGTAGGCACCATGCCCCCATCTACTACTTTTTACCTGGGCGACCTTGGTGAGTCACTTAATCTCCCAATGCTTCCATTTCTCAGCTTTCAAAGGGGCTCCCAATAATAGGGATGTGATAGATGTGGAACAAGGAAATGCATCGGTTTAGGGCACTCATAATTATTAACACCATTGCTATTATAATACTAACAATTACAATATTATATGACTACAACCTAAATGAGTGCTACATTATATATGTGTGTGTGTGTGTGTGTGTATAAATTTTTTCTTTTTCTAATTCAGAGGTCAGTGTAGATTAGAATAGTTGAGAATGGCTTTATGAAGAAAATGAGACATGACCTGGAACTCGAAACCCAGGCTCATGAAATAACTAGAAATGAAATGACCCTAGCGACGATCCACCCTTAACGGACAATAATAACTAATACTTGCATAGTGTTCACTGTGTGCTAGGTACTCTTTTAAGCACTCTGTATATACCTTTATGTATCCAGTCTCCACAGTGGGAACTATTATTTTCTTTTTGTCAGATGAGACAGTTGAGGCACAGAGTAGTTCAATGGATTGTTTCTGGTCACACCGTGGCCAAGTTGCAGACCTGAATCTGGAAGACCCACTCTAACCTCAGTCCCACACTGTTTTAGATAGAGCTGTGTGCTAAAGATCCGCTGGTGGGGGCAAAACAGTTTTGCCCAAGGCGACAAGTATTTAGTGCCCAAGTAATGACAGATGTGGGACTTAATCTTTCTTGGTACCTACTTTTCACTGCCTCTGTGTTTACCACACCTCATTCGGCGCTTTAAGATCTGTGGGGCTTACCCCCTGATGGAGCGAGGCTGGGAAGGTGAGCTGAAACCCGGGTGTTCAGAGCCCTGAAGTAGGCCCCAGCATTTCCTGTCCACGGCTAGAGGCGGTGTTTTGAGACAGAGGTGTGTGCATGGGATAGTGCTAGAGGTGAAGTTTGAAAGGTCGACGTCAGTCAAATTTTGTGTCTCCGAAAGTCAATAAGATATATTTGGAGTTTATTTCTAAGAATAAGTGCCCCAGCCTGCAAATTTCTGAGTCTGAAAAATTAGGTCTCATGTTTTCAAGGAAGAGACAGTGGAGAGAGACAAAAACAAAGGGGCCTGACATAATTTGTGTAAAGGTGCTTTAGCATTTAGGCACACTGTAATAAACCACATTTAAAACAGATACTTACTAAATAATGCACATATATCAGAAATCATAATTATGTCAGTGGATCTAATGTGGTAATTCAAAGAAATGTGCACTGGCTAAGAATTTATGCACACATTGTAAGGGAAGAGGAGAATCAAGCTTTATCTGACTTAGTGTTTATCCCTACACACACCCTCAATTTACAAAGCTCCCATTAACTTCAAAGGGGCGAGAAGGGTCATGCAAACCAGGCCTATTATGTTTATGATCATACAGTTGTTTTGCAGGTGGTATCCATGTGTTTCTCCAAAGCTCATCTTTTCTATTTGCACACATGGAAGGAGAGCAAAGTACTCTTTCATCTTCATATTTTTCTAGTTTCTTGGAACTATCTGTTACAAAGGAGGTCTGTATAAACCTTGTTTGTTTAAGTGCTAACCTAAGCTGCTAATATCAGCTGGCTACAGTGTTTGACACTCCAAAGTCACCTTACACCTGGAGTTACAGCAGACGCACTGGTAGAGCTCCGTGTTCTAAAGAATTAGATTATATTTTAGAATATAAAACACAGTGGAATTAGACAAAAGAAATCGGTTCTGTACCTGAGTTTCCTATACTGTGTTGTGTTGGTAAACCATTAAGGGGCTTGAAAAAAATACTGTTTGCCATCATTGTGTATCATCCTCTTTGATCACAGAGTTACAGAAAAACGATTATTCCTGTATAATCTGCAATCTATAGCAGACATTATAATATCTGTGCATTCATATGGGCATACTGCTCACATCTAAGAGTCTCAAGAGGTTAAGTTTAAATAGGTACTTTAGGCTGACCTAGCAGTAAATACAGTTTTGACAGGATAAAAGAAAGGATGCAGGGAGTGTTCAAATCTACCACCTCATTTAAAAGTAGAGAACACCTTCAATATACCTTACATCCTAAGTTTTTTTTATCCTAAGTTTTTAAAACGTGTAGGGGTATGTAATGCTAATAATATTAAAGTAAAATTCATGTGAACAAATAGATCAAATGCAGACTTTTTTTCCCAGTCAGTACATCTATCTATTATGAATAACATAAAGGCTTGTACTATGCAAGGTTAGTATGATTTGATAGGTATTTTGATGTTACCACAAAATGCTTTGCCTAAGATAAAGTAAAAAGATTTGTAATCTTCAAATATCATTGCCTCCGTGCCGAAATTTTCTATTTGCAGTAACACCTGTACAACACTGCTACCCAGTTATGCTCTCTATTTTATGTTTAATGTGGTAATCCAATTTCCCCTTATTCGCAGTTAGCAAGTCAAAGTAAAAAAGATATACATTGGAATATTGCCATGACACTATTGCTATGGAGCCAAATTTAGTAACTGGTGAGATGTCTCAGTTCCCATCAGAGAAGGCCTGCCTGTCCTGAGGATCAGAATGATCTTTTTATGGCGGAGTTTTCCCCTGCAATGTAGTTTGAGGGATGCACTTGTGGGACAATGCAATCAGAAGGCTCTGCAATAGGAAAAAAAGAAAGAGAAAGAATCAGACATACTTTGAGCTAGCAGCTAGGAAGTAACCAATACATCAAAACTATAATGTGTAATAAAAATCTAAGGATAATATTCTACACATTTAGAAACCCTTCTGGAATACTATAAATAGGATGAAAATTGAGAAAATTTCTTACGTTACAAGTGTATCCAACTAATGGATACACTGCATCACACTTGATTTTTTATTTTCAGCTATTCTAACAATTATATATCTCTACATCATATCAACTAAGTCAAATATGATTGTAACTTCATTTGAATGCCTTAATATAATTTGGGCTGCAGGGTACAGAAACCACATATAACAGGTTGCATATCCATGATTCAAGTACTTCTCAGTAGCCGCTTATAGTCAAGATTGTGAAGGTACACAAGAGCAATCTCTTAAACTCCACATGAAATACTGTAATCTGACTTGGTTCAGATTTAATGTTTATCCCACTGTTGTGCCAATGAAAAATTTAAAATGTGTCCCTATAGGAAAAAATGCATTTTAATCTAACATATTACCCCATTTAAAAAAGAAGTTCACGTTTGAAGCAAACAATCTATTACAAATGATATGCTATGGAAATGTGATATGTATACACTGATCATTTACATTGGCTTCCTCTAATACACCTAGTAAAGTCACTTCTTATGTAATTTATTTTACATGGTAACTCTTTACTGTGTTTTATGGCCATGGTTAAGCCTATCCAAGGCTCTCCTGGCTGTTATTCTTTGTCAGTGTTCAGTTTGTTTTCTTCTTGTTCTGTTGGTGAAGGCTGGGCTTGTGCCAGAGGAGACTTTTTATATTTCATTGTTCTGAAATCATTCTTGTGCTATCAATGTTTTTTTCTAATTTTTAAATATTTAGTTTAGAGAGAGAGAAAAAACATGTTTGTTGTTCCACTTATTTAGGCATTATTTGTTGATTCTTGTAAGTGCCCTAACTGGGGATCGAATCCACACCCTTGGTGTATCGGGGATGGTGCTCTAACCAACTGAACTACCCGGTCAGTATTTATTGTTAAGAAATGACAAAATGTTGAGCGATGGCCTGATTGCCAGTTGGGGCACATGCCTGGATTATAGGCCAGGTCCCCAATTGGGGGCATGCAAGAGGCAACCACACATTGCTGTTTCTCTCCCTCTCTTCCTCTCTCCTTCCCCACCTCTCTCTAAAAGAAAAAAGAAAAAGAAAAAGAAATCACAAAATGGCTTGATTGGTATCTGGAGGTGTGCTGATAAGATTGTAACAGTTTAGGAAGCAAGCAGTATTTATACTTACCTATGGATCTTTTTAAGTGAGTCTCATGGATTTTCTTAAGGAATTTTGGCCAGTGTCAATATTATCTGCTGTATGAAGAACAGTGCAGTTTCAAAAATGTTTTCACATAATAATGATGACTTTTTTTTCTTTACAAAGGCTATTTTGGGATTAAAATTGTGGCACCCAAATCATAGGTTTTTTGTTTGTTTGTTTTACTTTTATTTCTCATTCATTTCCCTTTTCCTTTTTAGGGGATTTAAATCTGTAGAGTTAAATGAACATTTTTCCTGATAGACAAAACACTTCGGGTAAACGTTTTTCTGTAAGAGCAATGATTCTTCATGGAAACAGTTCTACTGTACATTAAATTAAAGATTACAAGTTCTTTATAAAGAAAATCTTTAGCTTTATTTTGGGAAAGAAATTATAAAATTTTGGGGCCAAATTAGTAGTTTGTTTAAATAGAATGTGTTTGCAGGATTTACCCTAGCTAGTATTAACAGCTGCAACAATTGAGGCCAGGTGACAGATAATTTCCTTTTAAGAAGGTGTTTATTGTCAGGAAAATTTCAAAGTTTCCTTTGTAATTATTCTGTCTTTGTTATTTTGGCAGCGTGTAAAGTTTTATTGGCATTTACTGAAAGGTACTTTTTTTTTTTTTTTTTTTTTTTTGCCTAGCCAGCTGGCTTTCTTTTTTTAGGCAAACTTTTCTAGCTCTTATATTAAGAACATATTTTCAACTTTGGTTGTCTACCATTGGGATCTTTTTGAACAAGGAGACAAGTGGCAATAATGTCTGAGTTAATCTTAATCATGTCTATAGTAGACTGACCTCAGGATGCTACAGGTGTATTCAGCCACGTGAGTGTTGCTTCAGACTTATCCTAGGTATTATTTCAGTGCTAAAGTGGTCAATTTAAGACCATGCAAATTACAAGCTCTTTTCACAGGACAGCCTGTACCAAAAAGTATTGTTGAAAGTCTGAATCAGAAGTCAGGATTCACTGACTTGAAAGAAAATAGAATTTTTCAAGCAGAACAGGTTCACTGAATCAAAACTCAAAGATCCCTTTTAGGAATAAATATTACAACCAGTGAAGGACAAACATTTGAAGAACTGGTTGTTAGACCTGTGAGTATGGTACGTAGGTTTGGCGTTTTAGTTGTCTTGGGGGTGATACCGACTGGGGGCTGTGTATCATTCTCTTTCATCTGGGCTTATTTAAGGACTTTTCAAGATCATGCTGATGCATTGAGTCAAATTCTAAATTTCAAATTATACTGCTCTAGCTCTGAAGACCACAGGAATAAATTCACTTAAGCAAGTATCTATGTCACTAATTATTTATTTCATTGTTTTAAAAATAATACTGGAGAAAGTGGTTATACTTTATTTAATAAAAACTTTTTTATTTGCCTACTTGTTCTTAGTGAGTAAACTTACGCATCATAGAAACTGTTGGTCCTTTTAGCAATTATTTTTCCCAAGTGATGACAGGCATATTAGTAATTGGCAGTCTTCTTCGGTAATGAAATATTTCAGTATTGTTTTTTATGTTACTGTAGACTATAGAGTAATTAATGCAAAACTTTAGGTTGGAGCCCCTGTGTGATTTAATAAAGAAGGAAAATGAAAGATCACATTTATCCTTTATTATTATTAAGTAAAATATCTTCAGATGCATTGATTCTTCTATGTTGTCTATTATCTCCTTCTTTGTATCAGTCAATTCAAATAATATTTTTATGACTTTTTCATGAACCATTTGTTAGAGAACTATACAGACAGGCACAGAGGGTAGAACTGTAGGGTTTGTCCTGGAGAGTTATAGGAGGCAGGGGATGCAGAGTAGAAGAAGCTGCCTGTTCCAGTTGTGGAGAGGACCTGTCTCCATGGTCAGACAGTAGCATGACTAAGCGTGTCGGTGTCTGGGTAGCTGCAGGGCCCACCCCTCATAGCATTCCTCAGAAGTTCCCGCTGGATGGGGAAACACCAGGTAGTGATGGGCTCTTCCAGCCCTTTCCTTAGCTAGGAATAATAATAGTTACCCTGAAGTCTTTTCCCAAGAGTGTTGTCCATTATTTGAAAGAAATTACCAAAGTGCTTGGTAGAGTAATATTTATTTTTGTAACTTTATAGGGCAATAAAGACAATTTATATTAAAGCACGCTGGCTGTGGCTGAGTGGCTATGTAGGTTTGAACGTTGTCCCATACACCGAAATGTTGTAGGTTCCATTCTCAATCAGAGCACATACCTAGGTTGCGGGTTTGGTCCCCAGTCAGGGCGCACAGGAGAGGCATCCAATAGATATTTCCCTGTCACAATAGTGTTTCTCTCTCTCTTGCTATCTCTCTTTTTCTCTCTTTCGTCAATAAACATATCCTCTGGTGAGAATTTAAAAAAATAAATCAAAGTGGAATAATTTCTGCACAAGAAGTGTTTTCCATATTCATAAAAGTCACAATTGTATAATTTATTAAGCAGAGCAATCTTTGAGAGGCGAGGGTTTGGGTGGGCATCTTGCTTTAGAACTTCATTTCAGTCTATTAGGTCTGTTTCTCATAGCTGCAGCTTGTTCAGGTTTTATCCCTGCCAGTTGGATGTGAAGTACTGTGTGTTTGGGCTCACTGTACAGAATTCGTTTCCAAAAAAATAGTGTCGTGCTGCTTTCCATCTACTGGACCAGTAGGGGTAGGAAGATCTGATTTGAAGCCAATGCAAAAATGCAAAACTGATTAGATTTGGATTGTTCATACATTAGGCCTTTCTTTCCCTGGTCTTAACCTTTTCCAGATGGAAGAACCAGTTTCCTCCCAGGGCACTTTCTCCTGGCAATTAGACTGTGAAGACGAGGATCATTCAGTACCACTACCGCTAAAGCACTGTGATAGTAGGATTGGGCTTTAAAATTTAGAGGAATAGATCAATGCATTCTGTACTTGCTTCCTTCATTTTGCAATTAATGGTTTTGTGTGATGCTTTTAAAATTTGGGAAATAACCCTTTTTGATTTTGCTTTTTATTTTATTAATATAACATTTCTTTCTGACATCAACTGGAAAGTAGGTGGTCCATGGAACACCTTTGAAAGCCCCAAGTGTTTTTAAATGTTGTTAACCGTAGTTCATGTGCACCCTGCTAATGTGCATTAGGTACCCTCCCTATTTGAATATAGTAGATTATACCCGGGTTTGCATTTTCATGCTGATTGAGGCTTGTTGTTATGAATTTCAGTGACCACGGTTTGCTAAAATGCAGTAACACCCTCAGTTATTGTTGAGATGTGCAGGGCTCTGTATGGCCTTGTTATGCCCTCTGAATCCTTGTAGCAGATTTTTTCCATTTTTCTCTTCCCTGACATCAGTAAGCAGGTAGTTACACAACCAGGGGTTGAATTTTAGAGGCACAAGGAAAGCATGCTTAGTTTAATGCCTTCATTTTGTAGATTAGGGACAGAAGCTCAGAGAGGGTGTGCTGTTTGTCCTGGGTCACACAGCTAGTTAGGGGTGAGGTAGGCACTGGATGCATATTAATTTATTCCCAATCTGGTAGTGCTCATTCTACCAGGCCGCACTCTTTACTTTTTCCTTCTGTCAAGGTACCTTTCCCTATAGATTCTTCTCCCTGTGCAAATTCTTTGCTCTTAATGTGTAGTTGACAGACATAAAGTGAAATCAGGAACAAGATGAAATAGACAAAGTACTGAACTAACGGTCTGATGGCTGAAAGTCCTGCTGCTGGCATCAGCCGCTTTACTTCCTTGAGTCTCAGTTTATCTTCTGTGGAAGAAAGTGGTTGGACAAAAAATGGTGACAACTAACATTTGCCACGTACCTACCACGTGACAGGGATGGTTCTAAGCTCTCATATGAATTAGTTTATTTAATTCTCACCCATGAGGAAGCTCTGTGTGAGAATGAAGCTTCTCTGTGTAAGCATCATATTGCACAGGGAGAAACTAAATCACATAGGGATGACCCTGTTTACCAGAAGTCATTTAGTTAGTAAGTAGCAAAGCCAAGATTCAGTATGTACGCAAGATTCATGATCTTGCGTACTCTTGTTTCTGGACGATCTGCGGTCTCTCTTCATCTGTAATGTCTTAAGATTCTGGGTTTGCATAGTAACCAATAGTTAACGTTATTGAGCACTTACTACACACTGCACAATAGCACCTTGTTTAATCCTATCAGCAACTCCACAATGCAAATGCTATTATCATCCTCATTTTATAGATGAAAGTGAAACACAGAAAGTACTTAAGTGTCTTGCCCAATCTTAACAGCTGGTAAGTGGAAGTAGGATTAGAAAGCAGGCAGATTTAAGTGCCAGCTAGCTTTGTCACTATGCCTTATTGCCTGAGAATGAGTATCTCAGCCACAGTGTAATGTGAATTTTGTAGTATTTAGTTTTGCTGACTAGAGGTGGGATGTGTTCCTGCATGTGAGTGTGAGTGTGTGTGCATGTGTATGCACACTCACTAGTGAGTGTGGAAACATACTCACTAATGCTTTTTAGCTGTTTTAGATGAGGGGTAGAAAACACTTATCCAGGCATAGAAGTGAATGAAGTGAATCCTAGTGCAACAGATAATGAGGAGTGAAGTGCTGGGGATGATGGGGACTGTGGCCAATAGGAAAACACAGGTCCCGGGCAAAGGGGCAGCTGATACCGGGCTCAGCCCGTTGCCGCCCTGCTTTTCAGTTTGGAAAATGGACTCAGTGTTGCTGGATATTGTTTTTTCTAAAGAAGCCAGAAGTTTAGAATTTAAACCAGAAAAATGTTTTGAAGCTGATTTTTAAATTATCATAACTAATTAAAATTATTTGACCACCCTGTGAACCAATTGGAAACGTTGGCAAACTCTGGTTTAGATCGTCAAGACTGGTGGATAAGTGACCTTCAGATGCGTGAGAGTTAGCCGCATCTCGGTACCACCACAGTTTTTAAAGAGAAGAAAGGCCAAACCTTGTCTTTCAGGTCCATTCTGTTCTATGAAGGTGGCATAATAGTACTTTGCAATGTAAAGAAAGATAAATAATTAAGTGTATTTTTTCTTTTTTCTTTTTTTAAAGTCCTCACCTGAGTATATGTTTATTGATTTTTGAGCAAGAGTGAGTGGGGGAGGGAGAGAGAGAGGGGGAGAAAGAGGGAGAAACATCAATGTGTGAGAGAGAGAAACATCAATTGGTTGCCTCTCATATGTGCCCTGACCAGGGTTTGAACCTGCAGCCTTTTGCTGTACAGGACACTACTCCAACCAGCCAAGCCACCCAGCCATGACTTAAGTGTACTTTTAAGGAATAACTGTCTTGTGAGGCTGTAACATAACCAGATGGCTTTATTACTCTGTAGACCGTAAGGACTCCTGGCTTCTGATTTCAGCTGTGTCCTCCGCACTAATTTCCAAGTCGGTAGGCACCCAATTCTAGATGGGGCTGTGCTGTAGGGTGCAGGATCACCTCACCTCTGCAACTTTCTCAAACCACATCCCTGCCTCACTCAGGTGCGCCCCTGGCAAGACTTACTGGGAGTCCCTGCAATAGAATATGCAGTTGCTACTACTGATAGGAATTTGGCATTGGGAAAAAAAATTGATATCCTCTTCTGAGAAATGTGTGATTTCTCTGAGACTCGGTTTTGGTTTCCCAACTGCTCAAGATGTTCCTTACAGATGCTGAGTATTTACTTTCAGGAGGTGACGACTGTTTGCCTTCCTTTAATAAAAGTAGTTTCTCTTTTGCATCTTTTTACGCTTCGGGCTTCTGCTTTCGATTCCTTCAGTACAAAGGTTTCTGAGGACAAATACTAACTCAGTCCTTAAAACTTGTTCATGTCTAATGTCCTCTTCAATTCAGAAATTCTGAGATTCGTAACAAGGGGTGAGAGTCCTCCTTACTTTGCCTTAGCGATTACTACTAAACACAATATTATGTGTTGCCAAGGGCAAACTAGGTATGGGATTTATCCCAACTGATAATAGTTCTTTAAAAACATTGTATCTGTGTTATAACCACTCTACTTAAAGAATATTATTTAAGAAAAAAATAAATATCCAATTGCAGTACTATGGTCGAAATTTATCTGGGAAATATTATAGGTGAATGTATTTCTAGATGCTTCAAAAATAATGGAAAATCATGAAAACTTGCTTGAATCAGGGCCCTTGTCCCTAAATGTGTTTCAGTTTGCATTTTGATAGCAGTTTAGAAATGTTATCGCTTGTTTTGTCACAGACATAATTCACATCTTTCTTCAGGCACTGTAAACAAGAGAAATGGTTTAATGGCCCCATAAAGGCACTCTGCTGATAGCTGAGATTGGGCCCTTTGGTAATGGATGTTGGGTGTGTGCATGTGTGAGTGGTGTATGTGCACCGTGGGGGTGGGGAGGGCTTGGAAGAGGGAACTGTGCTGGAAAAGAACCTTTGGGAGGCTCAAATAGATACAGCAGCAATGCACGCTGCTTTTCTGTATGTCTTGGAAGGTGATGTGACACCATTATCTTTATTTGTTACACAAGCCATCCCCTTTGCTTTTGGAATTTAACGGAGTACTAATTGAGGTCATCGCTGCCCATTTATCACCTGAAATTGAAGTGATATGAATTTAAAGTGCATGCTTTCAACTAGTGAGCATATTCCTAACTACATATATTTGTATAGAGAGGCCACTTGCATTTTTCATGCCATGTTTCTATCTGGTCTTAAATAATCTAATTTATGTATACCTTTTACTTTTTCACCATTTACTTTTTCACTATTTTACAGAGATTAAAAAAAATCACTGCTATATCCAAGTGAGAAATTTTTTACAAGCACCTCAGTGTCCACAGAATTTGTTTTGACTTTCTCAGTTATATTTTGCTGACAAGCGTAAAAAATTCTTCATATTATACATAACCATGGTGTAAGTAAATGCCTCGAAACTCCTCAAAGCACATAATTTGTAGTGTTTTAGAGCCTCCATATTGTATCTTTTCCCCATCATTTTGTTTGTGTATATCCCCATAAATTGGCTACCCAAGGCTGCACACTAGGTTTGGGGGGTCGGAGTGAACAGTTAATAAAGCAAAATTAAATGTCTTTTGTTAACTAACGTAGTTGTACTCTATCACTAGCAGATGTCACTGTACCTTCCATCTACTTCAGCGTTTCCTTTCTCCTTTCTTATTCTACATCGTAACCTAGGACTTCCTTCTGAAAAGGGCCAGATAATTAGTATTTTTTGGCTTTGCAGGTCACAGGGTTTCTGTCACATGTACTTCACTGATACTCAAAGTAGCCCTAAGACTGTCCTTGACAAATGGGCGAGACGGTGTTACAATGAATCTAAGTAAGAGACATTGGGGGCCGGGTTTGGCCCATGGGCTGTCATTTGCCAACCCCTGTGCTAGAACACTGTACAGTAGATTTTTCTAAAACAGAATTTTTGAGCAGAGTGGAAATCTTAACATCAAAATTAGGAGAATTCCATTTTGGCTAATTTTGCTTTAAAGAAGTGCAGATTTCATTCAAGAAGTTCTGTTTAGAGAAGTAATTAAAATGTGATATGTTTCTGGTCCTTGGGTAACTGTTTTGTACTCACAGAAATTGCTACTCTATTTCAATTTTATGATAAGAGTCCAGAGGAAAGCAGAGTGAAAGGTCAGCCCCAAGACAACTTGTCATTGTATTTATTTACATCCTCTGTCCGCATATAGAAGGGGACCATCACTTGTGACATTTTGGTTATCAGAGTCTCGGGAAAGTTTTAGATGCTAATGGCAACATTTTTTTCCTTGGAATGCGAGTGATGTGAATTTTTGAATACCTTTGGTCACAGTGATAAATTGGAAGAAGGCAGAATGCCTTAAAGCAAGCACAAATGGTCTGAGGGGTAGTTTTCATTCAGATGCAAGTGCCAAGAATATATTATTAAGGTCACGTATACAGAAATGTGCACCACATACACACAAATTAATCAAACGTAAAGAAGATTTGCCAGTATATTTAATAGAGAAAACTTTAAAAAGAAAAGGCATAAGCAAAGCTCTAGTTGGACTTCTGGGGGCTCTTGATGGTAAGACTGTCTTTTCATCTTCTCTCTCTAGCTCCATATTCACCACCACCTGCCACCGCCAGCACCTGGCGTAGTATCTGGGCCACAGCAAATAAATGAAGTTATGAAGAAATGAATGGATAAAGACACATCTGATACAAAGTTATAGTGGTGCATGCATGAAAAAAATCATGAGGATGTTTATTCAAAATAAATTTGAATTATATGCTGAAGGGTTCGAGAGGTTCAGCCAACAGCTCAGGGCTCTAATTCTTAACCTATTATAAGTTAGTTCTAGGTCTTAGTTTGATAAGAAACTTAGCTTCTTTATGCTTTAAAAATGTTTGCAAGCCCTGGCTGGTGTAGCTCAGTGGATTGAGCACCAGCCTCTGAACCAAAGTGTTGCCAGTTCGATTCCCACTCAGGACACATGCCTGGGTTGTGGGCCAGGTCCCCAGTTGGGGGCACACAAGTGGCAACCACTCATTGATGTTTCTCTCTTTCTCTTTATCCCTCCCTTCCCTTCTCTCTAAAAATAAATAAATAAACTCTTTAAAAAAATAAAATAGAAAATAAAAATGTTTGCAAAGTGGGGAGATGAAAATAAATATCTGTCTTGTCTTTTTTGAAAAAGATTTTATTCATTTTGTTTTTCAAGAGAGTGGAAGGAGGGAGAAAGTGAGGGAGAACTACATCGATATGTGAGCGAAACATCAACTGGTTGCCTCTAGCATGCATCAAACAGGGGACCTGAATCGAACCAGTGAGCTTTCGGTTCATAGGCCCACGCTCAATCCACTGAGCCACAGTGGCTGGGGCTCCTTCTTGTCTTGAATGATGAGAATCAAATACAATAGGTGAAGAGTATTTGAAAGCATTATGGTACTATGTATATTTGAGCTTTTTAATAAAAGTATTATAGCCAGTGCCTTCTATCACAATTCCAAACTCAACTGCAATTCAATAAGTTGACACCTATAGTTAAACATATCATCTTTCTTAAATTTACAAGATGTCATCTTTATTAGAGAAATATAAGTCACAACTGAAATTCATAGATTTCATTGTTTATTCTTTGGACTAAATGCAAACCAGCCAGTTATAACAAACATGGCCTGTTTTCAATTTAATGATAAAAAACTGCTCCCATGTCATGATTGTTTAAAAATTTATCCTGATATGAACAATTTTATTTTATTTTTAAAGGTTTTATTTGTTTATTTTCATAGAGAGGTGAAGGGAGGAACAAAGGGAGAGAAACATCGATTGGTTGGTTGCATCTCAAGCAGGCTGGGACCAAGACCAAACCCGGAATTGAACCAGCAACCTTTGCTTCACAGGGGGCAGCCTAACCAAGTGAACCACAGCAGTCAGGGCTTCTATGAGCAAAATTTAAAATACATTATCTTCATCTATCTTTTAGGTGTTTAAATGTGATTTATTATGTGTCTACCTCTACCAAAGATGTGGTCAGGCACCAGCTTTGTTGCACTGGGAAGCAAAGGGCATACATATGTTGCACTGGGGACATGTGGGGACAGAACTTTGCCTCCCTTTTAAAATGTCAGCGGAAAGAAAAAAAGGAAGCAAGAGGATGTCTCATAGTTCATAAATCTAAAAGTAAAACAATTACTAATTTAACAAATAGCTTACAATGAAGACAATGACCCTGAGTAAACTTTTGGAATTAAGAAGTGGTTAAGTGTATTTTGGAGGTGCATTTTTTAAAGTCCTGGTATTTTGGAGCTCTTAAATTTAACCATTAGAAGAACTCAGTCACCATTAGTCAGCCTTAAGATGTGGTTTTAAAAGTCAAGCCACCGTCAAAGAAAAAAATGCAAGATGCATCTCTCCAGTGTTCTTTCCGCCCCTCCTCAAGGTCCGACTGTCCAGAGGAGGGGTGGGTCATGCAAGTTTGCATGGAAATGCAAGGGATGCCCCGGGAACATTTCATAGATAAATAGATATGAAACAGATTTCATAGATAAATTATCTGAACAGTCTGAAGTCAGGGATCAAGCCATAATGTAATATCATTTTGAACCATCACTTCTTTGTAAATGAAATGAAGGAGTTAACTCACTTGATCTGATGCACTTGAAGAACGAAAGATTCGCTTTAATTAAAACCACAAACAATGCAGATACCGGTAGCTCTCTGTTCCGGACCCAGCAAGGACCGTACAGTAGGCGAAATGAAATGTCTAGCAGCCTCGGCAGCAGGCTGGAGCCGTGTTCAGCGAAAGTAATTTAATTAGTGTTGATCATGACTCCAGATGATGGTGATTTGATAAGGAATAATTTAGTACTTAACAGCCTTTTACATGCACCGACTCCATGTGGGAAGGTAAAGCAAATTGCACAGGATGAATGTGCTGCTTTCCCTTGTGCTGGTGCCAGTGAGCTGGAAAACTGCCTGTTAGCAGACGCTCCGACTCGCAGCCCCGTGATGAAATACCCAACACATTCTCAGCTCAGCCCTCTCTGGTGGAAGTCTCCATACTACCCTTATTTAAGAATAAATAAGTCACTTGTGTGATAAAGAATCTCCAGGAAGCAGGAAAGTGAAAATGAAGAGAATACAGGAGCTTGTGGTTCTTGTGCAAAATGTTGAAGATCCTTAGGGTGGCTTCTCCGTGTGTTCCTCACACACAGCAATTAAAAAAAAAAATCCTAGCCAACTCACATTCATTGGATTACTTATTTGGCTTATGACTAGAAAAATAAACTCACAGTTCCAAGGGCCCATAATGATTAAGAGGCCCACACACGTTGAATGTGTTATAGAGGGTAGGGGAGCCCTCAACTTCAGGAAGTAGAAAACCTGTGAGAATTCTTGAGTGTTGGCATCTATCAAAAAGGAAGACGTTGTTAGTTTTGTTTTTAAGTCTTTCAAGTACTGGACCCATTTCAATGCAGCTCAGACTGGATTCAGGTGGTGCTAAGTATCATGATAGATTTGAAATTAAGCCAGTTATGACAATCAGAACCAAGTTATGAAGTTTTCTAAGATATAGAATCTTGATACACACCCCAGCCTTAGTGAATCAATTTTAGAGAGTGGTACGTTAGTTTGCTAGGGCTGCCATAATACAGCACCACAAAGGGAATGGCTTAAAAAACAGACATTTATTGTCTCAGAACTGGAGGCTGGAAGTTGAAGGTGAAGGTGTGACTAGGGTTCTGAGTCCTGGGAGAGAGAATATAGCCTATACTTAACTCATAGGTTCTGGTGGTTTGCTGGCAATCTTTTGGCATTTCTTGGCTTGTAGAGGCATTGCTCTGATCTCTGCCTGCATCTTCACATGGTGTTTTCCTGTGAGTGTCTCTGTATCCTAATTCCCCCTTTTTATAAGGACAATAGTCATATTGGAATAGATCCCATCCTTTTGACATCATCTTAATCAATCTTCCCAATGAAAGCATTTTGGAGGGGACACAGGTCAACCTGTAACATGAGTGTTGGAGATCTTTGTTTATTCAAAAATTGCCTGGGAATTTAGATGTTTGGCCAGATTTGGGGATCCTGAGTTTAGCAATCAACTTGCCTCTGATAGCACTTTGGGAATCCTTATGTCCTTTCTCCCAAAGTCAGTTCAGGAAGTACATGAAGCACACCTGAGAGCCCTAGAGCTCTAGACAGACAGTGTAGCCACTAGGATGGATCACACCTTTTGCTTCTAGAGTGATACCAGTGGACATTTTGATAGGAGGTTACTGTCAGGCTAGCAACCATTCCCGATGGTGCCCCAAACTTGTCCTTCCTCCCCTCACTCATCTGGAATTATTTATCCTATGAAATTGGAGCACAGTCTTAGATGTCTGCTGAGACAGGAAGTCAGACGTGTTAAAATATCTTAATTTGTACCACATAGCATTGGTTGGTTGATGCCTCTCACATTTTTAAAAGCTTTTTGTTGAGATGTGCATTTATTATGATGCAAAATTCCCAGGTGTACAGCTTAGTGTATATATTCAAATAACCACCATGCAGAACAAGATAGAAAATATTCCTGGCACAGTAGTAGGTTAGTGGTGCCCTTTCTCAGTCATTAACTTGCCCATCCACCAGGAGTAGGGCATTCTCTCACTCTTAGTTAGTTTGGTCTGATCTTGAAATTCATACACTACATATTCTTTTGTGCTTGGCTTCCTTTATACCACAACTGTGAGACAGTCTATGCTTCTGCATGTAACAGGAATTTCTTCCTTGTTATTCCTGTGTTTCATTGTATGAATGTGCCACAATATCTTCATCCATTGCCTGCTAATGACCATTTGAGGCTTTGCAGTTTTTGCTATTATGAATAAAGCTGCTTTGAACATTCTTATACTTGTCTTTTGTTGAACATATGCAGTCCTTTCCATTGGGTATATACCTGAGTGTAATTACTAGACACAAGTGTGATTTATGTTGAGCTTTAGTAGCTACTGCCAAAAGATTTTTCAAAGTGTATCAATTTATAACCTCAATAGCATTTATAAAAGTTTCTGTTGCTTTCTGTCTTCAATCTTGGTGCCGATCTTTTGCAGTTCAGTCATTCTAGTATAGTGATAATCTCATGTGGTGTTATTTGCATTTTCCTGATGAGTAAAGATGTTGAATACTTTTCATATATGTTTTGTTGTTTATTTTTTTGGTTTGCTATTTGGGTATCTTTTATGAACTTCCTGTTTAAGTCTTTTGTCCATTTTTAATTTGGTTACTAGGTTTGTCTTATTTGTAGCATTTCTTGCTATGTTGAATGTGAGTTCTTACCATATTTTTCTATTGCAAACATCTTGCTGTCTGTGGCTTACTTTGTAGTCCTTTAATAGTGTCTTCTGATGAAGAGAAGTTCCTAATTTCAGTAAAACCTAATTGGTAGATTATTTTTTTATGGTTGGTGCTTTTTGTGTTCTGTTCACTAATCTTATTCTACTTCATGATCCCAAAGACTTTTGAAATATAGTAACAAAGATAATTGGAAAACATTAAGAAAGCAACAAATGTATATTTAATTGTTGCCTATGCAATATTTGTCAGTCTAACAAGTAGTGTGCATGTGCGCACACACACTACAGGGAGGGAATTTTCTTATGCAAACTACTTTAAATTCTTTTTTTCCCTTGCTAATTTTAAAGACTTTTCATCATGCATATGTGGGACTTAGATAAAAGTAAAGAGAATAATATAACACACACCCACTACCCATCAACATTGTTCTAAATCGATCCATTCCCCCATACATCATTTTATTTTTCCATCATTTTTTTCCTGGACAATTTTTTAGGAAAATCCTAGACATCTTGTTATTTTCTGTAAATATTTTATGAATCTGTAACTTTAAACCTTTTCTTTGGTACAACTGCCATTGCATTATCACATCCAACAAAATTAACATTAATTTCTTAACATCTACCATCCGGTCCACATTCAAATTTATCTGTTGCAAAGATGTGTTTTTTCTAGTTGACTGTTCAAACCGAAATCCTAGCAAGTCCTTCCTTATATTATAATTGGTATTTGAGGTTCTTAAATCTCTTTCACCTGAGTGGTTAGTAAATTATAACTTTCTGACTTGGTAAAGCTAATGAGCGTGAGCACCCTTGCCATAAGAAGTAGCATGTAATTTCTCCTTTGTTTCTAGTCTCTGCTTTCAGTAGGTGTAGCAAACACGTGCTACATCAAGAAAACACTCTGAAACAGACCACCCAGTGAGATTATTTTATTATCGTTTATTATGTTTTCCTTAGTCAACTAATTTAGGTGAAATTTGTTTCTTTGGCAAATTTATTTTCTGCGGTATTTCAGATGGGTCCTGAGTAACATGAACAATTTTGTCAAAATGATATACATGTACAAACAAGTAGTATTTACTTTTCTATAGCTTGGTAGTTCTTGGTCTCAAATGATTATGTTGAAATTATATTTGACATTCAAACTAGTCCAAGTTTATACTGCCATGATGTCATAATTAAGATTGAATGTATCTAAAACAACAAGGATTTTTCTCCTGTCATATCTTTATAGAACTCAGACTCAATCTTTTATGTTTTAACTCCAGTGTTTATTGTGGTTAAAACCTTCAGAATGTGTGTCCTCCTTTTGTTTATCCTGGTTAGTCATATACATGCATATTGTACACGAAGATAAAGTCCATTCTCATGTCTATTATTTCTGTATTTTTTTACCAATTTTTCATTTAAACTAAAACTTCAACTATTCTGACAGGACTGCTTAACAGATTTTTTTTCCCAATTTCATATAGAAGAATAAAAAAGTACATAGTGTTATTTATTTGTTTTTAAAGCTATGATTCTCTTCAAATATACTTGTCTTTTAGCCTTCATATTTTATATCATTTTACATTATATTAAGAATTAATGACTATAAGTATAACCATATATTAAGACATGTGAAAAGAGAAAACATTGTGATTGCGAATAATTGTTTTATGGTGGGTTACATGTGACAAATAACTGTCACATATTCTTCATATTTCATGCTCACAGTTGTGGTAAGTAGATAGGCAGGTGCTTTTTTCTCTGTTTTATAGATGAGCATTGCCTTCTTAGATGTTGCGATTGTTCTCCAAATAATCATCCATTTCCAGTGCACCTGCACCTAGATTTTTTCCTTATAATCTAGTTGTCATTCTGTTACTATTGATGGATTTGAGATGTTTTTCTTCCAGTAATGCTTAGAATTATGTTTCAGCCTTCTGGGTTTTTTCTTTTTTTGGAATTTTTTATGTTCTAGTTTTCAGTTAATTCAGTTGTATTTTTTTCTGTTTTAATCATTGAAAATCTTTCTGAAATGTTTTCAAAACATACTTTCTGAGAACTGAGCTTCTATTATTAATACCAGCTAAGCAAATTACAAGTGATTCACTTCAAACAATGAGGGTTCAAGCATGTATTTTGTTAGATCATAAACAGAAAAGGAAGATACAGAGATACTCCAGAATCTTTCCCTTCATGCTAGTCATCAAATCTGACTTTTCTTATGTAAGTAGGTTAATATGAATGTTGGTGACATTTTAAACAAGAGAAATAAAATAGCATATTAATATACTTAATTTTTAACTGCATTTCATTTTTTTTTAAATTTTCTAGTGGCTTTTCATGGCCTACCACTGAAAATCAAGAAAGAACCCCACAGCCCATGTTCAGAACTCGGCTCCACCTGCAGTCAAGAGCAGCCCTTTAAATTCAGCTATGGAGAAAAGTGCCTGTACAATGTCAGGTAAAGTACTCAGGTGTACATAGAGAGAGGATCATGCTTACTGAAACAAAAAGTCCAGAATCTAACTTAAAATTTCAGGACAAACTTCATCAGACATATCTTCACCATATAGCAAGATAATTAGGTAATGTATTTAGAAGAACTCCAGAAACCCATTTACCATTCAATCGTACACTTTCCGAATGATTTTAAAGCAATAATTTTCATCCACACTGTTGGTTGCCTTTCTACTGAGAGAAGCATCTGGATTTGAAATGTGGGTCTTA
The DNA here is from genome assembly GCA_028533065.1 of Trachops cirrhosus. Taxonomy (NCBI): domain Eukaryota; kingdom Metazoa; phylum Chordata; class Mammalia; order Chiroptera; family Phyllostomidae; genus Trachops; species Trachops cirrhosus. Next base: position 20,153,370 of record CM052549.1, read on the forward strand.
CTTGGCCTGAGCATCTGTTGAAAGTTCTCATTAGAATGAATGCATTATGCACTTTAGATAGAGTTTGTGAGGAAAAAATGAAACATTTGGGATGTCTCAGCAGTACATTAGTTATCTGACAGGCTTTGTAGATGATCTATAAGAGGCATTCATGGACAGTCGCAGTAAAGTTAGAATTTTATAAGGCTTAGCAGAGGCTATTATCTATTAAAAAGCCAGTTATTTCTTCTGATGGTAATAAAGGGTGGAGCAATAAAAGTACATCGTTCATTTGTTAGAAAATTTGATAACACATATGTTCATTAAAAACCCTTCCTAGCAAATTGCATTCTGCTACTTTTCATGTTGGACTCTAATTGTATAGGGAAGAAGTTGGCTCTGTATATTGAATACTATTACTCTCAATTACAGTAGAAACTTAGTTCTTAAAAGGAGTTAGTTTGGAAGCTTAAAAAGTGATTACAGATATTTGCAGTTTTATAAGTTATGTTGATTCAAGTTCACAATACATGGTGATCCAAATGGATTTTATATTTTCTCATATCTTTACTACTTAATACAGAGTATATGACTCAAGAAACTTACAGCTGTGCAGTCTCTCAGCAGCTGACCAATGCTTGCATATTCTATTACTATGTTTTCTTGCAAACTCAAACTTGTCTTTTTATATCTACTTTTCTGGGAGGTCACCAGAGCCTTGAAATTGTGAGTCCATTCAATTAAAACTACAAAGATCTCTTGTCAAAGCTAACTATTAAAGCACACTTGGTTTAGATAAAAAAATATTGATCCGTTTCATTTTATAATGTTTTTAGTTTTTATATTTCCTGCTTAAGAGTGTTATGTATTCACAGAATAATTATTTAACATTGAAGAAGGTTTAATTAATGAACCAAATAGATACACAATTGTCATTGGATTTCAGCATTGATCAGCAGTGTGACTATAAAACAGCCACTGCTTTATATGGCATAACTAATGTCCATACATTAACAGTAAAGCAATTGCCTAAATATTTTGAGATGTTTTTCTGGGGACCAATAATTCCCACAGCGATATATGGATGAAATTCTGGATTCTCCTTTTCTGTACAAACTATAAAGACAACATTTCATGGGGAAAAATGTATTATCCTAGGGCAGAGGATGTATTTTTTTTTCTTTTACATGGGAATGAATCAGATGAATCATTCCATAGAAGTATATTCTCACTTAGATATATTGGTAAAGAAAAGAAGTAGAACCAAACATAATGGTTGCCATGAACTGTACTTTAAGGCAAGAGTAGACTTACGCAGTGTATAAGCCTTCACTTCTGTATTTTTGCATTGGATGTAATATAGATGGAGCAACAGAATAAACTATTACATAAGTCAATGCAAAAAGAAATGTTTCTTTTTTAAAGGAAAAAGTAGATATTGATGAACTTTTTATTTTATAAAGAAATATAATATTTTAACCTAGAAATGACATTTTTATTTGTGAATTTAAGTAAAATCTGTTTTTTGTAAAATATTTTTTAGATCACAAAAATTAGTTAAAGCACACTCTTGAAAGGTACACGTAGGGAGTCAGCTGAGATTCATAAAGAAGCTCACTCATTCATTCCTTTGTGAGTGTTGGCAAGTTAGTACAAGTTAGTCTATGACAATAGGATTTTGTTCTTAAGAAATTAGTTTGTACTTATGCTCCAAGAGAGTTCAACTATATCAGAGAGATGTTAAATTTGCCTCATTAATCTTTATTATACTATGTGAGGAAGTTAATGCCAAGCACCATTTATTATATATACAAAATGAAAATAGAGCAAAAGCATCGCCTTCTTAAAATTCCACCACTAATAAAGTCAAGCCAGGTATGGTCTCCATCCTATTAATACTGATGTTCTTGTTCTAAAATCTAATGTAATATGAATTATAATATGAGAAAGTTTAATGATGTAGAAAAGATCTCTGAAACTTGCTCAAGGAGACGTATCAAAGATAGATGAAAGAGACGCCACCACTTTCATAGACAGTGCTTTTCTTATACTAAGTTGTTTGTGTATGTATTAAAAATACATGTTTTGTGTTTATGCTATTACTGACTTATTAATTTTATCCCATTTCTGTTCAAGTGTATGGAATTTTTGAAGATTACATGTTCTAGAATTCCAGACACCAAAGACATAAAATTCGAACTTCCTTATGACTTAAGCCTAAATTTTTTTGTTGTTTCCTTAGGTTGGAATATTTTTTTAATTGCTACAAAGAAACAAATATTCTCTCTCTTCTTTGTTCCTTGGATAGTGCCTATGATCAGAAGCCACAAGTGGGAATGAGGCCCTCCAACCCCCCAACCCCTTCTAGCACTCCTGTGTCCCCACTACATCATGCATCTCCAAACTCAACTCACACTCCGAAGCCTGACCACGCCTTCCCAGCTCACCTCCCTCCATCACAACCCATGCAAGACAGCAGATACCCCATGGACCACAGGTATACTGCAAATACTGTTTTTGTAAATAAAAAGTTTTTGTTATTCTTGGAAGAAGTTCTGTTACCAACTCCTAAGACCTATAGTAGGTTTAAGGTAAGCATATTAATTTTGCACATCTGGGCAAAATATTTTTAGAAAGAGCTTGCTCTGTTTGTAGTTACAAATTGTGGAGAAGGTCATTTATAAACAGTCGTTGTATAAACCTTTAAATTTGTTGCTAAAGTGGGAAATTAATCTATATACTGACATTTGAACATTTTTCTTTCACTTTGCCTGAATTAAATTGCTTTACTTACACTTTGAATCAGATCATCCCGTTTTTTTATGAGCATATGTGTGTACTTGTTCTATGAAGTTAGAAGACTAATTTTAGTAGGTGGCTTATGGAATTAGGTTTTTCACCTTAGAGTGAATGGCATAGCTGTACACAGTTTTGCAGAATAGAACATATTTGATTAAAACCATTTTCTATCCTTTCCATGTGATGAATATTTAATGTCACTAGATGCATGACCCTGGACATGAGAATATAAAGTTAAAAGAGATAGAAACCAAATTATTATTACTTAGAAAGAAGCAAGGCAAGAACCAGAGCATGGAGCTAGGAGGGATGCTGTGGTAATTCTTGATTACTAGAGATGAGTAACTTACTTTTAAATAAAAATATTGGGATACCTTTAGAGGTCTTAATTATCTGACTTAACATGCAGGTTGACTATATATGGCCTTCTTCCTTCCCCTTCTCTCTTGTACGTATATAGAGCCAGTGGTGTGCTGGTAAACGTCGAACAACAGGCTCCATGGGAGAAAATCCGGAAGACCCAATCTGTATACCTCTGATGAATCTGAGATATTAATATCCCCCCCAAGGCTGTGATTTCAGGCTATCAGCGTGGCAACCTTGAATGTGGAATTGGAAAGAGATGTGCAGTCGCACTAAATTCTATAGTATTTTCTACCATATAGATACTGTAGTCATAACCTCAAGAGCATAATTAATAGTCAGGTATAGTAGAATAATGAGAAAGCTGTGAGTTTTGAGTAGTAATAGCCTTTGTTCTTAATATAACTTTTTAAAATGATAACTTTACATAATTTACTTCTTAATGGCTGTCTTTAACAATGGACTCACAGAATTTCTGAAAATTTAAACAAAAGCCAGGGCAAACTGGCTCTGACAAACCATTATAAAAACAACTCAGCCAAAGGCATTGTGTAGAGCAGCAGAGGGACCCAGAAGAGGGGCCACTGGCAACTTGCTGAAAATAAGGGGATAACCTACTTTTTGTAGGTTATTTAATGCAACTTCAGTAATCTCAAATTTGCTAAAACTGTTTTGGCGTGAAGGGATAAGAGGAAGGCATTCTTTCCAGTGTGGAACCTAAGCTGTATCGTTTCTGCCTTTGTTTCCATCACTAAGCCCTCTTTCCCTCCTCACCGATGGACTTAAGACCTTGTCAGCGTACAGTGGTATGCGCATCTGTGTAAACAGTTTTGTAAACACAGATGAAAGAAATCTCATTGCAGGGTGGGCCATTTAAACACATTCACATTGTGCAGGGCCAAAAGGGGAAAAGAGTGAAAAGAAGAAGCAAGTTTTATTTTGCCCACTTCTGGTGATTTCCCAGAGTTCTTGATGCCTGAGTCTCTGCTGTCCAATGAGTGCCAGAATTCTAGATTGTATAGCTGGCTCTTTGTGCAGAATCGTTATATCTTCTGGAAGGTGACTAGGGAACAAGCAGTGTGCCTGTTTTTAGGTGACCTAACTTGAAATGCTGTGGCCAAATCCATTTTAGTTTCTCTACTTGAAGTCAAATATCTGAGACTGAGAACAGCCGGTCCGGAACTGTAAGAGGGAAGCTCAGGGTCTTTTCCCATTGCCCCCCCATTGTGTTTTGAGGACAGTACCAGCTGGCCATTCCCAGGAAAATCTCTGAGGCCTTATGTTTCTGAGGAGGATTTCTTGAAGGGCTCTAGCCAACAAATGACAGTCCCTCAGTTATAAATGGCAAATTTGCTCTGGGAACAGATCCTTTCCCCTCCAGCCCCCTCCAGCCTGGGCACCCCACCTCACTCTGGGAAGGCCGTGTGGCCAGCTGGGCTGCACCCTGCCTTCCTTTCCTGAGGCTCGTTCTGCTCCCAGGCCAGCCCTTTGGCACTTGTCTCTGCACCCGCCGTGAAGTAGCCCAGTCTCTTTTTCTCAACGTTCCCCACCCCTCCTAGGCTGGTTTTTTTCCCTATCCAAGAGTTCATCAGCATCCTTCCCTATTAACGCTCTCCAGAAGCTTCTTGAGTCACTTTCTCCATACAGTAGGTCAGCGGTCATAAGGATGACACCAAAAACTTGTAGTGTCCTGTGAAGCCTGTGTGTTTAATATACATCGTGGTCCTCGGAAAGGACCAACTGGAATCAGGTTGATTCCTAAAAACAAATGGCTCGATTCCTTACCAAGATTTTAATGCAAGTACTATTAACCTCCTTTTAAGGCTTCACGAGTGAGTTGCTTTCTTATTTTAACTTCAAGTTACAATTTTCTGATTCACTCCTTGACAGTTCTTAATGATAATTTCTGTTTCTTTTTTTGGCTAACGAAATATGCAAGGGAAGGGAAATGAATGCAGTGCCAGTCAGCCTAGCTGTTTTCGCAATATTGGAGTTTCTTCAGTTTATTGTCTGCAGGTGTACGTGGAATTCCAGTAGTTTCCAGGGCAGCCAGGCAGGCTGGAGTTAAATCACTGGGTGGAGTGTTCTCAGAAAATGCCAAAGCAGCTACTTTACAATTCTTTAGCTTTTACCTTATTTTCATTTAATGTTACCAAAATTAAATGTTAACTTTCCAAATTAATGTCTCTGGAATGCTTTTAGTGGGGCGAGGGGGTTGGGGAAGAAGGGAGTTAATAGGCTTCTATTTGCTCATAGTAATGTTGAATAGGTTATTTTTAAGCACTCCTGGGCATTTTTAGAGCACTTTTAAATCTTTAATTAATCCACATCTTTGTGGTGGGTCAATGATATTATGGATGAGAAACACAGAACCGAACGATTACGTGATTAGCCAATCGTTACGGGGCATAACTAAGGAGGAAGGAGCAGAGACTCACTCTCAACCTTCTGCTAAGAACTTCCTCAGAACTTCCTCATGACCTAACAGCACAACCTGTCCTAAATATGCAAGACGCCGTGCTCTTTCCATCTTCGGAACTCTGCTATATCGTTTATGCTTATTTTTATCAACCTGAGATTTTGTATGAAGCTATTGGAAACCAATGTGTTGTATATTTCTGGTGGACAGTAAAGAGATGGTCTTTTAAAAACCAGCTTGGATGAGTGTCTATATTTTCTAATTTTATTTAACACTAGAATAGAATGCTATTTAGAATGTTGTTGGAGATTTAAGAGCCCTGCCTGTTCTTCTTTTGCTTCCTCAGTAACTTATTAGGTAGGGTTTTTTTTTTTTGTTTGTTTGTTTGTTTGTTTGCAGTGGATTACTTTGGTGCAGAATTAAAATATAGAGAATATAGTCTGAGACAGATTCTTTCATTTTTTCCCGGTATATAATTATTCAAGACCCTCTTAATATGGAAATTTGGAAAATGATCCAACTGATTGTGAATTGGGCACTTTTACTGTAACATTTCCTCAAAATAGTGTATCATTCTCCTAACCCTTCTCAAAGCACACCTTCATCTTATTGTACTGTATCAAAATGCCGCTGTAAGGGACTAATTAGAAGGGGATTACCTGCCACATTATGATTAAAAAGCACAGTGCTACTGACCCAGGAAGGAGAAATCTAGCCTTTGTTACAGATTTACACTTTGAGTCAGTTGGATTATCATGTTGATTAAACAGTTAAAAAATTGTACCAGTATTTCAGAGAGTATTTATTGTTTTCTCTGAAACATGTTCTCTTATTTCCCAGATTTCGCCGCCAGCTTTCTGAACCCTGTAACTCCTTTCCTCCTTTGCCGACGATGCCAAGGGAAGGACGTCCCATGTACCAACGGCAGATGTCTGAGCCCAACATCCCCTTCCCACCCCAAGGCTTTAAGCAGGAGTACCATGACCCAGTGTATGAACACAGCACCATGGTTGGTGCGCCCAGTCAAAGCTTCCCCCCTCCTCTGATGATTAAACAGGAACCCAGAGACTTTGCATATGATTCAGGTAGGCCCATGTTTTAAGTTATATTTAAGATGTTTTTTCACTGGCTTGTCACTTTGATTAGCGGTGGCATCAACCTTGGCAGCTCCTGACATTTCTTGTGTTGGTGGAATCTTTCTGATGTTATCCCTTCTTTGAATCTTCCTGTATATGTGAAGGGTGGGGTATTTTGTCATGAGCTGATGGTTGAAATAGTGTCTAGATATGGAACCAGTCCAAAGAAGGGTGCCATCTGTAATATTAGACACACTCTGAGCCCAAAAGAGTAAGTAACTTTGTCATTCTTTTCTGAATTCTGGGCAATTTTTTTTCCATTTTCTACTACAGCACTATTTAATAAGTGTTTACAGAAAGTAATGTTCCTCTGTCCTGGGTCACTTACTGCTTATAACTATTTGTTTGTTTTTTCATTGTCGGTGACAAGATTCCAAGAGTCCAGAATTAAAGATTCTTACTCACTAGGAGTGGAATACAAAACTACAGATTTATGGTTTAATCATAGAGTTTAGCCTCAGTGTCACTGAAGCAGAAAGGCCTCACGGAGTAGTGTATCAAGATAGAGAAAGGATTTTCCTAAAAGTAAGGAGCGTTTAAATCTTTTGCAGATGTTACCACCAAATTTGACCTTCAGACCTTAGAAGAATTACTTAACTCATTTGTGCTTAGTTTCTCCTGTTATAATCTCAAAATCAGGCCATCTGCTTTTCAGACATCTCAGGAAAAAATTTTTAAAGAATAAAATCAAAGCTAATGCCTATAAGATGGGCATCATGTGTTCACAAAATATTATTAACATGGTACCCGAGGTCAGTAGATGGTTGTAGACTTGGAAATGTTTTAAAATGGTACAATTTCCTTTTGTTTGGACGCAAAGTTGTGGATGTTCCTTATGAAGGATCTATTGCTTCTCTAGGAATAACTGCTGAGTTTTCCTGTCAGTTCTTCTTGAGGAAAGAAACTTGTCTCTGGGTCTTGAGTTTCCAACCTGCATAAAATTACTTGCTTTGTTATAAACTGTCCTTAAAAGCATGGCAAGAGGGGGCCCTATGCTGAGAGCTCCCTCTGCCACTGGCCACGCTTCCTCACTGGGCAAGAAATTCAGAAGAAGAGCTGCCTGTTCAGAGGCCATGCCTCCACGTCTGGGTGGTGCACCAGCTACCAAGACCCATGAATTCTCTGCCCATCAGGCCCTCCCAGGTCCAGTTTTCTTAAGGCAGAGCATACTGCTCCTGTGTGCGTACCCCTAGGACTAAGGAGGTAGCCAAGGGGTATCTGTCTTGCAGCCTTTCAAGGCCTGATTTACACGGGATTCGGGCAGATGAAAGAAAATTCGTGGAGGTGTCGGGATGTCTGATTCTGGGGTGGGGCGGTCTATGCACCCCTTGTATTGCCCCACCTGTCACTGTGGGGAAGTCCTGACTCCCCTATATACTAAGTGCACACAAAGCCGGCAGGGTGACAATACTGACCTTCAGGTTATATGACAGAGCTTCATTCTACACATGTGGACCCCTTCTCAAAGCCACACAAACACTGCCAAGTGTCAGTCACCCAGAATTCCGGGTAAGGGAGCGTGACTGACTTCATTTTCCCTGCAGCTTGTTTGTAGGAGGGTGAGGATGGAGCTGAGGGTTCAGCTCACATGTATGCTTACATGGGAGGTCCCGTGGTGTCTGATGCACAGTGTGGGCTTGAGGGGCAGGAAGAGAGGCAAGAAGTGGGGTGGGCTGGGATTTGAAGTCTTGGAGGCTGGCTCCACACCATCCTATTCCAGGGCTTCTAATCTTAGAAATTTCTCAAGTTCTAGATTTGACCTGTTTCTTTGGGTTGTTATGGTGATTTTATATATATACATATTTTTTTTTAATGGTAGGAGAGAATATATTTATTTTATTTTTTATGTGCCCATTTTTTATTTAATAATTTTTATTGTATTTTTTCATTACTGTTTAGTCCCCTTATACCCCCACCCCTTGCAAATCACCTCATTGTTGTCCATGCCCATGAGTCCTTTTTCTTTTTTGCTCAATCCCTCCACCCCCTTCCTTACTTCCTCACCCTTAGCTTTCATCTTGCTATCTACCAGTCTGTCTCTATTTTGCTTATTAGTTCAGTTTGTTCATTAAATTCCATATATGAGTGAAATCATATGGTATTTGTCTTTCCTTGATGTTCTTATTTCACTTAGCGTAATGTTCTCCCAGTCCATCCATACTGTTGTAAAACATAAAACTAACTTTTTTTTTATAGCCAAGTAGTATTCCATTGTGTAAATGTCCCACAGTTGTTTTATCTATTCATCTAGTGCTGGACATTTGGGCTGCTTCCATATCTTGGTGATTGAAAATAATGCTGCAATGAACATGGGGGTGCTTATTTATCAGTTTGTTTATAATTTAAAACAATTAAACATATGGTTGAGGCCCTATATTTGAATTGCCCCAGGCCTTACAATTTGGAGGCTATCTGAAAATGTTCTGGAGTGGGTTCAGTTTAGAACCTTTTATAGTCTTACATCCATGACTTACATCCATAATTAAGAACCCAGCAACACAATGGACTTTACTGTAGGGAGGATTCATTCTTCTTTATCAATTTCCAATCCTGTTAACTGATGTATCTTTATTCTCCAAGTGACCTTTTAATTTGCTGCATAGTTTTTTTAATTCACCATAATTCCAAGAATCTTCATATGGAAATCATAAAATAGCTCAGATAATTGGCTCAAAAGCAGTCAAAGAACATAGGATTTAAAGAGTCTCTTTGTGTGTTATAGAAATGGTTTTATATGTATAATCCCAGCAAGATGAATATTGCAACCATTTTCTTGATTTTGTGGAGATTACATATAAAATCTCATTTATACTACATATGAAATTATATGTACCATGGTGTTGAGGATATGTAACGGTTCTTGAGAAGACATGAACCAGTTTCTTGAGAAGACATGAACCAAATGAGGAAGCAATTTAAATAATCCAGTGAGGGCAAAAATGGGAGCTGGTGCTATGAAATTTAATTGCATTATTTATGGGCTATAAGTAATATGAACTTCAGAGTCAGAAACTCTCTGACCCTCAAAATCACAGATCCAGTCATTTAAACCTAAAAAGCACAGCCCATGTTTTAGTTCAGGCTATTGCACTAAAATACCATTGACAGAGACCGTGGACTGGGAAGCTTAAAAAACAGACATCTATTTCCAGCAGTTCTGCAGGCCTGTAAGTCCAAGGTCAAGGTGCTAGCAGATTCAGTGTCTGGTGAAGCCCCTCTTCCTGGCTTGCAGATGGACATTTTCTCATTGTGTCCTCACATGGAGGAGAGAGGTCCTGAGTGAGTTCTGGTCTCTCTTTCTCTTCTTGTAAGGACACTAATCCCACCATGGGTGCTCCACCCTCATGAGCTAATCTAACCCTAATTACTTGCACAGGCTACACCTCAAAATACAGTCACATTAGGTAGTGTGGCTTCCACAGTGAATTTTGGAGGACATAATTGTACAGTCCATAACAGTCCAGTATCCTATTTTGAAGATATATAAGCTCATCTCTTGTAAGTGTTACATAGACCTTGTAAATGACATGCAAAATACTTGTTTAATATTTGAGTAGTGGTTAATTTATGTTACTTTCTACCCTCTAAAATGCATTTCAAATTGCTAAAGTTGTACAATACCTTTGATTTATTTCAGTATTGCCAGTAGGACACAGTTCTGTTTTGATTTAATAGTTGACTAGCAAGGTTGTATTTTCTGGATGTGGTCTAAAAGAACTGTAGCAACAGTGTAACCAGGGCCTATGAAAAATTAATCAGTGGATATCAATGTATTTTACTGGCCACTAAATTGCTGCAACTAAGTTGACACATCAGTATATGTCATATATTGTGGTCAATAAGTATGATCTTCAGATATTTTGCTTTGTTGTCATTAGTTCTTTCATCCTTGCTGAGAGCACATTATATGACCCTTATCGGAAATCGAACGTATTTATCACTGAATCATTGATTTCTTGGTTCACTTATTGATGTTGAACAAATCGCACATTAGAGAATATTTTGTGTGATTTAAAAACAATGTAAAAATGTTTTAAGTCGGTTTACTCAGCATCTGTGATCAAAGGTCGCCCTTTCAGTGGGTCCCTAGAACTCTTCATTGCTTAATCAGTATAACGTAAATGTTGTGAAAATAAAAGAAGCTTTGTAAGTGAAAAGGCTGCATGATTATACTCCTAACAAAACCTGACATTAATTGTGACATGGGAAATGGAAGGTCTATTAGTTGTAATTATAATTACAGGAATGCAATCTTAACTGCAGAATATTTAAGCTAAAAATGCAAAATATTAATAGAGTAGTTTTTATTCAGGAAAAAAGAAAAAAACTCAGATTAGAAGATACTGAGGAGATAAATTGATATTAGGGCCAGTTGGTGAACCAGTACAATGTAATCATGATTATATTTTATTAAATTCTAAATAGTTCGATTATATGTTTTATCGTTTCCCTTCCATTAATCTCTAGCCTAATCATGCTGCACAAAGCAATATACAAGTTTATTGTTGGTTGGCTGTATTTTTCCTGACTCCTATGTGATTTTTTCTTTCTTCCCTGAAGGCCGACTACATAAAAGGGGTTGAATATGTGTTGATGCTTCATTTGGAGTGCCCTATACAGTGTCCGTTTTCATTTTCCCATTTTTGTGCCTGCCTGTGAGTTTTTGCCAGTTCAGAATGCCCAATGAGGCAGCTGTTCTAGATATTGATCACATTTTGTTAGAGTTGTGTCAGTTGATGGGTTGTTTTTTTGTGTTTCATTTTTTTCTTTTGTTAGCTTGGGGAAGTATTTTTAAGGGTGGCAAGGTGGGCAAATGAAACTGAAGTTTCATGACTTGGAGGCATCTTTTAAATTAATTAGAGTAGTAACCCAAGAGCAGGGATGAAGCCTGGGAAGGAGAACTTTCAGGGACATGGAGAAGGTCACTGAAATGAGAAAACTGGGGAAAGTGCATAGCTTGAGCTTCCATTGTGGGGGAGGAAGAAGGAGCGGGGATGGGGGAAGCTGGCATGTTTCCAGAAGAAATTATTTCTGTATTTTTGAAGTGTGTTTATTGGGCCACTCCTGTTGGAACTGATGAGGTGTCCTTTTACTCTAAGGACATATACCACTTATGTGGTGGCAAATGTTGGTAGCACTATTTTACACTGGGAAATTGACATGAACTGTTGTTTCATAGAAATATTAACTTTTAAACTCATGAAGTCTTGGAGGTTACCTAGTTTATATCCCTGCTCCTTGTCCCTGTTGAACAGATACTATGTCACAGGTTCATCGAGTTAACTCGGCATCGGTTGCCCAGCCGATGTGCGGAACAGCCAAAACCAGAACCACAGTTTTCTTATTCTTCGCTTAGTGTGCCGTTCACAGTCTCCCTTTCTATGTAATTGTCCAAAATAAAGTACTTTAATCCATAATTAGTTACATATATTATTGATCCTTTTCTCTAATTTTTGGACTAAATATTTTTCTGTGGCTTTGAAGAGCTCTACATTACCCAGGGCAATTAAAAGTATCTGTAATATGACCGAAGGTGTGCTTCTCCTGGTCTGCATGTGGATTTCACATTCCACAGCATGCACATTTATTCTGTCCGGTGTCCATGATGTCAGATGGGGAAATACCTCGAATGATATTTAGACTTAAAATACATTATGTATTTAAAAAAATATTTACCATACACAAGACTTGAGATTGTCTTCTGGAGAATGCTGAATAATAACAAGGAAAAATGGAAAATTAATGGTCCATCCAGATCTTACATTCTGTGATTAAATGAACTTCGAGTTTGTCAGAACCTTCTTATTGGACTTCAGTCTTTGTGAAAACCTCTGATATGGCTTGATGGCCTAAAATTTAAATGGAACAGTCATTTTCAAACTTTTGTCAGTGAATCCATTTTTCACCAGAAAGAGAGGTTGCAATATATATAAGAGGAAGAAAAAGTTTACATTTGGAAAAATAAGATGGGCCTTTTCTATGCTCCATTTTTATTTTACTTTACTTTTTAAAAAACATTTTATTTATTTATTTTTAGAGAGGGGAAAGGAGGGGAAAAGAGAGGGAGAGAAATATCAATATGTGGTTGCCTCTTGCACACCCCCTACTGGGGACCTGGCCCACAACCCAAGCATGTGCCCTGACTGGGAATCATAGCCGGTGACCCTGAGGTTTGCAGGCCCACACTCAATCCACTGAGCCACACCAGCCAGGGCTTTATCCTCCTTTTTTAAATTCATTTATTTTTCACCCATGCCACCCCTCCCATGTTTGCCAGGTACTTCTTTATCACCTTGGGACTTTGATGAAGACCAACAGACAAAACTAAATTTTAAGAACGATTATCTGTCCTTAGAATGTTGAAAAATTTTATATAGGCAGAGAAATGATAGAATAAATACTGAAAAAATATTTACCTCATGTTAAACATGTGAAAACCTGGAATACATTTAACTTTTCATTTGCCAGAGCTGACCAGTTTAACTGGTACTCACAGAGGCACAACCTGACACTTTAGTCAAGAGAGTTAAATAGCTGTGGCTTTCTGAAATTGCAAGAAAGGAAGCTTTTATGTTGTAAATGCTATTCTGTGTTTCGCTGTGTTGGTGGCTACTCATTTTAGTCACCTAGTAGGGAAAGTAGGAAAGCATTTTCGTATGTTGCTTCTAGTAAGGATTGTTTGGGGGTCCCCTTGCAGGCTCTATAATATGGTTCTAAAGTGAAAGTTTCAGGATGGAATCAGCGGGTAACAGAGCAAGAAGAACATAATTAGTTTTTGCAGCCACACAGAAGTATAAATAAATAGTGCTTTGTGTGTTGGTGGTTCGGGCCTCAATAAATTGATTCAACGGGCACAAAATCAAGAAGGCTCCACTCGCCCACTAGTTTCACTCTAAACTATTATTACTATGAGTGCTACTACTGTTACTATAGTAATAGCTCAGAAATTCTGTCATCACGGTATATTATGTTTAAAACTAATTTCTTACTTATTTATAAGAAGAGATATATTGTAGGGAAATTGAACTTACACATATTTCCTAATAAATTCTCTTACATCCTTTCTGAACAATTGAGTTACACAGGCCTAATCAACCAGAAGTATTGTTCAAGAAACACGAGGAATGCACTGATTACAAAAGGAAACTATTGAAAACTGCTCCTTAAAGTCAGATGGAACAAGGGGAGTAGAAGTTAAGGCTACTGATACTTATTTCGAATGTCCAGGCCTGCCATAAACTAGCAGCTTGTCCTCTTCCAAATGGAAGACTTTAATGTTTGAAATAGGAAATAAAACACTTGACAACATTCTGCCTTAGCTCATCATTTTTATGTACATATCTTTGAACCACCTTAGAAAGTAATCCCAAAAAGAATACTGAAGTTTTTCTAAAGTTCTGAAAAAAGAATGGTATTCAGGAATTAATAATTCACTGTGTGTTCACTGTTTACTGGTCTTGCTCTGTTCCATATTTTCTCTGGATGCTAGAGTATAGGGTTCTTGATCATCTTCCCACTAGGCTATGGTATTTTAATTTTGAATTGCAAAATATGGTAGTAAATTTATCCTCTGCCATTTTATTTACCAGATATTAGAAATTGGAAGATAAATAATAAATTGTAATGACACCATTGTAGACAATGCTTCACAGGTTTAAAACCAAAAACACAGGCATTTTTCCTGTTTCTCTTCATTCCTTTTTCTATAGGCATGGTAAAGATCTCATGCAAAATAGTTTAGAGATATATACTAGGATTGTTGATCGCAACTGTTTCCCCATATGGCTTCAGGTCGCTCGAAGAGAAATGTTTTCTTGCCTCTGTAGTCAAGGATCAAGTTCCAGATGGCTGATAAAACTTATTATACGTTAAACAGTATTCGGTATGGAACTGACTCTTCACAAATCATTCCCATAATTGCTCAGAAATAGCTTTCTTTCCTCCTCAAAACTACTTTTAAGTTTATCATATTTAGTAATTTCTGGACAGTGACGGTTTTGTTTCTGTGACCTGTGGCTTTTTCCGCCTCATCCCTAACACTCCCTAACGTGGAGCCACGCGGCCTTGTCCCATTCACTGAGCTTCATTTGCTTATGGCCACATTTTCTCCTGAAACATGCAGGTCACTTCCCCCCTCTCCTAACATTGAAACTATTGCTTTGAGAAATCAAGTGGAGAATCACTTGGGAACTTAAAGGAAGGACCTATTGATCCTTCAGAAAATGTTCACATCTTATCCATTTCTCTACCATCTAAAAATAATTTTCTTTTACTCAGTGATTTGTGGATTAGTAGATCACTTAATCTCTGATTTTTAGGTGCTTCAATTGTGAAAAGTGACAGTGATGTCTTCCTAATTGATTTCATTATTATAATAGAGGCCATGGATTGACCTTCCAATTTAACTTTGTTTTTTTTTTTAATTGCTTAGTGTATCTTAGGGTTTTCCTCATTCATTTGTGAGTTAAAATAGCAGATCTCCTCAAACAGTGCCCTGGTCCACTATATCAGTTTTTCTAAGAAATACTTAAATATGCTCTAAATCTACAGTTACAGTAAGTGGCATTGGCTAGTGATTTGATTTGAGAATTGAGACTATGGTCTGGATTTACTCTTTATGCATTAACACAGGTCAAATGGACAGGGACTGCATTTAAGTCAGTAATGGAAGGCTAAAGGCTGTCTTAAACCAATCACATCAGTTTTACCCATGACGGATTGATCCCTAGGGGCAGAGCCCTGTAAGCATTTCTCTTACATGAATGGACTCTATAGAGCCTGGAGTTTCATTCATAAAATGGAGACTGAAAGGAAACACACACACTCACTCCCTCTCCTTCTCTGGAATGTTCATTTATACAGAGCTGACGGGTGTAGTGTTCCATCAGCTGCTGCTGTTGCCAGTTGACTGGAAGTAATGATTAATGCTCATTGGTCCTGCCTGCATGTAACCCGACACTATTATGGCCTTGCAGTGTTCCTAATGTATAGTGAATGAGAAGACAACATTCTCAAATCAGAAACATAAACAGGAACTGGTGGGTCTGAATTCCATTCAGATATGTCATTTCAGCCACACAGTGTTTGTCTAACTTGGACTTTACAGGCAGGAAAGGGGGAAGGGAGGCCTAATCTGCCTGTGAGTTGTACTAGCTTGAAAAGGGGGAATTAGAAGGGAGAGGGGAGCGTACTTTTATAGTCTGAGAGTTTAGTTTCTTTTTAAAGAAAACAACCAGGACGCTTAGGCCCAGAACTGCTGATTTTGAGTGGGTGAAATGAACATACAACTGTTTTTATATGCGTACCTAAGATTTGAAATTAAATAGGACAGTTTAAAGGTACATATTTGGATCTTTCCCTGCCTGTGTGTGTGTGTGTTCCATGAATGTGAACAGGAGTTGGGAAGGTAAATAGTATATTTCAAAAGAATATATTTTAGATTTAGGGCATTGTTATATTTTTTTTACACTTGAAGAATTTCTCTACTTAATTGAGTTAGTTATTTAATAGTTTAGAGAAAAAGGGAGACTTTTTATTTAATAAAATATTGTAACCTTACATATGAAAAACTTCATTAGAAACCTTTATCAAGGAACTTTTGTCAGAGTAACTAGATGACTATTGTTTTTATCATGTGTTTGTGTGACTTTTCCAGTTAATTGTTTTTGATTCTGGAAAATCTTGCAAAGATATATCTTGAAAGATACATGTGAAGAACAAAACAAAACCGAAGGATTGACAAGCTCGTGTTATTTTGATTTATTTACTATTCTTTTAAATTTAGAAAAGTATCTCTGAATGTTCCATTCTGATGATCCTTTTCAGTGTGTGGCTGGCACCGTTCACTGCCTCATCCACGGATTTTTGTTGTTGTCAGCACTGAAAATTAAACCGCCCACTCTGTGTGACACTGGCAATTTTATACTGACTCCTGGGCCTGATGCCTGCTTCTTATGTCCTATTGAGCATATTTTGTTCCCTCTTTTGTCCTCATTTTCCCTGTTTATAAAATAGACTGAATAACTCATACTTTTCTGCCTTTTGTGAGGATTCAATATGATTACGTTTGTAAAGGTACTAACACAGTATTTGGGACAGAGTCAGTGACAAAGGATCTCTGTTGCTGCGATTTGGTCTTTCCTTCTAGAGAGATCCGCAAAGACTGATAGTCCTTGAATAAGATGCCTTTATTATATGTAACATTTACAAACACATTTTTGGGGCTAGTGGAGATAAGACAAAATAAGAGATATATTCTTAACATTGAAGCAATCACTGTGCAAGACAAACGAGAGATTGTAGTATTATGTTGCGTCTGATAGTGAAACAGTCATACTGGACTTCTCACTAGCAGTATTCATGTACAAAGCAAGTCGAATAAACCACCTGAATATTGTGTTGATCACGGAGAGATGCAAGTGAGAGGGCCGAGCAGTCCACAATGTATTTATTTCAAATTGTGTAGATTCTAGAAGGTGAACATTTTTGTATTAAGGCTCACCATTAAAACTCCCTCCTCTTTAGAATTTTTTGTGGCCTCTTTTGGCAGCTCATGCCATCTTTCCTCGTATTTTCTTTTAAACTTCTTTTAACTCTTGGAGTATACCAATATCTAGGAAATAGTCAGAGTTACAACTGTGCTTATGTTTCCTATCACTTGAAAATTATTTTTAACTCTAACTTAATAAAACCTTCACGGTCTTGTAAAACTTATAAAATTGTGAGACTATTAGATCATAGAAACTAACCTTGTTTGAATCTGTTCATCATTTGTATAGGATAACCCCCATATGCTTACGAGAAGTTTGTGGTTTTAGAAGTAAAATTCTACACTGTTATTTCACATTATGTAGTCTAAGTTTTAACAGTACCTGAAGGGAGATAACTGCATTATTTTTTAAAAAGATTTTGCAAACATTATTCTAGGCATATAAAGACTACTGTAGTTCTCTTCTTCCAATTCTGTCAACTGTAGGTTCAGTACAGCTGACTTGTGGTGGGAGAGATACCCCTGTAGGTTTTATATATTCACCATTTACTGAAAATCCTAATGAGAGAGATCCCAGCTGAGTGTGAATGAGGCAATATTAAATTCATCACTCCTAAGATCTCAGCCAAGTCCAACTGTCTGACTTCTGCATATGAGATATTATTTTCACATAAAGCTTTTGTGACTGACAACAGAGAGGCCTTATAAAATTTGATTATTTTGGTGTCACATTTTCTTTATTTCTCAATGAATCCACACATACTAATCCTGGGCCTTATTTTTAGAGTCTACTTTCAGGTTTGAGCTATAATGGAGGGATCACATGGGTATAAAAAATTACCTCCCAATAGCATCCTTGTCAGGAAACACAAAATGAAATCTTCTCGCTCAGCTACATGAACCTTATTCTTGTGGCAAGTGGAAAAGCAGAGTAGAAGGATGCTGTGCCAGGATGTCTGCGAATGCATTTGCATTTAAACATATCTCCAAGAAGCTCGTGTTATTTATGCACTCTAGAAAACCTTTGGGTTTTAAACATGAAATCATGAGAGTGCCAGGAAATGAGAAAAACAAACAAACATGTAAAGTATAAAGTGTAACAAATAAAGCTTTGACAAATTGTGCCATAATACTCATCTCGAATGAGATTGGTGTCATCTTTAATTAGTTCTTGATACAACACAATGTTTCTTTAGGTAAGAGATACATGCTTTTGAAAAAGTTGTTAAAGTTCCTACATATACATCTAAATACACACACACATATGCACACATGAACATACACTCATTTTTCACCAAGTACCCAATCATTTGAGATATGTGTCAACATACACATTTTGGCTCGGGGCATTTAATGTGTGAAGTTTTTCTCCACCATCAATGTACAATATACAAGTTTAGTGGACTCAATTTTATCACATCACCTCCTTGAAGAGTTCATCAAGTGTATATTCCATCTATCTTTGCTTTTCATACACATATGAAAGCAAAATCTCATTAAAATGCATTACACTTATTCCTATTTTGCTGGGATTTCTCATTTACTCTTACAAACTTAAGTTATCACACTGAGTATTGCTCCAGAAATGTAACCAGACACATCAAATGAAAAGAGCTTTTTTTCCCCTGAGTTCAGAGTTTAGAATCTGAAATATATCCAGGTTTGTATATTCTTTGATAATAGACAATTTCGGCACATTATAGGGATATCTCAAATAGCTGTGACAAATATTTCCTCTCTGATCTGGCCTGATTTGCTCCTAGAAAGTTTAGGCAAACCATGCCCTGAAGGGAAACCTTCACTCTGTACTTCTGGGCCGCAAATCGGCAAATCAGAGCAGTGCCCAACAGTATCATATGTGCATGGTCAGAACGGCACTTTGTGGTCAAGCGCTTGGTAAAGCTTCCCAAATCAGCATCATGTTTCCCAACACAGCTTTAAAATGCAAGTTAAGAGACGAAGAACCAGACTTTTTAGTTTCATACCTGCATGTCCTGAAGAGAATTTTAACAATGTTAGCACAGATGAAGACTAATCAAATCAGGCTGTTTGGAGTGTTAGTTTACTATCCCTCTTAACTTCCCCCGCCCTAACTAGTGCATTCAAATGACAGCAGTGTTTGTCTGCTTTGCATGTTTGCAGTATATTAGATCGGCTTTCATTGCCGTAAACTCATCTGTGACAAATTATCGACCATTTAGTTTCTGCAAGCTGATTTGGTCCAGTACTGATGTCATGTTGTAGATCTTTTTGATCTCTAAGTTTCAAATACTTTTAAAAAATCCTCTGTCTTAAATTAAATTTGCATAATGCAATTTACAGATTGAGTTTAAAACTTTAAACCAAAGTTATTTACAATAGTACCCAATGTCAAGAGGTAATGCTGTACTTGACCACTCTGTCTATGAGTCTGTCTTTATTTTGCTTGTTCAGTTAGTTCATTAGATTCCACATATGAGTGAAATCATATAGTGCTTGTCTGTCTCTGAAAAGAAAGAAAAAGGAGAAAGAACTCATGGACATGGTCAATAGTGTGGCGTTTGCTAGGGTGAGAGGGGTGGGTGGAGGTGGCAGAGGGTATAGGAGGATAATAGGAATGGAAAAAATGCAATAAAAATATTTTTAAAAGAGGTAGTGCTGTAAAATAAAGCTCAACATTTGTACCTCCAAATATTTTTAATATGTAATGGAGATTCTCACTTAAACCTTGTAAATAATAAATTTATAATGAATTTAAAATCAACATATTTTAAATATCATGTTAGTAGTTAGATTGGTGAAGACTATTACAGAATAAGTACACTAATGAGTAACAGATCAACCATCTCTGTAGATACATGAATTAAGCACAGTAAATCAAGGTATAAAAATAATTTTGATGTGTAACCACTTCTAGGTTCAAGGACTGTGGTTCACTTAGTTTAAACACTTGTGAGGTTCACTTAAAAATAGATGTTTTATTAGTATTAGGTACCATACATTGAATCATCATCATTTACAGGTTTGGGTGAAATTTTGCCCAAAACTTACCCCATATGGACCTCCCAACAACCCTTTGAAGGGTATCACTGTTATTTATTCCCATTTTACAGATGTGGAGGTTGAGAGTTAGAGATGCTAAATAACTAACAAAGTGTTATATTACCCTGAAATACCAGAACTGAGATTCAAAGCCAGGTTCATTAGATGACAAAGTACACGCTTAGTAATCACTGTATTATACTAATGATCCTAAGAGTATAATCTTCAGACAATGTAAAAATGCAGGCGTCTTAACATTTGTGGATAGGTTAAACTACAGCTCACTGCCATTGCAGAATTTTGTGAGTTTTGTTCCAGAGGAAAAGACAAGCGAATACATATGCAGTGCCTTCCTTCCCTGCCACAAAGCATTTGCCTTTGAAGTCGCCGCTCAGCTAGTTGGGATCTTAGAAGAGCATTTAGCAAAAGTTAAAATGTAATGCCAAACTTCATTGGCTGGATTTTTTATTAGATAAGGTAGAAATGAAAGCAGCAGGCAATTTAATTAGCAGTAATTTTTCTGGGCAAGTCATTACTTTGATGAACTTCAGAGCAATGTTTATGGCTCCTAATTAACCATGTTAGTCATTTGATTGAATAATCACTTTGGAAATGTTTCTACAATTTGATTAGAGTCTGACCTACTCTGACAGTCATAAATTAACTGATATCACTTTAGGATAACATGACTTTAGTTACTTTAGGAGAATAAAGTCCTCTTAGCCATAATTTTTCAGGCTTCCCTGGACCATATTAAAGACACCGATTTTAAAGATAGACTGGATTTCAACAATGCCAGCCTAGCGTCTCAATTTTAAGAGCTGTATGTTAATTGTATTCACTCTAGGGTACAATAAATAGTATTAAGAGTTGGCAAAAACACAATTATATTCTTGTGAATTTTTTTCCTAAACTGCCGTTCAGTCTTCTTTTTTGTTTGTTTGGGGTTTTTTGAAATTACATCACAAGTTGGGCCTTTGGAAATGTATCAGAGGGTTTGGCTTTAGCCTTATTTATAACTTGTTAATTTGTTATATTTTAAATAGTTACTTTAAATATTATAGGTGAATAAATATTACAGAGTAAGTACAACAGAATCAAGAAAGCAGCCAGTTATATGAGTATCAATGAAATTATGGATCAAATTTTATCTGATATTAAATGTCTAGTTTTACAGGATTATGCTTATTTTGTATTATGTCAGAGCACATTTATAAAATGTTCCTTCAACTTTGAATGGTGGTTCTTTTCTGAAATGCTTGTGTTTTTTTTTCTCTCTCCCTCTTTTCTCCTCCTGTGGGGAGGAAAGACTACATTTAGTCACACACTTATATGTAATAGAGTTTAGCCTATATGTTTTCCTCTAGTTGCCTGCAGAGCCAGCCGGCTGTTTTTGCAGCCACACTCCAGCTGGGTAGCGTCAGTAAAAGTATTTTGTGGCAGGGTGTCAGCATTGGTACAACAAAATGCTTTCCTCTAAGCAGCTGCTGAGCTGATGGCAGTGTCTCTAACACTGTCCCTTCCAGACCCAGCTGCTTTGAGGGACTTTGTGACTGGCAATAAATCAAAATAACATTAAAAATTACATTGAAGTACCATTGGTTAAAAAGTTGGGATAAAAATGTATTGCTATTAAGTAATTGAAAAGATCAACTACATCGTCACCCTATTATAAGTCTGATATCAGGAAACAAGGTTAACTCTGCCTTTTGTAGGGTCAGAATTATATACACTACCTAGTACTTTATATACACAAGGCATGGTATAATACAATGTTTGATAAGGAATTTTTTTTTACTGTTTTCAACTGGTAAGCTATTGATTTCTACATACTTTTAAATGTTATTGTTATGGTGGATTGCCCCCAATTTTTTTTTTTACTAAAACCACATTTGCTAAACGTTTTTACTTTGAAAAAAAAATGCCTTGTAATTTGCTTGATACTCATCCACACACAAATTTAAAACTAAATGAGATAGACTTTAAAAGTGGAATATTCCAAACCAGTGAAGGATGACAGTTGGGCCAAATGGTGCTAATTATCTATGGCATGGAAGTCCTTGGATGGATAGCTAAAAGGAGAGGGGGTTCTTTAGATTCCCATTCATCTAAATGCTCTTTATTGCTTGTGAGGCCACATGCCCACTACAGTGGTAGAGAAGAGGACATATTCTTATATTAAATAGCACACTTGCCATGTGCATTTTATAGATGTATTTTTCATATGTTGTCTAAAACAACTTTAGTAATACCTACCAAAGATACAATTAACTCAATCACATGTATTTATACCTTCCTATAGAAACTATGTATGTTATGTGCAGCATTGGGTTTGTGGGACCTAAAACTTACAAAATTTGGGGAACCTTCTTAAAGGAAAAGAAAATGAAACTGCATATACAGAAGCTAGTAGGTTTCACAGCTCAGAAGAGACAGACTGTCGAAAATACAGAGTCCCGAAGTTTAAAACTTCATCGGTTTCACCTGAATCCACCTCCGATTATGTAAGTGAAATTTTAGATTCAGAATCAAAGAGCTTGTCACTCTAATAGAGTTTAAATAACATCTGACCCAACCCTTTATTTTATAGAAAGATCAACACAAAATAGTGTGCCTAAAATATACAACTTAATTAGCAGTAAATGAAGGACTTGAATCTGTCTCATAATCCATATTTCTTTCCTTTTCTCCCTATCAAAGCTGCTAAACATATTAAATACATAGTTATCAGTAAGAGTCAAGTTTAACCATTAACCAAGTTTATTTTCTCAGTGATGAGTTAACTTTGTCACATAGGTAACGCCTTACGCTTAGAGTAATAATGATGTTTGCTATGAAACTTTTGGGTTTCAGTTTTATAGCCTTCTCAGTTTTGAACATGACCTGTGAGTTTAACAAAATGAAAAGCCAGCCATGCTTTTATCTGGGGAGAAAAAAAAAGCAGTAACCCTAAAGGACTGGAGTAATTTTAAAAGATTTAGCAATTTTCATCTTTTCATGGTAATTTCTATCCAGTGGTCATGAAACACGCTAGGAATTAGCTTTTGTTGACTCTTGCCACGGGGTAATACACACTTAGTCCATAAGTAGTCGGAAACATATTTTGACTCATGAGGGGTTTTCAAGGGCAGCATTGTATCCACGTGGGATCGCAGGTGGAGCCCTCCTGCAGCAAGATTCATGCGATGCACCTTTGAATCCCCAAACCTGCTCCAGAGAATTCGCTCCACACCCTTCCATTTCTTGTGTGTGGGGGCCCTGCCTGCAACGGTCACCGGGCTGACGAGTTCCCCTCATGGAGGCTCTGTGTCGTTTCTGTCACTTTCTCATCTGCACTCTGCCCGCGGATAACAGCGCGTATTCGGCTGCAGACCTCGCCGTGACCAATGTCGTTTCTCCTCTTTCAGAAGTGCCTAGCTGCCACTCCATTTACATGAGGCAAGAAGGCTTCCTGGCTCATCCCAGCAGAACAGAAGTTAAGTTTTCCATTATTGAATTTTCTGGTAAATACTTGTCAAAATCATCAGACATCCCAAGGAGGCAGGCAGTTAATCATTATATTTTATGAGAAAAATACTGATGTTCCCATAACCATTATTTTTTAAAGTAAAATGAAGATTTTTCAGGTCAGAATATCATGTATTTGGTTAGCATGAGTCATGTGCACATAAATAGCTGAAAAGTGGATTTCTGTGTTCCTTTTTTTTTTTTTTGCCAATAACCACATCCTTTTTAAATAGAACATATGCTTTATACATTATCCTACGTTTACTGCTCTCAATCGAAATCTATAATCAAGGAATTTTCAGTTTTGCTTTACAGACCGAAGTCAGTAGATTTAAATGTACAGGTGTGGGTGGGCAAAAGTAGGTTTGTAGTTCATATGGAAATAACACAATAATTGATATATTTAATAATATATACAATAATTAATCAATAATAAAGGAATAAACTCTGTATTCATGTACTCACAACTATAAACCCACTTTTACCCACCCCTCTTTCTTTAAAATATCCTGGATCTTACATTTTTGGACAATAATTAAGAATAGAAATTCACATAAGAGGACTAGAGAGGGGCTTATTATCGTAGATGTGTTTATGGTAAACATGGTGGAAAAACTTTGACCCAAGGGACTTTAACATGGGCGAAGAAAAGAATATAAATGATTTTAATCTGGATATCATCCACTTTAAAGTATTTCTGGCAACTTGTACATGGTTCTTGATGTAAACAATGCATGTATTTTCAATGAGATGACTTAGATGCATCCTTTTAGGTGTGGTCTAATATTGGTTGTTTTGTATAAATGATATTAATAGAAGTAAATCCCTATGTTTAAAAGATAGTATAATGAGCTAGTAAATCCAAAATACTTGAGCTCAAAAAGTCCACACAAGTGCAATGCAGTTATTGTTGCTACTGTTGTTAAAATTATGTACCCTCAATAGAGACCAGTACATTTGAGAAATAAAATCGGGACTGTGAAATTTCTCCCTGGTGGTTAAAGACAATTAAATAAAGGTCCACAGTCAAGGATATTTGGAAAAGAAAATGATTGTGTAAAGCCGTCAGTTTATTTTGCACTTTTTTCTGTGGACTTATAGCAAAAAAGGAAAGTTAAAAAAAAAATTTTTAACTGCCTTGGCTCTTGACAATGAAAACATGAGGAGGCTAGCTTAGATATTTCTCCAAGGAAGTAAGGGGTTAAACCAAATCCATTCCAGTTTACCAGGGCAATAACACAACGTAAATATCAGCAATTCACTTTGATTCCCTTTTGTCTCATTGAATCACACTGAAAGAAAACAGGAAAGGAAGTGTTACGTTCTAAATCCTAGGTTGTCAGGCTCATGTGAGCTCTGTGCTTGGGTTAGTACTACTGCTAATAGCCAACTCTCATGTATCACGGTATGTTAGGCACTATTCTAAACTTTTACATATTAAGTCATTTAATCCTGACAACATACCTATAACATAGACGTTAAGGTAGTTTATTGTTATTCCCATTTTATAGATGAGGAAACTGGGGCACAGAAGTTAAATAACATGTCCAAGGTCACAGAGCTGAAAAATGGCAGTTATTTTCTACTTCAATTTTTGTGTTAATGATTCCATTTTAAACTGTTGGTGAGCTTCATTTCAATTGTGATTAAAGGTATCTCATCTTCTCCCACAGGCTGTATGTTTGAAAAGGGCCCCAGGCAGTTTTATGACGACACCTGTGTTGTCCCAGAAAAATTCGATGGTAGGTTTTCCACTGTGTTCGGAGTTGTGATTTTTGTGGTGGGAGCGGAGAGATCACTCTGGCCCCTCTAGACAACAGTCAACGTTCCTATTTAAAGATTTATATGCACGTCATTTATGATGCACTCAACTCTTTCTAAACTTCACCTTTTATAAATTCTCTTTCCTTCCTCCATTAAAAAGCTTTTTCTTCTGTCCCCTAAGAGATCTCATTTTTAGAGATATCACTAGAGTGTCTTTCTTGTTGAGCTTTGTGTAGTGTAAGAGGGGGCTCTCCATTGCCCCGCTGAGCTCGTGCAGCTTTTTCGAGATGTATTGAAAGCTGATCCCATAATGAACAAAGCAGAACAGAAAGCATGCTAGTGTGGACGCATGGATGACTAATGCGGCCTCTTTCCTCTTACTGTTCATGAAAAGATGCATTATGGAACACGGGACCAACATAGCTGCCGTTTGGTTAGTGACTGTTAGTCCTCCTCTTTTGTTTTTCTCTGGGAAGATGTTCTTTCCCAATGTGGCATTGTTTTGTAATTGTTTAAAAGGGAGTTAGGAAACCATTACCTTTTTATTATCGCTCCCTGTTGCAGTGAGAGGTCTCAGACATTAGAAAGGGGTGTTAGAATCTTTTTTTCTTGACAAGGGTGGCGGAAGTCGGCATCTAGAGGAAGCTTGGATGAACACTGAACAGTTAATTGATTTAGTGGTTCTTCAGAATGGCCTCCATATTTCCTGCTTTGATTGTTTAACAGGAAACGAGTCGGGGGCCTTCTGATTAGCCAATGGCACAAAGTTTGGGGATTATGGTCGTAATGACTTTGTGGCTCTCAGAAGTTGTTAACTGTCATTATTTAAACAGCAAAGTCACACTCACATTGCTTCTCAATCTCCAATTAGTGGCTTGTAGACTCCTCTGTTCTCCAGGTTTTTGCTAGTCTTATGCTGCTCAGAAGGGATGCTAAGCCTTGGGAAGATCTGTTTCCTTTGCCTTCCTTTAAGTTGCTAAATTCATTCAAGGTCATGGGGTTAACACTCTAATAGGGGACTTTTTGTAGCTTTATTTTACAATAGATGTTAGTTTTCAGCTTTGAGTCTCAGAGGCATGATCTGTGTTATTTTTAACCATTAGTAGAGCATCACAATTCTTAAAATACAACCTTTTCTCTTGAGACAAAACATAAAGCCTTTACTTCCTGGAATGACCTTTATAGTTTCATTCAGTACTAGTGAGCTTAACATTTGAAGAAATCTTGGTAATCAGTATGGGCACATAAGGAAGAAAAATAGCTCAAAACTATAGACAGGATTATGCTATCTTACAGGCCAATGTCATATAATGTTAAGGGCCACTAACTGTCTTGATTATTCCCTTTGACTTTTCAATATTCCTCAATTTTATACTAAGAAAACATTTTTGGAAGATAGTAAGAGTATATATTTTATAGGGAATAGAGAACAAGAACAGAGAATAACCAAAAGTTATATTTTCATTGTACAAGGCCAGGACAATCAGTCACATTTATAGGCAGAAGCAATCTAGATATTATAAAATCTGACAGGGTTTCAGTCTGCATAATTGCTCAACTTTTTCACATTTGTCTCCTGCTCCCATGAAAAATTTGTAAATCTTAGGAGGAAAAACTGTTAAATAAAACTGTCGTTGAAATCAATATGAAGAAACACTTCTGTATTATCTAGCTTAGTCCAAAACAGCATGACTTTTTAGCAGCTGCTGACAATAATTTTACTTTGGTTTAGGTTTTTAAAGTGTTGTTCTTTCCATAATTATTTTAAGGGTGTATCTCTGTTTACTGACCAAAGGAAAGATTTCTAAAAAGCTTGTGATTTGGTCTGGCTTATAATTCACACTTAGTGTGCATAGATGAGCTCGAATATATTGTTCCTGAATTGTTTATTTAGTGGAGAAGAGAAACTCATGCATTAACCATGATATACTGATGGGGTCTGCAATGTGACCACTTCCACATATTTTAGAGAAAGTAAGCAGGAGATACAAGTAAATAGTCAGTAGTCTTGAACTGAGTTTTTGTTTACCTGTTTGTTTATTTGTTTTTGATTTTGTTTTTTTGTAAAACTGAGATATCTGACCAGACTTATACCAGAAACATTTCAACAGTAGCGTCTTTATTGCTGTAATCTCTTTCATTGATTATTACACTATATATGAATGTCAAATAAATGTAACAAACCTATCTTGCTTGGAGACAGCTACACTCGAACAACAATTAAAAAATAAAAAATATATATAAATTTACCAGAAGCTCTGGTGTTTACGTATTTTAATTGGACTTTCAGTAAAAGTGTAGCAAGTTATATTTAAGTGAGTGAAACACGAGAAATTTTAAAAAATGCAAGAGAATTTTCATTTGCTGCCAGTTGAAAAAATGGTAGTTCCAGTACGAAGGTGTGGAGGAAAGATGATATGGTGGTGATCCACAAGCCCTGAATTGCCCCTGAGATTTTCCTAATTTATATAAAGTATGGTTTACTTAACTCACAGTTTAAGATGCTATTAAATTTGCTTTAACATATTTGCCTTAAAATATGCAATTTTTTCATGTGTGGGTCAATGAGATATTCACAAATTATAGTTTGCAGAATTTAATTTCTACAAATAAAATACCTAGTGCTTAAAGTGGATTCCTCTATCTTCAATGTTGCTCAGAACAGCAAGTAATGATATTAACAGTAAAAGCAAAGAAGTGTGATTAGGTGCTATGGTTTTGAAGAAAAAATGGAAAAAATAGCAATATAAATTTTATTTAAGTAAATGACATTCATGGGTTTATTCTGCACCTATATGCATTTGTTTTGCCCCTTATGTGTTATATATAATTGTGTGTAAGTTTGAACAGATTTCTTGTTTTTATTCAACCCCTTCAGTATTTTAAATCCATATCTAGTGGTAACATTTTTCATAGAAATCCATAAAGCACTTGTGGTTTAACCATTTAACATTGGTTTGATGTAAATTTATGTAAATATTATATTGTTAATAATAGAAACTTATTTTTTTTTTAATTTAGGAGACATCAAACAAGAGCCAGGAATGTATCGGGAAGGACCCACATACCAGCGGCGGGGATCACTTCAGCTGTGGCAGTTTTTGGTAGCTCTTCTGGACGACCCCTCAAATTCTCATTTCATTGCCTGGACTGGGAGAGGCATGGAATTTAAACTGATTGAGCCTGAAGAGGTGGGTTTAGTAGATTTGGGTTAGGAAAATCAGAAACATATATGATATTAATATACCAAATGCGTGGCTTCAGATATGTATATGATATTAATATACCAAATGCGTGGCTTTTTAAATTTTAAAACTTTAGGGAAACCCTCCAAATTTGAAGGTGGGTGGATGGGGGGAAGCATGTGTACATCTAAAATAAAATGAATATGTTGCATGCTTGTTCCAATTTAATACTGTCCTTCAGAACTGATGTTGGAAACCCACTGGAGCATCATTAGTGTAAGCCTTTATTCAGGAACACAAGGCTTGGGAAGTCTCTGAAGGAGCAACTAAGTTTGGGGTGTGTGATGGTCTTTAAGGGGGAGTGGGGACATCTCTGAGGTTCGTTTCAACTAGTTTTGGGTACAGAGGAATTGTTCTTGCAAATTGACAGTCATTATTTGGATAATCTTGATTTTGTTAAGGGGGTCGGAAGGTAATATTTGGAGTCCAAAGTGTCTGTAATAGGGACCAGGGAAGAACAGCTGTGGGGGATAAAGCCATGCAAGGGCCACAGTGGGAAATTTCCACTCCTTAGCTTTCTCTTAGGAGACACAGGTTTGGTGGGAACATTGTTTCCCTTTGCTTGTTGGTGACATTTGTTTCAAGTCAGCTGGGCGGTACACTCTTCATTGGAAGGTAGAGGTGAAGCTTAAAACTCACCGTAATGCATAAGAAATTAACAAAGTGAGAAGACTCTGGATAGAGGCAATATGGGTAAATGGACCACACATTCAACTTACCATTCAACTACCTCTGCCCACCCTCCACCATACAAATGGAGTACTTTCCTTAAGAACCCAGTTCCTTCTTGTTTTCCAGGACTAATTTTAGGCTTACGGCTTCTGTTGCTAGCATTTTGGACCCAATACAGAATGGTGACTGTTACATGAAATGTTTTCTTATCAGAGGTGCTTTCTCTGCTACCATTAAAATTGACTTTGGTTTACATTAGCCAAGAAAGCAGTGAAAGACTGGCAGCTAACATTTAAGATTGATTGCCTATTTAAGATTGATCATATTGACTAGATTCTAACCACCTCAGAAAAATAAAAAAATTCAGTAAGATATCCAGCTGGTTTTGAGCCTAAAGTGATTAGTTTCGTATACATTGGACATCTACAATCTAAGCTAGTGGGCCTTACGATACCACGTATTCAGTCACAATGAGATAATATGTTCGAATGTGAGAACTAGAAGATCCAAGTTCACATTGCTTATTAAGATTTAGAAAATTATCTGATTCAGATACGTATTAAGAGCATAATGAGACAGAGGAGCTGGTTAGCACAGTTAATTCTCCAAGTCAGAACTAGTGGCACTAGAGGGTTAGCTTAGCAACATTGTCCATGCCCCACACCGAACACACACACACACAGGGCTCGGCACCGGAATCTGAAAGTATTGCTGATCTACTATGGGCTAAATGTTTGGGTGTTTGAATTCCGTACTGTGGCTAAAGCTTAATTTGTCAAAGGAAATTAGTTTTTATGTAGATATAATTAAATGATGTAAGTGTAAAAACTGTTAAATGGGAAGCATTAACAAACTGAGACTAGGAACACTTAACATAAAGTCATTTGAAAGCCCTTTAACATGATGGGAATATGTGCTCTTTACCTCATAAAAGATGTTAATAGCCATTGTGAGAGATGGTTCCTGCTGCAACTGAGTATATTCAATAGAAACTTGTATGAAACGGTTATATATTCCCCCCATGTGTGCTTAAAATAAAGTTGAATAGGAACAGATTTTTAATTTTTTTCTATGTATTTGTTAATTTAGGGGGAAATGTTGAATTATGTCAGTAATTATTAATCCATTCAGAAAAGTAAAAATTTTTTCAATGTTTTAAAATTTTTATTTATTTATTTTTAGAGAGAGGGGAAGGGAGCCAGAAAGAGAGGGAGGGAAACACCAATCTGTGGACCGGGCTCACAACCCAGGCATGTGTCCTGACAGGGAATGGAACCTTTCATTTTGCAGGCGGGCACTCAATCCACTGAGCCACGCCAGGCAGGGCCACAGGAGTAAAACTTCTCATGCAAGTGATTAACTTATTTATGTGGCAGCTGTTGACCTTTTTGATCGGGTTTAAATTAAGTAAAAAACTTGACTAGAAGACCATTAAGTTCCATCAAATTCAGAATTTTTGTGATTTTTCTTTTTCTACACAAGAAAGAAAGAAAATGGCATCTGTTCCGTACCACAAACCAACGCTGAAACACCTTGTCTGTAGCAGACTCACAGGGTGTAAAGGGTGGGGAATTCAGAGGCAGTAGATCATTTCCAAATATGAACCGCCTGAATGGCAGCTGTGCAGTGAGCACTCAGTGTGTCCCTGAGCCTTTGTTAAACATGTGACACCCCATTCTGATGGCTGCATTTGTTCGCCGTTGCAATTGCTTCCATCGGGCCACGGCTTTGCTGTTTATGGTTATCATCTTCAGAGAGTGTTAGTGCAATTCTGCAGCCTGGGTGGCCTGTGTGCACCCTCTCCCTGTAGTACGCAGCGGATTCTGGGGAGTCTCTGTCAGCACACTCACGCACGGTGGCGTTGGGATTACTCACAGGTTCCATTTCGTTGTGTTTCTTCTTGCAGTTTGAAATGATACTGAGACTGCAGACCTGTGCTGCCTGTCTGCTGAGTGTGTTTGGGAAACGCGAGCGAGCACATAATCCTCACCATCTCCCTTTGTGAGATGGTTGAGATAATAAGACATTATTTTTGAATTAATTGTGGACCCAAACATAGTAGAGCATCTATAGGACTCGGAGGAGACGTTTTTGATGATATTCAAATTTACTGAGGTGGAAGAGGCACCAAGAAGTCTGAGAGAAACACTCCGATTGTGGTTTCCATTACTGAGTGGCAAACATGATTTTTAGAAATAAATTGAGTAATACTGGAACTATTACATTTTGCTATTTAATTCATTTGACAATAAGAGTGAATGCTATAGTGCCATCATCTTTTCACTCTCCTCACTAACAGCCAACACTTTCATTTGAAAGGAGTTTTATAAAGAAGTCACTGCAATTATTGTTACCTTCACACCCACTCCAAGCTGAAATGTTGCCATGGCTTTTAGTGGTGTTGGGTGGGTCCTATCAGGGCTGAATGGCTTTTCTTCATGGGTGGGTGGTCCAGCCTATCCTGGAAATGATTTATTGTGGAAAGAGCACTTCAACATAGGATCTACCCTCTTAAAAGATTTTTTAAATAAGAATTACTTTAAGCCATTTTTAAAATATTTTATTTATTTCTAGAGAGAGGGGAAGGGAGGGAGAAAGAGAGGGGGAGAGACATCGATGTGAGAGAGACCATGGGTTGGTTGCTTCTCCAATGCACCCCAACCAGGGGCTGAACCTGCAACCCAGACACGTGTCCTGACCGGGAATGGAACTGGTGACCTTTCACTTTGCGGGACGACGCGCCGCTAACTGAGCCACACCAGTCAGGGCTCTCACCAGACTTTTGTATGTGCAGAGCAGTATTGCTAACGTCGGCACTCCACTGTGCAGCAGGTTTCTAGAACTTACCTGTCTTGTGTAACTTCTCTGTCTCCGCAGGCATATTGGTATGTCCCATTTTCCTCAACTTTATTCAAATGCGACAAAGAGCTCTAAAAATAAACTTTATTGTGTTAGAATGTTTACAAATACATGCAGCACTGACACTTAACTGGTACCCTAACAGCTATACTCTGACTACAGCATTTAAAAAATCATCTTTCTCTCCTAGAGACTTCCACAATGTTATCTTAAAGTTTGTTGCAAGTGTTTTATTTTCTATGTGCATCCTGGTGAGTTTCTAAGAAGCAATCATTTTTATACAAACTAGTATCCAGAAACTGTTGCTTAATTTAAGGAGATATTATTATTTTATTTTCACCTGCCTTCCACGTTTGCATGCTGTGGAGTTGCCTCGCCTATGAAAGGTTTAATGATGGCCATTGTTAGGTTCTTAAAAGATATTTTATTCAGAAAGCATTGCTTGCATTTCTTATTGTCTCCTTCCCGTCTCACTACTGCTCAGATCATTTACATGGAAACAAAGTTTATCTTTGGAAAATTAGGATCCACCTGACATTATGACTGTCTGCTTGGATGTGTATGGTCCTGTCCCTGCTACACCACATTTTGGTGCCTTCACAGAAAGTTATACTGACACACGTGACTAGATTCCACTGAATCTCCTTTCAGGGAATACAAATTAGTAAGAGAGAAAATAGCACGGATCAGTATTTTTAAAAGGAAAAACAAACCCTGGAGAATGGCTATTGCTAATAAAGTGCAGAGACAGAATGATCTCTCTAAAAAGTATTGTTTCTTAGTGTATGTGACATAGTGACAACTTGGAATTTCATGGACACAAAAGAAAACACTAACCCTTTTACATAATGCTCTCTTGGGGTTGGTAGGTCTGAGTGGCAGCTGCAGTTTCTGCTCAGACTAATAAAAAGGGGAAATTAATGAGAACGTGACTCTAGCCACACTGTTCCTTACAGTGCTTTAGTTAGCCCAGACTGGTCATGGGGTGGGCGACGCACAAGCATGGAGCAACCGGGTTTTCTTAAACCTCCATTGAAGACTCTCTCTTTGCCAGATAAGTTGCTCCTCCAAAGCCACATTTATAAAGGGCTCTGATGATTTTTCAGCAAACAACAAAGTGGACATTCTGCTTTAGAGATTCATATACATGGTGACCTTTTCCACTTCCTTCTTATTTTTAGCAACCAATCCCTGTTTGCTAAATGAATGTTTAATTCTCTAGTGTAGTATTTATTGGCTACAATTTTATTTTTATGCTGCTTGAGGCAGTAAGAATTGTTTGCAGTCCAAATTACTAATTTATATACTGTTTCCTCTGCTGTACACACAATGCCACTTGTTCACTCTTTTTTTTAGTATCATGTTGGGTATCTTTTTTCTTTGTTTTATCATAACACCTTACAAAGAGGTTACCAAGCTGTTCTTAATCTATAGTTTTTAATCTGAAAACTAAGAAGAAAAATAATCTACAGTGTTTCTCAGAATGGGAAACTTGCCTCATTTTGGTGAATTGCAGCCTGTCCATTCCAGTTGTAAACACATTTCCATATTTCCATTTAATTTTGTATCCAAAACAATGGTGACAAAGAATTCTATTGTGATGTTTCAGAATAACTATTGCACATCTGGGTTAAAAAGCAAACCAGGACACAGGAAGTTAGGGTGGCTTTTGCCTCTTTGATTTGGATGTGTTTTGGAGGGGTTGGAAGTAATTAATGAATTAACTATTTTTTATGAACCATTTTAATAAGCTAATATTTAATACCACAATGTAATTCTGTTTTGGTGGCAGGTGGCTCGGCGTTGGGGCATTCAGAAAAACAGGCCAGCCATGAACTATGATAAACTTAGCCGTTCGCTCCGCTATTATTATGAGAAAGGTATCATGCAAAAGGTGAGCAGCTAATACAGCATCAGAATTCATTGAAATGTTGCACATAAATCTGCATGTTATACTTTGAAAGCCACATATTACTGCATTGCAGAAGCAAGGTTTTCAATCACTTTAACACATGCTGGGCTCTTGGTTTGGTACCTTTCTATTTACAGATTTATGGGCATCACAGACAAATATGTAGTAATATCATATACACAGTAGTAGACTTACTGGGAGTTCCTATTTCACTGTGTTTGCTAAAAAAGGTTGTTCCTGTATTAATATTATCTGTATGGATCCCCAGAAGTTGTCCATCTTCAACTATATTCTCAAGAATTACGTAATTTTGAAATGCTCTTACTTTTAGTTTCTAATACTAACCGGCTTCTTACTTTTTATTCCTTATTCTGATTCTTAAAGCATGCAGAATATTTCTTGTTCTCATTCCAAAAAACTTATTTTTCTTGCCTGAAATTTCACTTGCTTTCATTACCATCCAGCTTTATATTCTAAGTCACTTATTAAAAATAAGTATTTGATCTTATTTTATTGGTAGAATTAAGTTAAATTTATATTTTATTTCAAATGAGCTTCCCTTAATATTTGAAAGCAGCTTTTTTAAAAAGAATGAGAAAAAAACACATGAGTTACATTTAGAACATACTGCAAAATTTTTGAAGAAGGAAATGAATAAATAAAGATTAAACACTTGGATATTTGCTATTATTACATTTTCATCCTCACATGTATATTCAATTTAATTGTCTTGACTAAGTTTACAATTTACCCATTGTTTTCATTGCCATTTTATTATGCATCCTTTGGGAGGATATAAATATAGTTATACATTACAAATTGTGGCATATTTTTATGTCACCATAATGCCAAGAAAAACTGGACCAGTTGCTACATGAAACTTACTAGAACAGAGGGGAACAACATCGTTGAGTTTCCTGGACCAAAGGAAATCAGTGCTCCAGAGTTTGCCAGCTGGCAGTTAAAACTTCCAAAACCCTTGTAAGATAAGGCTGAATTAGATTCACAATTGCTTCCTATGGCCCTGAATCTCACCTTCAAAATACATAACCATTTCTTACCTGCTCCTTCGGTCTTCTGCAACTCGACTATGGGTTCATTTTTAATTCCTGCCTTTCATTCACCAGTCCCATTTGCAGCCAAATCCTTTCAGATACATCGCATTCCTTTCGTTTTCATCACCCTCCTCCCAGTTCGGGCACATCAGGTGGGCTGCACAGAAGGTGCTCAGCCAGCACCCCGGGCAGTGTTGCTCAGCAATGAAAGAAAAAGCAGTCATGTCTAGGTTTGCAGGTAGCTGCTCATTGGATCACCTTTTCAAGCAGATAGCTAGCTTCTCCAACTAAATGGTGTATTCTTACCTCAAATTTACTACACCTTTTAAATGAAAGTTAATGATTGGAGACACTCGCATTGTACCTGGCATAATAAAAGTTGTCAACCAATGGTAGCTCTGAAAGCATCTCACACCAGAAGCCAGTGTAAGCCAAGGTATATTCATTTGGCTTTTGTGTCTTGAGTCTTATGCCCTGTATTAAAAGGGGCACTCACAAAAGGCCAAAACATATTATGAGATCTCCAATCACACCTGGGCTGTCATGCCTGCCCTTAAATATTGTCAGAGGTGTTCAAACTTATACTTTTTATTACAGGTTCATATTTATTTATCCAGTTATCTCATATCCTATTTGTTTATCTCTTATTTTAATAAATTACTAAGGCAAGATGCTATCAAATAATCAAATAAAGGCATAGATGTTGAAATACAGGTAAAAATGTAGCTCCTCACATTTTTTCCATCTTAGGCTGTAGTTGCCAGAAGAAACTACTTGTAACTCTTCATTCACTTGCTAATATAGGACAGCAAGGTGCTGTATGTGACATACCCTTTCAGGTGTTGCTGTTTAATGTATTGTAAGAAAGGGTGGGTCGTTTAATGAAGCATGCACAAGGTGAAGTGTACTTGTGACCAACACAATCAAGGCTTTTTACAGTTCTTAGGGACATATATTTACTTTTCCTGCATGTGTTGGACCGTTCTACTTGAGGCTGTTCTCACACGACTCCTTCATTGCTTCACTCATTGTTCCCACTTTCTAGAATGTCTTGCCTTCTCATCTGTACCTGTTACCATATGTACTATTCTAATGGTTCAGTAAGTTCTACCGTAGTCATTCAGAGGGAAATCATGCTGTTCTTTTTTTAAAACACTGTGATGTGGAATTATATATTTCAGTGTGTAGGAAATGTTTATGTGATCCAACTTGTTGGAACTTAAAAATTATGTGTGTATGTGGTATATATAAAAATGAGAGATTAGAAAATAAAAATAAAGTGGACATAAACATGTAAAGATACTGATTGTTTCCATAGTTATGAAAGAAATAAACAGTGGAGTGATGTTTATTATATCCCATAGATTGTGTGCATTTCTATTTCAAAATGTAGAAATGCCTAGAAAAGTAGACATAAAGGTTTTAACAATGGTTATGTTTGAATGATATAATGATGGGTCATTTTTTATTTTGGCTTCATCTGTAATTTTTAATTTTCCTCCAGTATCCCTGTGTTACTTCTAAAATTCTGATAGTTAACAATATAAATATCTAGTGTTTCAAAGCACAGTGCACAAGATACCTCCTGGTTAATTCTGATTCCTCTCTCCTGCAAAATTCATGTTTTCTCTGTCTCAGCATTACGGTTTGGGTGTAACTGTATTACTAATAACAGAATGTGTAATTCCCCACATTGCTTATGAACCCTTGCAAACTCTGCAGCATTTCACATAGTCTAATAAATGTAGTAAGAGCCCTGAAAATGATTATTCCAAGGAAAACTAGAAGGAGCAGTGAGTCAAGGCAAAGTCCTTAATAGATTTTATCATCCTGATTGCACGTTATACACTTAATTCCCCACACTGACTTATCACATCATTTCTGCTTATAACCAATCAAAACAGGTTGGACAAAAAACCTCTAGAAGACAAAAGCAAGTACCTTTTTTTTCCCACAGCCCCAACAAAAGAAAGCAGGTTACTAAATGCTCTGAGATATGCAAGCTATTTATTTCATTTTTTTTCTCAGG
The DNA here is from genome assembly GCA_028533065.1 of Trachops cirrhosus. Taxonomy (NCBI): domain Eukaryota; kingdom Metazoa; phylum Chordata; class Mammalia; order Chiroptera; family Phyllostomidae; genus Trachops; species Trachops cirrhosus. The sequence goes on from CM052549.1 coordinate 20,190,619, forward strand.
ATGCTTTGAACAAAGAAACAGGTGAAAACTAGGATTTAGTATCGTAGCTTTGTTTCTGATATTGCCTATTTTTATTTGTATGGTAAATTTACCATTTCACTTTTATGAACTTAATTTCCTTTTTATAAAGGACCAAAGTGAATATATTTAGGCCAGGCTTCTCTGATTTGCCATGCAGTGTACCAGAGACTCCCATCTCTATCTCATTCTCATTCTCCGCCCCGCCCCCCCCCCCCCACACACACACACACACAGAACTGAGGGCAGTTTGAGAAATACATCCAGCCCAGCCAGGCAATTCTGGTGGTTAGAGTGTAGTTCTAATTTGCTCAGGTTGTGGGTTCAATCTCCTGTCAGGGCACAAACAAGAAGCAAGCAATGAATGTATAAATAAGTGGAACAACAAATCGATGTCTCTCTCTCACTAAAATCAATAAAACATTTCTTTTAAAGAAACATATCCAAATTCATACAAATTGAGCACTGCTTTCAAACCTAAGAATATTCAGATTTTAGGATTCTCTGCATTGTTTCCTCTTCCAGGGTAAACAAATCCAAGACAAAAAAAATCTCTCTTGAGTCCAGAGGAGCAGTTCTCTTTGGTAGTTGCTTCTTTCCAAATATACACAGATAGTTCATAAACCACGAGCTCACCGCTGCCCCATAGCACAAAGCAACTAGCAGTGCCTATTTGGTGCTTAGGAACCCAGAGGTGATTAATTTTCAGCTTCCTAAAGTTACTGAATTACAGATATACCCAAAAACTTACTATCAAAGTTAATATAAGGAATTATATTGATCTTTACGCCACCCTCTACCCTGGTTTTGAGAGAACCTCAGCGTGCTTTATTAACGGTGGTAGGAGGTGGGGGGCTATATTTGTTTCACTCAATTGTTTATAATTTCCTATAGAGGCATCACTCTTCAAAATTTAAGTTTGGGACATGTCATTCCTTACAAATTATGCTACTCCATTATTTCAAGCAGCTCTCACATTTATTTTTCTCATTTCCTCCTTATGCATTGTGCACTTTAAATTCCTTTCACTTTTTTACACCTCTTTCTTCAATTTGACACTTTACACACATCCTTAACTCCTGTCTAATGCATCTTGCCTTCATTTTTAAAAGTGATGTACCCAGGATAATGCAGTCCTCTTGATCCATCTTTTATTTAAATAAGGCTATGTATCTTTTTTCCTCCTTTGATAAGAATACATGGTGGGGAGGAATCCCAGTTCATCCTGTGAGTCAGTGAATCACTAGTCTAGTCTTATTAGGAACACAACACATTTTTCTTTGAAGGTTTGGAAGTTTAGGTTTTCTATGGTTTCACAAATACAGTATTAAGAGGAGACTTCACCTTACAAGTTCAGTTATGTTTTGAGATATTACTTTTTAAAACAAAAAAAACCTTCAGTGTGAGATGCCTGCATGAAATTATTGATTCCTCCCCCCACAAATAACAATGTAAATTTACCTTTATATTAAAACAAGCTAACTGCTCAGCTTTCTAACTATATCTGGAATGAATATAAATATTAGTCAGGGGCAACATTTTGCAATTTATTTCACAAAGTAGAAACTTTTTTTTATGTCATGTGTATCTACTAATACTTGGTGGCTTTTTCTTTTGTTGTCCATCATTTCTGAGGTATTAAACCATGTTTTTGTTCTTTTCCTTCCCTGTCCTTCATCATCTGGGGTAGTGAGGATGTATGTGGTGTATTGAGGTATAATCGACATAGAACACTGTGTTAGTGTCAGTTATGCAACACAGTGATTCGATATTGGTAAATATTATGAAATGATGCCCACAGGAAATGGGGTTAATATCCAGTACGACATACCTAAGGACGGGATTTTCTCTTCCATGTTTTCATCAGGTGGCGGGGGAGAGATATGTCTACAAATTTGTGTGTGATCCAGAAGCCCTGTTCTCCATGGCCTTTCCGGATAACCAGCGCCCGCTGCTGAAGACGGACATGGAACGTCACATCAACGAGGAGGACACGGTGCCTCTGTCTCACTTCGACGAGAGCATGGCCTACATGCCGGAGGGGGGCTGCTGCAACCCCCACCCCTACAACGAAGGCTACGTGTACTAACACGGGGACAGTCGAGCAGGGCCTCCGCGCGTTCCCTCTCTTCGGGAGCTGCGGAGAATCTGAATTCTCTTCAATCTTTGTTTGATTTTTGTTGTTTGTATTTTATTTTTAAATAATAATACACAAAAAAGGGGCTTTTCCTGTTGCATTATTCTATGGTCTGCCATGGACTGCGCACTTTATTTGCGGGTGGGTGGGAGGAACCGAAACACTTATTCTGTGTAACAGGAAGGTAACGGGTGAATGGGCGGGGGTGGGGGGAGTGGGGGATTACTTTTTACTTTGGCTCGGGATGGGGTCCTACAGGTTTTAAGTATGATGACGCTATATCATGTTTATTTGACTTCATAACAACATAAGAAAATGTTCATTTTTTCCGGGTATCTATGGTACAGTTAATTCCTGTTGTGTAAATATCCACTTGGAGACTATTTGCCTTGGGCATCTTCCCCTATCATTTCTGCGTCTCTGCAAGGTGTACAAAAAAAATGTCAGTTTAAGTGTTAGAAATTACTGTTTTTGCACCTCTTGTAGAAAGGTATTTTAGAGATTGTATTTGCTGGGTTTTGTTTTGTTTTGCTTTATATATGACTCACAGAGGGTGACCGTAATATGGGTAATTCTCTCTGAAGTTCAGTAATCACCATGACTGTAAATGAGGGGCACACTTTTGGACTCTGGCTCCAAACTGAGTCACAGGCCAGTAGCATTACATGTATCTGGTGCCACCTTGCTATTTCGACACAAATCATACTGTTGTTTCAATATTTTGAAGCCCATTTCAGTTAAATAATGATGCATCATGGTCCTTGAGATCTTCATTTACATGTTACATCTGGGGTGACCATGATGCAAAAAATATCTGTCTTTTCACTTCTTTCAGTACATAAAAATATTATTTAATCATTAAGAATTAACTGTACTAAATCACATATTATGCTGTTCTAGATACAGCAAGCACTCCTTAAGAAAAATATCCAGTACACTAAATAGGTACTATAGTAATTTTTAGAGATGGTACCCATTGATATGCATCTAAATCTTTTACTGCTGTGTTATGTTGATAACATATAAATATTAGATAATGCTAATGCTTCTGCTGCTGTCTTTTCTGTAATATTCTCTTTCATGCTGAATTTACTATGACCATTTATAAGCAATGCAGTTAACTACACATAGCATTTCAGGACAAAATAGATGACTCAAACCATTTATTGCTTAAAAACTAGCTTGCGCCATGCTATGCTCTAAGCAGCTTTTATGCACATTGACAAATGAAGAGTAAGCTTCAGCTTGCTAAGGGAAACTGTGGAAACTTTTGTAACTTTCGGTGACATGGAAAATTATTTACAAACTGTCAAAATATATGAGGAAGTTGCTGTATGACATAGTGCTGGCACTGAAATTATCTGTCCCTCATGTTGTTTTGGATACTCGTGTAAATGTGATTGGATTGTTTGAAAGAAGATTTAAAGATTTAAAGTTTCAAAGGTTTTTGTTTTGTTTTTGTTTTGCATTTGGAGAAAATATTTAAAGCAGGATATGTTGTACCATTCACCTTGAAAAAAAACATAAGTAAAGGGTTTTATAATATATCTAAATAGCTTGCTAAATGATTCACGCAAGAAATGTGAATTTTGTTCAATCCACCAATATCCCAAAGGAATGACATTTTTTAAAGAGTATATATCAAAACGTTAAAAAATATCCAATACAAATCCGAAATCAACCTCAGAAAGCACTTCCCCAAGTGCAGGACAGATCGGTGAAAGACCCATCTCCTGGCTACCCATTTTCCCACGTATCCCTAAACTGAACAGCTATTGGCAAACCCACATACCATAATCACTGTTATTTACATTTAATCCTACAAAAATTCTAATTTCAATATATATGTATGTAACCTGTCATTTCAATAATTATTCCACACATGCATTATATATCATTAGGCCCATTGTGGGCTAAGAAGTATGCCTTAAAAATCTGAACTTTTATCCCCCTCACTTTGCTCATGTGGTCGTTTACTGAAAATGAATTTTAAATTATTCAGCTAAAGTTATACTGGAAAAAGAATTGACATATTTGAAGAAATTGAAAGTGGGTCTTTACAATATGGTCTAAATGAAAAGTGTATTGAGGATTCTGTTTCTTTTCTTTTCTCTCTTCTCTTTGTTTCTTTTTTGAAATCCTCTAGTTTGCCAGTGGGGAAGAATTGGGCTATGAGTTATCTTAAGAAATCAAAGGAAGAATTGGTTTCACTTATATAATATTTAAGGACAAACTATATATTTTGCTGTTTAAGGTAGTGACTCACTGAATGAAATAATTGGCCAACATTAAGGATATTTCCAATACAGAAAGGTTTAAAACATTGCATTATAAACTTTCGGGAAATGTATATACATTTTTTTTAAGTTCTGTTTTCATTCTACTTTTTGTTTGGTTGTGTTTTTATTTTCAGATAGATTAATAAATCTGGCAGCTGATTTCTGCAAGGTTCTTGTGTTCTGAATTTCTAACTGAATTGGCTACTCCTCCATAGGAATCCATTAATAATATAACATCTCCCTTCAACTTGGTAAGAGTCACTAAAGGAAACATCTCCCCTAGTATTTGCTTCCTCTTGTTGATGACATGCTAATACCCAGCAGACTAATTCCAACAAAGAATGTTAAATGCCATATAGCTAGTGAAAAATAATTTTTCTTAAGTTATGCCTGTTAAAAGTGCTTAAAAATAAAAATCTGCAAGGCTGACAGGGCAGAGCAATGTTGTCAAATAACAGAAGGATCTTGGAGGTCATTTAGACCTTTTTTACGGATTGTACGGGCATACCTCGCTTTATTGCACTTTATTGTGCTTCACAGGAGTTGCACTTTTTGCAAACTGAAGGCAAGACCCTCCACCAGCAAAAAGATTACACCTTGCTTTATTGAGATACTGGCTTTATTATAATAGCCTGGAATGGAACCTGCAATATCTTCGAGGTATGCCTGTATGAGTTTCCTGTAGATGCTATAAAAAATTACCACAAATTCATTAGCTTAAAGGAACCCAAATTTACCCTCATAGTTCTGGAGAGCAGAAATCCAAAAAGAGTCTAAAAGGGCTAAAATCAAGATGTCTGCTGGGCTTATTTCTTCCGGAGGCTCCAGGGGCCAACCCCATTCTAGCATCTTCCACTTTGAGAGTCTGGCGACAGCTCCTGGTGCCTGGCTTTTGGCTCCATCACTTCAATCTCCTTTTTTAAAAAAAATTATTGTTTGTTGGGGTAGCATTGGTTAATAAAATTATATAGGTTTCAGGTGTTCAAGTCTATAACATCATCTGTATATTGCGTTGTGTGTTCTCAATCTCTGATTCTGTGGCCACATCCCTTTCTCTCCTACCATAGTCAAATCGTCCTCTGCCTCCCTCTTATAAGGACACTTGTGATTACATTTGGGGTCCACTCAGATAATCCCGGGTGATCTCCCCATGATCTTTAATCACATCTTCAAAGTCCCTTTTGCCAGATAAATTATTCACAGATTCCTGTGATCAGGACATGGATATCGGGGTGAGGGGGCTGCTGTTACTCATCCCACCACACAGATGAAGACGCTGTATAGTAAACACACTGATTGACTTATCTATAGACAGATGTGTTCTAGTGAATTGACTGTGATTAGAAATTATTGAAGAGCATTTTTGTTTACCATTGAGATAGTTTCACAAACTCTGCATAAACAGTACCAAAAGCCTTCTATATTAAAGCTCAACTGGTTCCATCAAAGTAATATCTGGTAATTGCATCAAGCTGTTTGATTATTTAATTCCCCTTCCTGTAAACATGTAATGAAAAGGGGGGCAAAAAGGTGTGATCATTACAGAGTAGTAGCACAGTTAATTATGTTGTCCAAGCCAGGTATTTTTAAAAGTACATTTCGTTTGGTGCTAGTATGAGTTGTTACTATGCAATCTTAATATCAGCAACTGATTTCTATTAGGTATGAATAATATATAGAATATCTTTGTTACTAAAAAACAATTCTGAAATATGAGTCAACTTATCTTTATATGACAAGGAAAGAAACCTATTACCCAATATTATAGCATTTGGCTAGATCATAGGAGTTGTAAAAGGAGCCACTTGGTTTATCAAGCAGCATTTTCAGAGCTGATAATAACAACAACATTATAGAGGAAACCATTTGAGTGTTTCTTACTTGGTATCTTAAAAGACAAAACCTAAAACTGAAAAATAAGAAGTGAGTTTGAGCTATTTTCCAGTTGCACTTTGATATGAAGAAGGGGAAAGATAGAGTTATTTTAAAAACCATAGTAATTGGATAAAAATAATAAAAAAATTTAAAGAAGGCAAATGGACATACTGTGATAAGCAGTGCATAAAAGCTAAGTTTCCATAAGGTATTAGTGTCAGATACGACACTGAAGAATCTGGCCCAGTTTACTCAGAATGCAACTAATACTTTTAGGACTTGACTTTTTTTAAAAAATAAACATGATTTATTTAGAAAGATTTATTTAGAAAAATCAGTTTATGGAAAAATACAGTTTAAGAAGAGAGAATTTGATTAGAGTAGTGAATGCCTTTATAGAAATATTGATAATTTTTAGAATGTTCAATTAAAAGTATATATAGAATACCTATGGTTTTTCAATTGATCTGTAAAGTAGGGTTTTTTGTTTGTTTGTTTTTGCATATAGGCTCTAATAGTCTTATTTACTTTCATTCTAAAATTATATTTATGTTTCTATGGGAAAAATTTTTAATTCACTTGGATGTATTAAGATTATACTTATGGTTTGAGAAAACATGCTATGAAATTTATGTAATTATAGCAAAATAAATATGCTCAAAATTTAAATCTAAAATAAAAGCCCAGAAACTGAAAAGACTGGACTATCGTGATCACTCTGGGAGATGGCACATTTTAAAGCTGATAAATGCAATCTAAATTTTTGACTTGCTTCTAATCATCTGAAACATCTTAATCATTTAATTTATGATCAAAGCACTTAAGTAAAGCCTTTACTCCTATCCATTCCCAGGTATTATTCTCTTATAACAAGTCCCAGGATAACTAATAAAACTTTTTCTAGTTCTATATTCTAATCCCTTTAAATACTTAAAAAAATCCCTTCAGTAAATATATCAGAAGTTTTGGTAAATGAGCTATCTAAATAATTTCATCCGCCCTCCACCGTGACATATGGTTCCGCCCCCATCACTTGAATGGCGTCTGAGAAGCTGAGGAGAATGGCAAACCAAACTGTCATTGTGTCCAGGTCACCTGATCAAGAGCAAACTCATACACCCAACTTTTTTTTGTATAAACAACCTAGCTACTTTCTTGTTTTAGATTTTTAATGAGTTAAAAGTGTATGTGACAATGGCTCACATTTCGTTTACAGTCTTACTTAAAATTTATTTCTGTAACCATTTTGAATAGTATTTATATAAAAATATAAAAAAATCATTTTGGTAACCACCTTATGGATATTTTAAAAATAATTCAATTATCCATTAACAAATAGAGCCTCTTAAAACAAGCTATGTGAAACTGTGAAGTGAACTTCTGCATTCCTGTTTCTTTCATTTGAAATGAATTTGGTTAATGTATCATAGAGACACAAACATGAAGTACTATTTAAACACCCAAATCAAACCATGGTACATATCTGTGTATGTAGGTATGTATTTTAAGTCTTTAAGAATTTTGAAATCAGAGTGATTGGAGTACCACTTTGTTTTTCTCTTGGAGAGGGATGAGAATTCATGATCCCCTAAAAGACGGATGTCCTGATCAAATTCTTCAGGAAGATGTAAACACTGCCCTTTTGACTATGCTGTTTGGCATGGCTTCCAAAAGTAATAGATTCCCAGAAAACTTTTAAAGCATAGTAGATTCAAAGCCCATCATTCAGAAGAAGCAACAAATGGATTTTTAAAGTAGAACTGAAAGCATAAAAACTATTTTATAAAGAAATCTTAATTTTTTAAATTGTCACATTACTGCAAAGGAGATTGTGACATCTTATAAACCTTTTTATTTTCTGTGTATCCAGTAAAACTACTTGTTGAATGTAAATTTAATTGGCAGAAGAAAAATAAGAGGTGGGGAATGGGAAGAAAAATGATAATGCAAGTAGCACTACTATTATTTTTTTAAATCCTCACTTGAGGATATGGTCCTGGATTTGAAAGAAAGACTGAGAGGGAGAAAAACTAAAAAACATCAATGTGAGAGGGAAACAGTGATCCATTGCCTCCGGTACATGCCCCGACCAGGCATCGAACCGGCAGCCTTTCGCCATGCGGGTGGATGCCTCAACCAGCTGACCCATCTGGTCATGGTGTGGCACTGCCTTTTAAACTGCACAATCTATCCTACTTTTAACACTACACATATTTTACTTCATACTTAAAAATACTCTTAAACATTAATTTTTTTAACGTTTTCTATTTTAAAATATGTATATATAACTTAAACTTGTCATTTTAATCATTTTAAGTGTACAGTTCAGTGCCATTAATTACATCCACAGTGCTGTGCAGCCATGGCGGCTCCTATCACATTTAGATTCTTTCATTCTTAAAGAACTGTTAAAAATGCTACAGGAGATACTTTGGTATATTAGAATTAGAAATGTAAAAAATCCAACCTTATGCTTTCTAATAATTCACATTAGTTGTGGTTTCTTTATTAATGGTTGACCTTGATTTTATAGTGTAACTAAATAGTTTTACTTAAGAAAAATAGCCCTGGCTGGTGTAGCTCAATGGATTGAGCATGGGCAGTGAACCAAAGGGGTCTCTGGTTTGATTCCCAGTCAGGGCACACGCCTGGGTTGTGGGCCAGGTCCCCAGTGGGGGCCACATGAGAGGAAACTACGCATTGATGTTTCTCTCCCTCTCTGTATCTCTCCCTTCTCCTCTCTCTAAAAATAAATAAATAAAATCATTTAAAAACAAGAAAAATAAATATGTATAAACACTATTTCTACAAAATCCCAATGATTGTCGCAGGGAAAAATAGCTCATTATGGTAACCACCTTATTGGATGTTTTAAAAATAATTCAATTATTCATTAACAGAAAGAGCCCCTTAAAACAAGCTATGTGAAACAGTGAACTGATCTTCTGCATTTCTGTTTCTTTAGTATGAATTGAGGAATTTGGTTAATGTATCATAAGGTCACAAACATACTAAAGCTATATTTAAACTCTTTAAGACAGTGGTAATTTCATATAACATTTATGGAAAAAAATTTCCAAACAGAAACATGCTAGATTTAATAATAGTATTTAATTCATGTGAAATTAGGCTGCTGAGATAAACTGGGCAACTCTCTGCCTCCCCCACACCATATTTTTAGTCTAAGAATTATGAACTTCCTAAATTGAAACAAACCAAATATTATTTTGTGACTTTTCAAATCTCTTATAAATTCCTTTCAAAGTCTATTCCTTGAAATACGGCACTTAGTCACATACAGATTAAGGTGACTTTTTTAGAGTCATTCACTTATGGAGTACACTTTTAGTTTATTATTGCAAAGGTAGTATCTAAAGAGGTACATTTCTATTATTTAATTTTTTCTCAGATACAAAATACTAGGCACAAATGTGATACATTCCAAATTTGTTGACTTTTTACTTGTCTCATGAAGAGCTGGATTTTCAGGTTTAAATAGATGTTAGAAATAACCCATAAATTTGTCATTTTGATTATTTTACATGCTTACCTCTGAAATCTAGTATCAAGAAAATGAGGAGATAGATTTAACTGAAAAAGAAAAACTTCTTCACCAGAATTTTCTGTTTATTTTCACAAAAATTTGTGATTATGTAGAAACCCTTGAGGCAGTGTTTCTAAAACTAAAACAGGGAGAAATATGAAAATAAATATTTGGATGATTTAGATTGCAAAGAAGAAATACACTGCACACTGATTTATTAAGTAACTCATATTAGAACAGACTTTGAACTATTCATTTCAATTTGTTTTATGTTGGAAAATCCATTGATTTAATCCTTCAGAATTCTCATATATAAGTCTTCTACAAATTGGTATTAAATAGTGCTTTAAAAATCAGCTGATTATGTATGTTCTGCATCCAAATTACACTTCTTGCCCCAATAGGTGGAGTAACCCGTGTGAATCTAACACATACTTAGAGAACTATATAATGTGGTATAATAATCAGGCTGCAGTATTTCATCATTTGGTACATAGACTATGCGAAAGGAGCATGATAAAGTGTACTATGGACAGCGGGAAGCAGGGATACTTTTATTCAAATCTAATAATTGTTTAATTTCAACCAGGTACTATAAAGTCAATCATTTAATTAATCACTAAATATAAGTCCATGTGGTCCACGATACAGGAGGATGTTGAAAATTTTGCTAAACATCAAGGCAGGGCCGACTGCTGAGTCAATAACTTCCGGACTCAGTGAAAACATTGATTGAAAGCTGTGGACGTGCACCTGCTGGGATTGCTCACTGTGTTAGTGTCAGATGGCTCCAAGCAACAGTAACCAAGAGGTTTTCAAAGCCAAGGGCCCCATTTTGTAGATTCTATAGCTGCTGTTGGTAACACACCCTAGCAAGGGACCCCCTGTTCCCAACCTGCTTATGATATTCAAGAAGGGCAGTAGAGAGTACAGCATCTTTCTCGGTTATTCTAGTCTTTGATCCACTCTATCCAACAGTCCATTGCAGTGACTCTTGTAAAGCAGGAAGCTCCTAAAGTTGATACTTACCTAATACCCCAATTTGCATGGGACAATACACATATGCTGCATGGGACAATACACCTATGTTGTCCCTGCATTTTATTAACAGTGCTCGATTTTACTCTCAAAGTTTGGAAAACAAATTTACTCTTTACCTGTACCCTAACTCAGAAAGCCTGGTTAAAATGGTCTCCTCAGTTTGCCTTGAATGATGGCCTTTAGCGATTGAAACAGCATACCGTCCTCTCGGAGCAGATATCCCAGACAGGGGGACTTTCCTAGACCTGATAAAATTAGCCCGTTCCCTCTCTTCTGTACCTGTGGTGGCCCACGATAGTTGTCCTAAATTTTACTTTTCACATTCCTGTATCTTATATTTTATCAGTCAAGGAATGGTGGAAGTTTATAAGAAAAAGAGATGTAGGCATTTATCTGGGTTTTTGTGAAGTTCAAGTGGGTAGATTTTAAGGTTTATGAACTTTAGGTATGTCCTCATGAAATTGAACACACCATGACTCTAATTGTCTTCAATGGAAAAGGAGCTTACTACAAGGATAGTGAGTAAATCATAAAACTTATGGAAATAATGAAGAACGGAGCCTAAACAAATCCTAGTAGCAAGAAATAATCATCAATCTCTTCAGGTCACTGTTACTGAAATTAGTAATTACCAAGTACCTTCTGACTCTTGCATCACTTTGCTCCATCACTGGAGCCCAGAAGAGAGGACCCAAGACTGTGCCCTGGTTTGTCCTCGCTTCTTTCCTGTAAAAGAGGATGAGTTCATTCTTATAGTGCCATCCAGGCCTGGTATGAAATGGGAAGTAATTCCCTTAAGTAATTTACAAGTTAAAAAGAACTAGAATAGCCTGTTTGGTGCCCAGTCTCTCTCAGAGCCCCTAAAAATAATATAATCCATCTTCAGAATGGGAAAACTGCTGAATATAGAATGTCCTTTTTGTTCTTCCATTTTCTTCAAGAGTGCTTTGATTCCTATAAGACCTTCAAGCTGCTGACGTGGTACATGTGTGTGAAAGCAGTAATTATGAAGAACAGGGATAATGAGAATAAAACAATATGACAATATGCATACAGGATAAATAAAGTATTAGTTTGCTAGAGCTGCCAGAACAAAGCAGAGCAAACATGGTGGTTTAAATAGCAGAATTTATCTCAAATTCTGGAGACAAGGGGTCCAAAATCAGGGTGTTTGAAGTGCTCGCACCTTCTGAGGGCTGGGTCTGTTCCAGGCCTCCTCCTCAGTTTACTTAGTTGGCCTTCTTTTCCTCCTGTCTCTTTATATCCTCTTCCCTTTGCATCTGCCTCTGTACCCAGTTCCTCTTTTCAGGACACCAGTCATATTGAATGAAGGCTTACTCTATGACCTCATGTTAACTTACCTCCATAAAGACCTTGTCTCTAAATAGGGGCTCATTCGGAGCTGCTGCAGTTAAAGACTAGGCAGATATTTTGTGGGTGAGGACACAACTCAACCCGGAACAGGAATGTAGATTACGATCAAATGAAAGTGAAAGAATCTATTAAAATGAAATGTCTCATCCATTACATGTGAGATTCATATTTGAGATAAATTACAATTATATCTTCATTATATTACAAACTAATATGGAGACATTGTACATATATAACCAAGGCATTGCCTTATGTCCTCAGTAGAGGTGTTTGAAATACATTTTATTCTTATAGTCTTCTTATTCACCAGTTAACAGTTTTCCTAAGAAGATGTCATAGGAAAATATAAGTAAGAGGATTACTTCCATAATAAATTTAATGAAAATCTAAATTTAAAAAATGTAGGGGTAGTAAATGGGGAAAACAAATAATATAAAAGCAGGAAAGAGGAACATGGTACCATAATAAAACTAGTGTGTTCTTCCTGTTCTCTGGTTTTTAGTACCTAGACACTAGCTATGTGTCAGAAAAAAATCTATCAACAAAAACACTATAGACTTTTCCGAGCTAAAATGAGAACTTACACGAGGAAATTTGCATTGAGCACTACTTATCATTTAAGCACCATTGAGCAATAAGCAGCATGGGTTTACACAGAACAAATCATGCCAAACAAATCTGATTGCTTTTTTTATTGAATTACAAGATTAGTGGATGAATGCAATGTGGGAGATGTAATACATGTGGATCTCAGCAAAACATTTGATACAGCATCTCATGAACTCTAAAATGAATTCAAATCATCAGGAATATTAACACTGGGGTGAGGAATAAAAATTAAATGAAGGATTGCGAAGAAAAAGAAGTAATAATCAACCGTGGTATAGCAGCTCAGGAACACATCATTACAAGGTGCTACAGTGGTCGTGGGGTGTATTCAGCACATATTAACATTTGCACAGCTTTCTCAGGCTTGAAAGAAATAGGATAAAGCATTCTGAATGCACCCCGTGATTGCAGACATTCCCTACAATCCACTCAGGTCTAGAGGAAGGAGAAAATAGATTTGGCCTCAAACATTTCTGATGCTTTTGCAAATAGTTACTTATATCACTGGATCATTTAATTTACTTAATGCTCTAAGGTTCTGTTATGATGCTATTATTTGATCTATTTCTGTGTCACAGAACAAGTCAGTTCTTTAAGTCACCCAGTCTGCCTGGCTTTACACTAAAGATCCACGAAGAAAACACCACAAGCTCTCCTAGTGGCCTGACTTTGGAGCTTAGGAAACTTGGATTCCACTATGGTGGGTGGACTTCACATTAGATAGTGCCCTCAAGGTGCAAGTTAGTGAAATAAATAGGAAGGAGTAGAGGCATTCCAGTGAATTTCACAGTGGAAACTAAATTGGGAGGTTCTGCTAAAAGCAGTGAATCATAGCTGTGCCCTGGCACAGCTGAGAAACGCATAGGTCGAATGAACAGCGCGGGAGTAACTCGGAAAGGAGAAAAACAATCCACAGTAATGCCACAGGATGCAACAAGGTGACAGTGACAGAAAACTGTAACTTGCACATGAGTTTACATGTCAGGTATCACCCAAGAGACACAGCAGAATGCTTGATCTATTAGATGAGGTTGAAAAAGATTCATCAGCTTCTGAATATACTGCTTAAGTCCCTTCTGGAAGACTGAATTCTCTTTGGAAACATCCGTTTTGTGTGTTTTGTAGAATAATGAAAAGGTACAGAGAGAAATCAAAGCACAGTAACAAAGAATGATTATGAAGTGGCAGGTTCGGCTCATGATGAAAGATCTAAACACGTACAGTGTTACTAAAAGGGTAAGAAACTATAAAGTTCGTCTGCAGACGTGTGCCTTAACAACATCTGTTAAGGTAAGAAGCAAAAGAGAATACTTTCTAAAGGGCAGGAAAAACACTCAACTGGAAGAACTGAGCATGAATAAGTCTATACCCACATTAGTAAAAATTAAAATCCTGGAAGGGGGAGACTATACATCTGAGAATGAGTCTTCAAATTTCACCCTTTGATTAAAGAATTGACTTAAAATATCCCGTAAAATTAGAAACGTGATGGTTTTCTGAACAAGTGTTTGCCAAGAACATAAGAATAATCTCGACAGAAATAAACCATTTGAATAAAAATTCAAATCCCAATATATACTTTTATATATCCATTATAAATATAACTATTAAATCTGCATGTTCTCTCTCTTACTCTCTTCTTTTTCTTTTCTTGAGATATAACTAACCCACATGTCTCCAAATGGTTTGCGTGGGCCAGTTTCTCTCCACCAGAGCAGCGGGCATTTAGGCCAGACAATTCTTCGTTGTTGTTTTTTTTTAAAGATTTTATTTATTTGTAGAGAGGGGAAGGAAGGGAGAAAGAGAGGGAGAAAAACATCAGTGTGTGGTTGCCTCTCGCATACCCCACACTGGGGATGTGGTTTGCAATCTAGGCATGAGCCCTGACTGGGAATTGAACAGGCGGCCCTGTAGCTTGCAGGCCAGCGCTCAGTCCACTGAGCCACACCAGGCAGGACTAGTCTTGACAATTCTTGAACAAGACTCTCCTGTGTGTGTATAGCATCTGTAACCCCCAGTCACTACATGTTAATAGATCTTCCAGGATGTATAACAGTTAACAGCCTTCCACACACACACACATTTCTAAGTGCTCCTAAGGGTATCTCCTACCTCAGAAAAGCTTAAAATGTATAAATACACTCACCATAGCCATCTCAATAGTTAAGGTCTCCATATGCAGGTTTATTGTCATACCTGCTTGAAAATTCTAAGATGCCTATGGTTGTTCAGGAGTCCAATGTTATGAGAGCCTTGTATTGGGATATACGAAACTGTGTTAAGAGGCTTACAAAATAAAAGTTTCTTTCTTTCTCTCTCTACATATCTACTGTGGGACAGCTGCACTCAGGTTTCAGATTGCCCTCTGATGGTACAATATCAAGCCAGAACACTGATGGTCGTGTGGCAAAGGGGGCAGAATGTGGTATCTTTCTGCTGGCTCTGGGAGTTGCTCTGAGGTTACACCAGGACTTCTGCTCATTGTCAGTGGCCAAGAATGTCAACCAGCCATGAGAGTTCCAGGGAGTGGGCATGTATAATCTTTCTGCAGGCAGGGGAGTTTTTTTAAATATATTTTATCGATTATGCTATTACAGTTGTCCTATTATCCCCCCTTCATTCCCCTCCACCCTGAACACCCTCTCCCACCCACTTCCCCCCCTTTACTTCATGTCCATGCGTCATAAGTTCTTTAGCTTTTACATTTCCCATACTATTCTTGCCCTCCCCCTGTCTATT
>CM052549.1:20206734-20271760 GCA_028533065.1 Trachops cirrhosus
CTTGGTTGTCCGACTTCCATAAACTTCAATTTTCTGTCAGTTCTGGTTGTTATTTTGTTTCTATATCTTTGTTGTCCCTATCTTGGTTGTGCGAGGAGGCACAGTGCGTCTACCTATGCCTCCATCTTGGCCGGAAGTCTGGAGGGGCATACTTGTGATGGACGTCACCATTTAATCAAAAAATCACAGTTAACATGGTCTTGGTCTTGCTGTGACTTTGATGCACCTTCTTCAGGCATGGAGAACTGGATGACTTCCATTGGGATGACTGGGCCTTCATTTCTGGATCATAGCTGTAGAACCACAATTTATCTCCGGTTATGACCTTCTTGGGGAAATCTTGTTCACTGGTAATGGTTTGAACCAAGTCATGAGCAACTGCAGCACAACATTCCTTCTGCTCTAGCAGCAGAAGCTAAGGAACAAATTTTGCCATGACATGTTTCATGCAAAGATCCTGCATCAGAATCTCAGGCACAGTAATTTTTGGAATCCCAGATCAGCTTCTGGTTCTCACACTGTCAATTGCTGATCTTTGTTGATTGCAGCCTATGCACGTTCAACATTCTCAGGTGTTCTGCTTGTTGCAGGCCTTCCAGAACATGATTCTCAACCATCTTTGAAGTGTTTGTGAAACACTTTTATTTGTGCTTCATTCATTGCATCATCCTGAAAGCCTTCTGAATCATCCAAATAGTTTCCATGGAAGCATGTTCAAACCTAATGCAAAATTTGATGCAGATTCGCTGCTCTACTTAGTAATTTTGAATGTAAGAGCCACACAGTACACATGCTCACTCAACAGCATCTACTGCTCCCACTCACTAGTACAGTGAAGTCGTCATTGTTCATGCATGCTTATTCCAGTCCACTCTTTTGGCTGCCAAGTTACAACAATGTCGCTCATCTGTCTTAAACTGTTCTCATTATATTGACAATGGCTGGACTTTTTCTGGACAGATCTCATATATATGTGAATCAACCTGGTTTCTATTATTAATGCCCCAATTACAGGCCACAAAAAGCAAAAGATTAAAAACAGAAAGTTTAAAGGCAAAGTAGCCCTGTAATCGCTCAAGCCTCCATCACTTGGGGCCTTTTAGAAAAATTTGCATTGAGAAACAGGATATCTGAACACTTTTTGATGGCAATAGAAACCAGGTAAGCAGTAAACTCTGGTCTGGTGGCATGGCAGCATGAACAAGAACAGTAAGATGCAAAAGGCAACAGTCATAGCAAAAGCAGCAGCTTGTCAAGGCCCATCAGCAAGGTGAGCAGGAGCCAGTGGGAGAGGAGGAATCGTAACAGGACCTAAAGTTTGAGTTCAGCCAGAGTCAGCATGCATAGGTAGGCTGCACCTAAGGAGGCTGGAAGTGACCCTCTTATGCACAGGTACTTCAGAACAGAACAGGTGATTTCTCCTTTGCATGTGGAGGGCATGTTACAATGGATATACTTCTAGTACTTACATCAATTTGAGTTCTGCAATGACTTGTGTGGGACTTGGACAAATCAAAGCTTTTTGGACACTTGGCTACTTTCTCTGTCTTAAAGAGGCTCCCAGGTATTGCTCTGTCCTCTCTTTCTGTCACTTCCATCAGTCTCCTTTGTGAGTTCTCCTCGCTCTAGTGGGTTTTTTTCTAATCTCACTTTATGTATTCTCTCTGGATTATCTCTCTGAAGCCTTTGAAACTTAACACCACTTATTAAAAAACCTAATTCTTATCCCCAGCTCCAAATCCTAATTTCAATTTTACTGCTGACACCTCCAGCTGGGTATTCCACAAGTCTTTCATATTAATTGTCCCAAACATAACTCAATAATCACCCCTAACACATCCCTTCTTTCTCTGTGCTGGTTCTTCACGTCACCCTGCAAACATTTATTCTGGAAAATTTTCTAAAATACCCCCTAACTGTATTTCCCTACTCATTCTATCTGTATTCTGTATTAGTGTCTCATAAGTAATTGAAATAATAAATTGTTTAATTTTGACCTTCTATAATATGTCTTTTAATGAAATATGAAGCAAACATTAAATAATCACGTTCTAATGCTAGTTTGATAAATACGGCAATAGAACACAGAGCAATGGAATTCCAAACATCTTTTTTACAGAGACATGAGGATCAGGGATGCAGATGAGCTAGGTGTCTAGAGCTAATCTTTACTTCTTCATATTGCCCAAGTAAGGCAGTAACAGTCTCTTACTATCCTCTGTCTCTGTCATCTAGAAGCAGAAGATAAAAGCCATAAAGGTCATGTGCAGAATCATCCTGGACTATGTTGACTGGGTGACCTTGTCCAGGATAACCAGATGCAGAGCCAGAATATGTCCACTCTTTTCTGCTTCAGGGGAACTCAGTCACTTTGGTTCTGGCATAAGATTTATCCCAACTTTGCCTATAGGATGGAGGAAGGGAAAGAAGGGTTGGGTGATGTTGTTTGTTTTATCATTATACTTCAGTCAGATAGCTAGAGCTTAAGTGCTGGGTTAAAGAAGAGAAATATAAATAAACAGTATTCACTACTAAGACAGCCTTGCCCTCCCACTGAGCAGGGTAAGGCCCTGCGTTGAATCCATGTGACAAGCACAAAGGCTGAATTAGGGTCAGTAAAGTGGTCAAAAGGAAGCTATTATTAAAAATGAATAGTATTAAGGATGGGTCTTGATATAGAGAACACTTTATCAAGACTGATTTTGGCTCCAAAAAACAGAAAAGACTTTTGGATTTCATATATTTTGTCTAGTTTCCATTAAGAACATTTCTGGTTTCTGTTGTAGGCTCTGTTTTCTTTTTGTCTCCAGAGTAAGGAATCGATTTGATCCCAACTTTTGCTACCTTATTGAGGAGTGATTCTAGAACAATCATTTATAAGTTGGTGTATTGACCTGGACAACTTTCTGAGGTCTTCGGTACTACTATACATAGTGATTTTAAAAAGTTAGATAATGCTTAATTGTCTAGATGTTCTATGGGCTATTTAACCAGTTTTCCAATTTGGCTATTCAGTTGCTTCTAGGTTTTTGTGTGTTTGTTTTGAATTATTATAAATCCAGCTAGATTTTTCTTTGTACTTTTATCTTACAGGGTTTATTTTATTGTTGTCATTAAATTCTTAGGAGTGAAAGTGCTGGGTCACAGAATATGCTGTTGTGCCCTTATTTTTACTTTTGCTGAAGTTTAATCAACCATCAGAAAATCATGTCAAGGTCATTTTAGGGAAAACAACAAAGCCATATTCCTGAATAAAAGGTAACCATGCAAAAACAAATCAATGAAGTTTCTTCAGTTAAGGTTAATGACTGGAAGTTCAGGGTGTTTTATTGAATATTAGCACAGTTGACTCATTGCTAGCTACAGGAAGATGTAAATATACTCTGAACTTAGGAGGAACACTGGTGGACCTGGGGACATCTTCTCCTTTCTGCTTCTGAAAAAAAAAAAAAAACAGTTTCTGAGGATGAATAATATCTCATGTCCATAGAATCATAGAATTTCAAAGTATTTGCAAAACTGAGTATAACTGTTGGCATCAGAAGGGGATAAACCCAGGGGTGTAGCTATTGTATAGCAGGAGAAAGGAGGGATACTCACTGTATGTTTGAATCTCAGGGAGGCAACACAGAGAATGAAAGAGAGAAAGAAATAAGAGGGCAATAAGTCAGAGGAGACACAGAAGGAAATAGCCTGCTATGGTACACAGGTACAGAAGGTACAGGATCATAATGAGTATGGAAACAAAAAAAAGAGAAACCTAAATATCCAAGTTTGGAAGACTGGTTAAATACATTGAAACAAATGAAAACAATTGAATATAAACTGTACATCATATAATAGTATCATATAAGTGTTAAATTCTCTAATTTTGATAGTGTGCTAGTGTGGAAAAGAATGCCCTTTTACTTAGGAAATGAGTGCTGAGAAGGGTAAAGTACACTACCACGTGCTTGGAAACATAAGCACACACACAATGACAAGTAAAAAAATTGACTGAATGTTAACGCTGAATTTTGGTAAAGAAAATAAGGGAGTTCTTTATAATGTTATGGAAAAGTTAATGAAAATTTCATTATATTTCCAAATAAAAAGGTAAAAAAGAAAAATTAGAACACTTTATTCCCTTGGCTAAAGGTTTTAAAAGATGAATTTGTGACACAAAATGGACCAATCTAAACCCTTGTTGTAAATTTTCTATTACAATCCAGCATCAAAGATGGTCTTTGGATTCACAGTACTGGAAAATGGAAACCTGTATCTTTTATGTAGCCATGTGAAACATTTTTATTTGTCAAACTCCTCTTCTGCTACAAGATTAGACTCTTGGCCCATCTTCCTGTTCTCAGTGTTTAATTCAGGGTTTATTATGAGACCAAAGTGGAGTCAGTACTACCCAGATCTTTACATCACACTCTACTATGAATAACTAACAGTGTCTTGTCTTTGGAATTTTAATGCTAGAATAATATAAATTTAGAATTGCTTTGGTCCATATTCCTAAGTTTCAAAAAGACAGTTTATTTGCAGCAGAAGATAATGAGACCAAACATGGAATTAAGTGGAACTGTGCTAAGGAAAAAATTGCAAGAAAATTAATAAGGTATTTTTAACTCCCTTGGTCCAGTGATATCTGAGTCTCGAAGATCCAAGCACAGGCATCCGTGTTATTGTAAATTATAATAAACCAATGAATTCCCTTCACTTTTAGCTTAAATTAATTTATATTCTGTAGTTGCTGGGTTGGATTTCCTAATTTGCCAGTATGTCCAGTTGGTTAGTTATGTTGATTAACTCTTCTATACTTTTCATGATTTATTTGCTTGTCCTATCAGTTACTGAGAGAGATGTTTGAAAGTCTTTCAATATAATTCTGAAACTGTTTCTCCTTGTAGCTCTGTGGAATTCTCACAATTTATTTTGAGGCTATGTTATGATTGTCTACAAATTTAGAATTTTATTTTCCAAGTGGCTTTACCCTTTTATCATTGTGAAACACTCTTTGATCTTTTCATGATGTATTTGAGATTCTGCTTTGTCTGATATCAATGTAGTTTCAAAACTTTCTCTTATTGCTCAATGGTTCTTTTATCACTTTCATTGTTAACTTGTCTGAACTTGAATATAGAAACTATGCCCCTCGCAAGAAGCACTTGAATTTAGTTTGTAAAAGTGTTTTAATCTTCATCTCATAATTTCATTTCATTTACATTTAATGAATTTACTTACATATATGTTTAAATCCACTATCTTACAATTTGTTCTCTATTTTTTCTATCTGTTCTCTGTACCTCTTTTTCATCTAAGTCTTTTTTGTTTGTGTTTAATTATTAAACCCATAACCATCACCTTATTACACATTCGTATACTATTTTTACCATTACAACATTTGTTGACATATTAGCATCTACCCCAGAGATTATAACACTCATTTTTGATTGACTAAAGTCAAATAAAAATGAGGACTTAAAACATTGTATTTCTTTTATACAGTCAAAATCTACTTAGCTTTGCCTATAGCTTTCCAAATATATTGCTCTTCCAATTATTTTCCCTTCATCTCTATTCTTCCCTCTTGTATTAGTTTCATCTGCCTGAAGAACTTCTTTACAGTTTATTGAGACGTGGACGAGGAGACTGTCTGATCAGAGATGAGCACAGCTCTCTCCTGGAGGTGCAGATCAGGGATAACTCGCAGCTATGTCTATTTCATTCCATCTGAGAAGTTGGCGGCAGTAATCAATGTGGCTGTTAGCGCAACCACTCTCGTAGCCTGCTCTTGCTTTGTCTCTACAGCACTCTGCTGTCTTTAAATTTTGGCCTCGCTTCCTAACACTACCTGTCAAACTTTCAGATCTTTATTTTGGATTCACAGACTGAGAACCACATTGTTTTCTGTCTAGCATTCTACTTGACTCCTCTGTGGCCAAAACAGCCTCGCAGAGAGAAAAGATTACCCAGAGATTAATCTGGTTAAACTGAAACTCATGAGGTGGGAAGTTTCAGTATATGATACTCATTAGCTGATATATACCAAACACAAATAACCCTCTAAATAATGCGTACTTCCCAACACCAGGTAAATTACAAAATGTCTTTATTTCTGCTTTATGCTCAATCAGGGCACATAATTTTCTATGAAAATACTGAATTATGTTGCTGATTTTATAATATCAAGACCATTTAACATTTTTGACATTAAATTTCAAATCTGTTACCATATACATACTCTAGCTAAATATAAAAAGTTGCCGACAACCGTTCAATGGGTTTTGCCTGCACTATTCAGCTGTAACATTCCTTTGAGTGAAAAAGCACTTCATGTTCTCAGCATAAAATTCTTTGTTATTGCGAATGCGCTTCCCCCATCTGAACAGCCCAAACCGAGTTTTCTTTTGAGTTTTGTTCCTACTTCAAAGATTGTTGGCAACCAGGTAAAGCTTTATGAAAATACATGGAGCTTGTAAGTGCTGCGAAAATGCCATTTTTCTACTCTTGATATATGTCTGTAAGTGACAAATGACTTTTGATTTGTTGGTAGAAAAATGCACAAAAAGTACCAAGACCTCACTGACATCTCAACTCATACGGCTCTTACATTTAGCAGGAAAGTACCACAAATATGTACTTTTAACTAGGCCTCTTAGCAACGGAATTGATGGTGTCCCTCTTCCCATGGTCTCTCCATTTTTATTCTTTGACTACTCTCATGAGTATGTCTTTTACCAATGCTGACTCTCTCCCAAATACTTTGAAATAAAAACAAGTCAAATGATACTTTATAAAGCATTACACTAAAAAAATTAAAAACTGTCCTTTTAATGAGTTGAATCCACTGAAATAAAACAAATGCAACTTGCAACAAAATATATCTTTATCTCTCTTAGTTCACCAGAGAGAAAAAGCAGCTACCTTTATACCTTTTACCTACTCAAAAGCTTAAATCTGTTCACGTTCTTTACAGCCCAGCTCTGTATTATTGTATATTGATTGTGCCAGTGGGCACCTCCTCGTGGAGAACAATTGATTTTTCTTTGTTAGCAAAGCGATTTTAATAGTCTTCCTACAGGCTGTCATGTTTCAGGACCCCAGAAGCCAGATGCACCTGTTACCAGAACTTAGTGATCAATCGCTCAGCCCACAGAGAGTGTGCCTGCCCGCTGCTCTAAAACACCTACGCAACAATGACTCAGAAGGTGACTTTAACTCGTTTTGATAAATAGCCTGCCTGAGAGTCTCAGGTGGGTTATCTTAAGTATTTCTACCTCGGAGCCTGACATTAGGTGTTTTTTGTTAAATTGCCATTAAGGAGCGTAGTTACAAGAACAGACTTTTGCTGTTTAAGGTAACTCTAATAGCTTCATGCCAAACTTCCTTGCCAAAGAAACCAGCCCAAAGTAAAGGTCACTGCTTTGAAGAGTGAGTGATGATAATAACTCTGTTTGTATTGCCCTTGGTATTTGAAAACGGCTCTTCTGGCTAACTGCGTGGTGTGACTAAAAAGTCAAAGGTAGGACCTATAGCTATATTCGGCACTTACTCTCTGTTCTCCTCAACCAGTAGTGACAACTGTTTTCTTAGTGTTATACAAAGTGTCTCCCTCTCTCTCTGTTTTTTTTTTTTTTTACTGTTCAAGACTCTGGCCCCCAAAATGTTTCTCTGCATGTGTGGAAGCCTCTATATGAACTACAGTTATGCTAAACTCTTTGAAAACTTCTTGCAAGTCTTTAAAATGTGTCAGCACTTGAAGCTTGCAGTCATCCTACACAACAGTGTTATTAGCTAGCCTAATTTAGAAAGTTGCACATTCTCTCTTTACTTTCAGTCAAATCTTTCAAGGTGTGGAATACTGGTCATGTATTGCAAATGAGGAAATTTGAGAGAAATCCGCAAAAGGTTAACATTATTAGACCACATACCAACCTCAAATACACAGTCGGTGTTTGAGCCTCATCCCTCCCCTTACCCACAGGCTGTGCACTGTCTCTCAGCCCTGGGGACAATGTGCACCAGAGGTTGTAGAGCCCCGGCCTGTACCCCAACCACACAATATTCCTGTCACCCCAAGGGGGGCACACCATCTCGTCAGTTCAGCAAACATTTTCTTTGGGAGGTCCATCACATGTCCAGCAGCGTGGGGATAAAGTAGCAAGTTGAGAAAAACACAATCCTTGATTTCAAGAATCCAAGAAATTTGCCCTCAGGTGGGCAGAGGGAATGGTTCTGAAGGGGCTCAGCCTGGGAAACACCACCTCAGCCTGGAGGTAGGAGAATGCTTGAGAGATAAGGGTTTTGTTTAAGGCCTGGGAGCACAAATGGGGTTGCTATGGGTGTCATTGTGACTCTACTTCAAATTTGTAGGTTAAAGTCCCCGAGTACCTCACAATATGACCTTATTTGGAAACAGGTTGTTTGCAGATTGTAGCCAGGTTAAGATGAGGTCATTAGGGTGGGCCCCAATTGGAATACGATTGGTGTCTTTATAAAAAGGGAAACTTGAGACAGAGGAGACACAGGGAGAATGCCACTTGAGAACTGGATTTGTGCTGCCGCAGCCAAGGATGCTTAAAATTGCCAGCAAACCACAAAAATCAAGGAGAGAGGCTCAAACATGTTGTCCCTCAAAGCCCTCAGGAGGAATCAAACCATCCAAATATAGGCATGCCTCATTTAATTGCACTTTATCTCTTACACATTAATAAAGGCAACAATCTCCACCAGCAAAACATTCATTGACTTATTTTTTTGTGATACTTGCTTTATTGCCATGATCTGGATCCAATGCTCAATGCCTCTGAGGTATGTCCCTAGACTTTTGAAAATTCGCTAACCTTGGTTTCAGATGTCTAGCGTCCAGAAACAACTGAGACGACACTCTTGTGTAAGCCACGCGGGCTGCGGTACTTGGTTACGGCAGTCCTGGCAAACTCATACCAGGGTTTTGACAAGAATAGTGGTAAGGAGAAAAAGATTGTTTGGGTTTGGTTTGGTTTTAGGTGAGGGGAAAAAGCAAAACAAAACTTGAAGATGAGGAAGTACCTGCAGGGTGAGGAAGCAGGGAGGGCCCCCTGTACTTTTTTATTTTATTTTTAATTGTTGTTCAAGTAAAGTTTTCTGTCTTTTACTCCCATCCCAGCCCACCCCCCAATGCTCCCCACCTCCCTCCCAGTTCCACCCCCCCTAGTTTTTGTCTATGTGTTCTTTATACTTGTTCCTGTAAACCCTTCCCCTTTTCCCCTGAAATTCCCTTGAAATTCCCTCCTTTCTCCTCTCTGGTCACTGTCAGCCCGTTCTCAATTTCAGTGTCTTTGGTTATATTTTGCTTGTTTGTTTATTTTGTTGATTAGGTTCCTGTTAAAGGTGAGATCACATGGTATTTGTCTTTCACCACCTGGTTTATTTCACTTAGCATAATGCTTTCCAGTTCCATCCATGCTGTCACAAAGGGTAGGGGCTCCTCTTTCTTTCTGCTGCGTAGAATTCCATTGTGTAAATGTACCATAGTTTTTTGATCCATTCATTTACTGATGGGCATCTAGGTTGCTTCCAGCACTTGGCTATTGTAAATTGTGCTGCTATGAACATTGGGGTGCATAGGTTCTTTTGGATTGGTGTTTCAGGGTTTGAATGAGCAGCAGAGCGGCAGTTTCAGAATTGTGCTTTAATATAATTTCACATCAGAGGTAGGGATAGTGATAAAGGACAGATTTAGCGTGCCCTGGAATTTTTTGCAGGTGAAAGTCATCAAAAAAGACAAGGATGCTTGATTTGAGATGAGGATTTAAAACTGAACTTTCTTTCAAGATATAACCAACTCTGACCCTTATCTTTGTAGGAGAGGGAAGAAGTATCTGTCGTTTTGCCTGAGGGGTTAGATGCAATATGTTAGATCAATGGAAAGGAAAACATTTCAGAAATGCCTTTTCTCTCTCCACCTGTTCAGGTCTTAAGTTATTAGAACGAAGCCTACATGGCAAATCAGCAGACTTGGATTTAAGAGTCAGCTTCTCAATATACTCTGTTACGAGTTCAGTAGATTTCTCCAAATTTCTTGATTGATTGATTGATTGATTTTTTTTAATGAAAGTATTGGATGTAGTCATATTCCTTTCAGCTCTAGTAAAGAGTCTCTTTAAGGAATGGGTTGAGTTTACTTTCCTTTTAGTTGTCTTTTGTTTCATCTTGTATTTCTTTCTCAGCCTTTATGCTGTATTAACACAAACATTTGAATAACATTGAACTCTTAAAATGTGCCCACTCAAGGCTAATCCTCTAATCATTCAGTGTTTAAAGAAGTTACATGGTGTCCACAGAGACACAGATGCTGCATGAATAAATCAAGGTGTTGAATCGCATCTGCATACTGGCAACAGGAACAACAAATAGTGCAAAAAAAAAAAAAGGTCACAGATTTAAGGCAATAAAATTAACGTCAGAAACCATGGGAAATTCCAGTAACATAAATAGAAGTTAGCTTAGAAGTAAAAGGGAAAGAGGAGATGGGCCACTACAGGCAGAGGAAAAGATGAGGGGAAATGTCAGCCAGCAGCATACAGACGATGAACAGGTGCAGCCGAAGAGGTGCAAAAATTAATGATTTATTGTGGAAAATTCACATCAAGGGTCTGTTTCTAGCTTTGCTACCAAGGGGACTAAGCTCACTAAGTGAAACAAATCAGTGCTGATTACTAACATCTAGCAGTTTTACAGGGGTTAAGAGAACAGGAGGAGAAAGAGGTGACGTGGGCGTGAATGCCGTGTTTTCATGACTGAACAAATCATTCACCACGGCCGTTAAAAGGAGCCAGGGGTCAGCAAACTGCATCCTGTGGGCCAAATCGGGCTCACTCCTGTTTTTGGAAATAAGCTTTATCTGGAACACAGCCATGCCCCTGTGCATACACATTGTTCCTGGCTGCTTTTGCATTGCAATGGCAAAGTTATGTAGTGTAATGGAGACCCTTAAGCCCCCAAAGCTGAAAATACTAGTGGGTCTTTTACAGAAAAAGATCCCAATCTCTACTTTAGAGGGATTTTAACATGAATTTTAGAAAATTCTCAGCTTGGGTTAAAATATTTTTTCCCCTCTACCTGTAACGCTGTGGACCCTGGCTAGATGTTGTCACAATTCGAACTTCAGTTTTCCTTATGAACAAAATGGGCATAAAAAGAATCCCTCCCTGCTAGGGTTGTTGCTGGGACTCACTTAGTATGTGAAGCACCACAGTCCACTTTTCACATCTATCTACACTATTGCATTCCATCCCTGTTGGGGTCTCCCAGGGACTGTTGCTCTTTCTGTCACTCATGCTGACACTTAACCAGATACACGTGACCGCTGGGCATCACAATGGTCCTCCAATTTCCAAAGCTCCACAGATATTTGGGGCACTTTAGGATAGAATGAATGCCTCGTGCCACCATTCAGGTTTAAAAGGTAATGCCTCTAACGAGGCATACCAAAACAATACAAGCTTTCCTCCAAAGTTTAAAAGTTTTCAGTGAAATTGTCCTTTTGGTTTTAACTCAGAGTCCTCTTTTTCCATCAGGACTCAGAATAGGAATCTGTGGTGCTGAGCCACTGACAGGAGATGACTCAGATTCCCTCTTTCCTTTTGAAAATAAACTTGAAGAATGGAATCTAGTTGGTCACTGATGGATTTCTAGTCCCTTGGGATGAGCTCTTGCCCTGGAGGCTTCTCAGTTCTCCATGCAAATCATCTTCCCAGTTCCTCTTCATCGTTTTTTACTGACATTAGCAGACCATCTGAAATGAACTCCAGCAGACAATACAGCTTAGACTAAAGTTGGTGAGTCCTTGGCCCTATCTCTACTATTTTAACCTTTATAGTATTCAAAATAGGGTGTCCTGAGTCTATTTAAAAAGTTGATGTACTCTCACATCAATGCTAATATTTGCTATCTGATGTTCACTCTATGAATGGACTATATGCAAGGCACTGAGCTAATCACCTTAGTGCATTATTTTAATCCTCAGAAACTTCTGAGGTATTGTCATTGTTCCTCCTTTACATGTGGAAAAAAACTAAGTCCTTTTAGGAATGTTAAATAATTCACTGGGGCGACAGCAAGAGGTGGAACAAGGCCTTGAAATCAGAGCCTTCCCATTCCAAAGCCCATGCTTTCCAGTGTCACCCTGCACTATTTCTCAGTATCAGCGGTTGTGATGGGTTTGAATTCTGTCTCACGAAAAGATATGTTGAGGTTCTAACTTCCATTACCACAGAATGTGACTGTATTTGGAACTAGGGTTGTTGCCAATGTAATTTGCTAAGATGAGGTTCTAATGAGGTAGGGTGGTCCCTTAATCCAATATCCTTGGTGTCCTTTTAAGAGAGAGACACACACAGGGAGAACCTTGTGTGACAAAGAAGGCAGAGAGCAAGATGAGGAATGCGAATGGCTGCAAGCAAACCCCCAGACACTAGAAGAGCCAGCGAAGGGTTTCCCTACAGGTTTCAGAAGAAGCACGGTCCTGCCAACACCTTGATTTTGGACTTCTAACCTTCAACATTGTGAGACAATAAGTTTTTATTGTCTTAAGTCACCTAGTTTGTGGGGCTTTGTTTTGGCAACCGTAGGACATTAATACAGTGATAGAGATGGGGAAACTCTAAGGAAAAAGATATTATGACACCGTGAATAGAGAACCTCAATTGTAATATAGCCTAGAGAACCTTTCCATGTGGTTCCAAAATAAAACTTTCTAAGTAGGAAGAAAAGAGGAGGAAGAGACCAAAAAAATATATTAAAAGAACAATAGGGTTAAGAAGTGATATCTCTGATGACATCTGATTTCAAAAGGACATTCATGAGGAATGAAAGCAGGGATGTAAAACTAAAGTAAATGAATGTAGATAACTACAGATAACTCATCATTAACAAGGTTAACATTTGGTAGTTGGTGGTGGTGACCTGGGAGGAGGTAGTTACATATAACTGAATACCAAAACTAAATACAGATGGAATCTAATGTAAACGTTTTAGAGTTAGGATGACATCCAAATGTGCCATTCTAGAAATGGCATCCAAAGAGGAAAATAAACCAGAGTGATATTTAAATCTACAACCGTAAACTGCCTGATGGAAAATAGCTAACATTGCTCTCTGTTGAAATGGTCTGTTATTGTTGCCTGTCTTCTCTCAGCTGAACTCTTTTTCCAGTATTGGAATATAGCCTTTGTGTGTTCTTACTCTTCAACAGACTCAAGCCAATTACTGCTGGTTTCCATGTGGTTCCAAGTAACAGACACCTTCTGATATGTGAATGCTGTCAATGTTTCATAAAAATGTTAATCCACTCAAGAACATGTATTTTTTGTTTTGTGTTTTGCCCTAGGTAATTTTTAAGAAATGGTCAATCTACTTATGGAAATTAGAGTTGTGCTTGCAAGAAGTTTATAAAATACCGGATGTGCAAATGCTTTACATTTAAAGCCTTGGTCCTTTTTTTCTCTTTGCTTTGTAGATGCTTGGCTTCCCCTTCCTCTGACCTTGTTTACGTGACCATTCCTGCTCCTCCTTTAAGGTGCAGTGTAAGAACCACTTCCTCTGACAAGCCTTCCCAAACTGCCTGTTCCTTAGCCCTCATTAGTAATCTCTCCTGTGTGTTAATAGCACACTTTAAAAATATTATTTATTAGCCCTGGCTGGTGTGGTCCTGTGGATTGAACAGTGGCTTGTGAACCAGAAGGTTGCATGTTCAATTCCTGGTCAGAGCACATGCCTGGGTTGTGGGCCAAAGGGGTATTTTAGGCAACTGATTGATGCTTCTTTCCCTCTCTTACTCCATCCCTTCCCTGTTCTCTAAAAATAAATAAATACAATTTTAAAAAATATATTATTTATTGCATTATCTGGCATATTTGTGTGCTTACCTTTCAAATTCGAGCCCCTTGAGGTCCGGGCTATGTCTTATTAATGTTTCTATACATAGTATCTACAACAGGGTTTAGCTGGTAGTAGTCACTCTGAAGAATGAATGAAATAAGAAACGTAATTTGAGAAAAACATATTAGGAACTAAGCAAAAGAACTTATCAATTAACATTCAGGTCTCGAGATGGTCAAGGATAGGCTCAGGACTCAGGCAGAGAGAACACCAGTGAGAAGGCAGAAACGCTTCTTGCCTGTTGTGCTCCCACCTGGTGTTTACGGGAGAGCCCTCTTCACAATGAAGCTAAGATCACAGTTAAGGGGACTGGAAATTGAAGATCGGTGAGGTGGCTGTAAAAGTCATTAGCTTGCTTTCAGTGAATATAAATCTCTAACATACAGGCAGGGCATTGTAAGATTTTTATTTTAAAAAAATCTTTCTTATTCATTGTTATTCTGATTCTTTCTTCCCAATGTTGACCATGAGTCCCGTCCCCACCCCTTCATTGCTGTCACTGCTCAGTTGTTTCCTACATGCTCTCAGATTGGAGTTCATTTTCCTTTGTCAGCCTTCAGTGGCCTCTCTAAACTCATCCTAACCATTATTCCAACATCATTTCCTGTCATCTGAAAAATCCTTATTTCACTTTATTCTTTGGAGTAGATTTAATTCATTAAGCGTATCATTGAATATAATTTGATTGTTTTATTTTTGAATGAATATTTGGTAGTGCTGGCTATCACCTGCCAATGAAGCACCCAGGCCTCCTTGATATTTCTGGGAGTCCTCTGGAAGATTCTTCCTATTTTGTAGTTCTAGCAAAGTCTCTAGTTCTTTCCAAGAAGCTGGTAAAAAGGGCCTATTGGTGGTGTCAGTCACAGTTTGAATTGGGTGTACTGCTCTAGGTTATAGCTTACCCCCAATTTTGGGTGGATCAGAAGCACATTTATCTCCTGCAACACCATCAGCCTTCTGTTGTTTACTTTGTACCATCCATGTGGCACTTACACAATGTCGTCTAAACCTACTTATCTCCCAAAGGCTCCACCTCCAAGTGCCATCACACTAGGGATTAAGCATTCAACATATGCATTTTGAGGGAGACAATTCGGTCCATAGCATTTGAGATGATGGGTGGAAGAATGCCAGAGTTTCCTGAGAACTGCATCACCTTCCTGCAGAGTTCTTGAGAACCACCCAGTTCCATGTTTTAGGTTGATGTTCAAGGTGCCAGTTTCTCTGACCTTAGCTCCCCAGCCTGCCCAATGATATTATAAGCCTCTAATTTCCTGTGTTGAAAGGCTTCACACTTAGAATGCAGAGAGTAACTTTTGTTTTTATTAGCTGAACTCTGGTGGATACACTAACCTTTAATAATTTAGAATTAGAAAGCTCTATTGGACTGACTAGTTCTTGCTACTCTAAGGCTTGTTTTATCCTTGCTTCCAGAGAACTAACCCCTCTTCTTATACCTCATCTCTTCAATTAAACAGATTGTTACCTGCATTTGCTGCTAGGTAAGACAATCAAAATAGATTTAACCCTGAAAGCATTTGACACTTTGGCTGGTTAACACGTGCTAGCTTTGCGAGCACAGAAGTGAGACTTAGTTATTGTGCTGTATGCTATGGATCTACTGTGCCTCGGATATGTTCTACCTACAGTCAGTGCCCCATTTCCCAGCCAGTACCCTGAGATATGTTAGTGACAGAATGGATTCTTCCCTTGTCAGAGAGCTGTAAGAACATGGGATCCGTAGATGTATTAAAGTGAGGTGGTTGGAACACTGAAGGGAGAGGGGACAGACTTTGTTCTTCAGCCATCACATGGCATTTCCGGTACTGCTCTCTGCATCCTGCCTGGTGTTGTGAGAGAGTCCTTCATGGGTCTCTTGCATTCCTGCATGACTTGCACTTGCTTGATTTGCCAAGAAGGCAAGACCCTGACTGCTCCTTATGGGAGCTATTTCTTGGGATTGTGTTTACAGAGGGCTGCTTCAGGAGGTAAGCTAATGTATCCGTCATGACTGGCAGGAGGCCTGCTCACTGCTTACAATGAAAGTGGCCCATTCCCACATCTCAGTGTCCCTTGGCTGTAACAATCTACTGCGTGTGCAGGTATCTGGCTGGGCCTTTGCATCACTCCTTGGACTTGGGAGGGAGGCAGTAGGGAATGACACAAACATGTTGATGCTCATGCTTCTTACTGTTCTATGCACAATCAGTAAAGTCCTCTGTCTCTAAACCAGGAGTCTCCTATCTTCTGCCAGCCTCTGCAAAGCATAAACAGGCTAATTTACTACTTTTAAGTAGGATAAAATTAAATTCTAGACCTGACAGCTGGACGCACAATAGACATCCCAAATCCTTGAGAAGGGTATGCCTTTCTTCTGCTACATGATGAGTTTCTCGAGACAGAAATTTCAGTTTTATTTCATTCACTTTTGTAGCCCCACAGCTTTCTCTATTTTGCAATGATGTTAGCACTCATTAAATAGTTACTGAACAAATTAACGAAAGATATGAATACATATCGCTTTCATAATTTCCAAACATTCATTAAAATACCTCAGGACCTTTGTAGAAACATGGATAATATGGTTTGTTTCTGGAATTCTGATTAGTGAATTTTAAAAGAGATTTTATTTTATTTTTAGAGAGAGAGAGAAAGGGAGGGAGAAAGAGAGAGAGAAACATCAATCAGTTACCTCTCATACATTCACCATCCAGGGACCAAATCCACAACTCAGGCATGCACCCTGACTGAGAATCAAACCAGCAATGTTTTTCTTTGTGGGACAATACCCAACCAACCCAGCCACACCAGTCAGGGTAGTATGAACTTTTTTTAAAGATTTTACTTGTTTATTTTTAGACAGAGGGGAAGGAATGGAGAAAGAGAGGGAGAGAGACATCAATGTGTGGTTGTCTCTCACATGTCCCCTACTGGAGACCTGGCCACAACCCAGGCATGTGCTCTGACTGGGAATTGAACTGGTAACCCTTTGGTTTGCAGGCTGGTGCTCAGTCCACTGAACCACACCAGCCAGGGCTGAATTCTTTTTTTTTTTTTTTAATTGTGAGGATTAAAAACACCAGTCTGTGAAGTGACTCATATGTTGTAGAATCTCAAAATTAGTTACCTACTTCTCTACCCCATTATTTCCAAGTCATTCTTCTTCCAGTTGCATTGAGATATAAATGACATACAGCACTGTCTAAGTTTAAGGTATACAGCATCATGATTTGCCATATGTATATACAGGGGTGGGCAAAAATAGGTCTATAGTTGTGAGAACACAAAATACAGCTTATTCTTGTGTTAGTATTTATTATAAAAAACTTAAACCTACTTTTGCCCACCCCTGTATACATATAAATGATAACCACAAGTTTAGTTAACATGATCATTTTGTATAGATATCAAGAAAGAAAAAAATGTTTTTCCTTGTGATGATAACTCTTTAGGGATTTACTCTCTTAATAACTCTTAAATATGCCAGAGAACTGTTTAACTGTAGTCATTGTGTTGTACTTTGTGTCTCTAGGGCATATTTTTCTTATAACTGGAGTTTGTACCTTTGACCACCTTTATCCAATTCTACCGTCTTCACTTCTCCCAGCTAGAAATCTGAACTTTTTCTTTGTGGAGTCTACATATGTAGTATCACATAATACTTGTCTTTTTGCCCTCAGGAAAATGCCCGCAGGATCCATCCATCTTGTAGCAAATGGGACAATTTTCTTATTTTTTACAGCTGAATAATATTCCATTGTACATGTGGTATACATGGTGTGATGCATACAAATGTATATATACACACGTATATCAGAACTTGTTTGTTCATTCACACACTGATGGACACTCAGGTTGTTTCCATGTCTCGGCTGTTGTGAGTATCGCTGCCATGAACATGGGCGTGCAGGTATCTCTTCCACACAGTGTTTTCACTTTCCTTTAGCTATACTCCCAGAAGTGGCATTACTAGATCATATTGTGGTTTTCTATTTTACATTTTTGAAGCCACTGTGCTTCCAATAGTGGCTGTACCAATTTATAATTCCAAAAATAGTGCACGCAGTTTTTCTTTTCTCCACATTCTTGCCAGCATTTGCTAAATCTTGTCTTTTTGATAATGGCCATTTTAACAGGTATGAAGTGATACCTCATCATGGTTTGATTTGCATTTCCCTAATGATTGGTGATGTCCCACATCTTTTCATAAGCTATTGACCACTTATATATTTATCTATAATATATAATATTAATATGTAATGTTAATATATTAATATATAGTTAATATATATTAACTACATATATTTATATATATCAGGTCCTATATATAAAGGACCTGAATATCTTTATATATATTCGTATTTAAAATTTATAAAATTAAAATTCATCTTCAGGTCCTTTGCCCATTTAAAAAGCTGAATTGTTTATTGTTCTGCTATTCAATTGCATGAGTTCCTTATATATTTTGAATATTAACCCTTGTCAGAGATAGGGTTAGCAATACCTTCTCCCATTCCATAGGCTCCCCTTTTATTTTTCTGATCGTTTTTTTTTTTTAGTGCAAAGCTTTTCAGCTTGATATCCTCCGACTTGTTGATTTTTGCTTTTGCTGCTTGTGCTTTAGGTGCTGTCTACAAAAAATCACTGCCAAGACAAACGTTGAAGAGCTATATTGTTGTGTTTTCTTCTAGGAGTTCTATGGTTTAAAGTCTTTCACTTAAGTCTTTGATCTATTTTATGTTAATATTTGTGAGTGATGTAAAGCAGGGATTTCGTTTAATTCTTTCACATGTGAATATTTAACTTTCATAGCATGATTTATTGATGAGAATGTTGTTTCTCCATTGAGTTTTTTGGCTCCCTTATCAAATATCATTTGACCACATATGATGGGTTTATTTTTGGGCTCTTCCGACCATTAATATAAAAAAAAAGAATCATAAACAGCTTCTGTTCTCTGAATTATTTTTCTCATATTAAGAATTTCAACTTAGTTTTGACTGTGTGGCTCATTTGGTTACAATGTCATCCTGAAATGCCAAGCTTGCAGGTTTGATCCCTAGTCAGGGCACATATAAGAATCAACTAATGAATGCATCAATAAGTGGCACAACAGATCACTCAATCTCTCTCTCCCCCCTCTCTCCCTTCTTCTCTCTCTCCAAAATTAATCAATAAAAAAATAACAAGAGTTTCAACTTAACAATGCTCAAAAATTGTTGCAGTTTCTTCAAAAATTCCTGCCTGTCCTGGCTAAATCTGTGTGGAATGAAATTAGGCATTTATACGATGAATTCAAGGAACTCATAAAGTAAATATATCATCACTACATTACTCACAATTACTGTGTGCAGAGAAACTTGTCATCTTGAATGACATGGTACATCTTCTGTCCCTTTTCTGTACTATCACCTCTTGGAGTATAACTGCCTTTCGCTTTGTAATTAATGTGTCTTACACCAACTGTGAGGTTAGTGAGTGTTCAGGTTAATAATGTTTTTCAAGACAGCCCAAAGACCTCCTGTAGTTCTCCTCAGACATTCAGCAATTAAGTATCACTGGAAGCTTTTGATGCCCTCACAAGCCTAATCCTACCCAGTCTCTGGCCCATAGCTCTGTGTTAGGTAGGCTGACAGTAGTAGACCATAAAAGTAACGCAGTGAGTGGGTAAGAATGAAGTGAAATGGGCCACAGTGGTGGGGTTTGCCAGCCTTTAAGTAAGAGCTTAGCTCTTCAGTTTTGGAATGGCAGAACACACTTTGGTTTTAATTTTCTAATTTGTGGTTCTAAATGCCTCAAGATTTAGTCAAGGATTAAGCCTGTGGTTTAACTTCCTTTTTCCTGGGGGTGTAAACTGTTTGAGTCTAGCCACCAACCCATATCCCTGCAAATGAACATATTTGCATTTTTCATGTGTGTGAGCCCAGTAAATGTAGATTGCTTCCAGCTCACTGACACAGCACCAGTGTGCTTTCCATTTCGTTACCAAATAATAAAACCTCAAACAGAGGCACTGTCTTTGGAGTTAACAGGAAGCATGACTCACACCTCTAACCGCAAAAGAAGGGAAAGAGCCGTGATGCACTTCACTGCTATAAAATGCTTCTTAGCATCAACTTTGTAGCATACATTAGAAACAGTGGGCTTCCCAACGCCACCTTTCCCTGTGCGCATGGTTAAGGGCTGAAGGGCACTCTTATCTCAATCAGGGAATGTGTGAAAGAACACACATCTTGTGTTACTGGCCCCAGCACAAGGCTTTACTAGTTATGCAGGTTCCAGTCTGCATCTCTACTTATAGGTCAGGGTTATTTATTGTTTTTGAAATGGAAGGAAAAAAAAAGAAATCAACTCACATAGGCTTAAACAATAAAGGCAATATTTTGGTTCATGTCCAGGTTAGTAAACATCAGGCAATTCTGGAGTCTTGGACTCCACATTTCTTTAATTTTTTGCTTGTTGGCCTTGGTAGGACATGGCTGCAGTAGAGTCAGGGTGCATATCTCTGCCTATTGGATCTGGAGTAACAGTGTTTATCTTTAGCCAAGTATTGAATAAAAATACTAGGCTTTACTGATTAGACAAAAGTAGGTCACATGCCTAAAATTGTTCCCAATCATCAATCACTGTGCACAATGCTGGGGCTCAGGCCTGGACCCCTCCTATCCTGAACCTGTGCAAGAATGAAGGCACCTCGCTGACTGGATTAGGCTGCTTCACCATCGCCCCTCACCCTTCAGAGCTAAGAGAGTGTCACTGCCAATGTCACTGGCACTGCAGGGCACAAGGCGTGGCACTGACCTGGTGCTCACAGGGAGGACATCCACAGTGCTCACTGGAGTGTGGGCCCAAGCCTTGGCCTGAGACTGTGGAGATGTATGTTGGACACTAAGTTTCAGCCCAATTATCTTTGCGATTTTGCCAAATCCCCTGATCTGATGCCTCCATTGTATTTTAATTCCTTTTACAGAAGATGTTTTCTGCACAAGCACTCCTGGGCTTTTGGTATCTGTGTGTGTGTGTGTGTGTGTGTTTGTTTAGAACATTTGAATCTAATTCGTGCAACTTCATTCCAACACCAAAAATAATCCAGTCACTTTAAATGCCATACGGAATAAATAAATGTTTCAAAACAAATCAAACTTAATTCCCTGTAAAAATCATCAGCATTGGTTACTCTGATTAAATATGTAAGGCCAGCAAAGGCCAAGGCTTTTGGCAGTCCTATAAAGGAGAAATGAAAGGAATTAGAACGCAGGACTAAAGTCACTTTGTGAATTAGAAAGTGATGGCAGAATTGTTATTTTTATAACTTCCCAGAATAAAAAAATGTGGTCTTGCAGCTGAAACTTGGCTGGGGATCACAGCCTGGCAGGCCAAGCAAGGGCACATGTACTGTATATTTGAGCAAATGGATCATCCAGTCTCCAGCTTACATTAGCACACATTGAAAATAACCCAAACGGGAGGAAAATCTTACCACCCAGCTCAATTCAATTCAAGGGACAAATATTGATTCAGCAAGCACTCTGTCCCAGGCTTAGCATTAAGAAATAATAAAGAGGAGGAAGAGATTGAGTCTGTCATCAAGGAGCTTACTATATTAAAGAAATGAGGTAATCATCTAACATTAAAAAATAATTCTACGATGCAAGCCCTATTTTAGGAGAGAGTGATTGTATTTCAGGGTTCAGTGCTATCTGTTATGTATAATCTGTGCTAGATAGTGTGTCTGGGAAATTATATTCTAAAAACAAACAAATAAAAATTAAAAGCATGCTGTGAGTTAAACGTTATAGTTTTCTCTTAATTTAGTGATAAAATAATACAACAAAGGAAGGACGGGGTTTCCGGAGTAGCAGAGCCAACAGACAGCCTGAGGCTTTCTATGACTCTAACGTGTGTCTGTCTCCCCATGCCACGGGCCTTCCTAGGGACCTTCACCAGGTGAGCAGTTTGAGCATCTTGGTTAAACGTCAGAGTCAGAAGTGAAGGAAAAGTAAGGTCTTCATCTCCAGGGAGGTATATAGTGTGGACTCACTCTCTGACCAGATTTCAATATCTAAGATCTGTGGGAATACATACATATATGTATGTGTATATATATGTATGTATTCCCACAGATCTTTATATATAGTATATCCAAAAAGAAAATACAAAAAACTAAAGTATAAATAAATATATATAGTATACACATAAAGGTATACTATATAAGTACATAATAAATGCAATACATATATTTACTCTAGATTTTTTGTATGTATGCTTTGTTTCTCCTGGACAACCTTGTGACCTGGGCTGAATTTAGGAATATTTGGGGTTGAGGTAGGATTTAGTTTAGTCATTTTTCTGTATGTCAGTGATCTCCAAAATTTCTATTGTAAAACCCATCGAAAACACTTTTGAATATGAACATCATATATATACATATATATCTGAAGTTATCACTCCTATTCTATTATGTAAATGTAGTTATAGCTCAACTTACATGTAATTAAAAATCAGTAACAACAATAATAACAGTTACAACAATAAGTGCTATCATTTATTGATCAAGGAACTTTCTCCCAAATAATTCTAAGTGCTTTTTGTAAATTAACTTATATATCCTCTGAAGCAACCCTACACAACTGGCACTTTCTAACCCTTTCTCATTATGGAGAACATCCAGGTATAAATACACATTTTAGCTTTTTGTACCCAGGCCCCATGGATCACCTCACCCTCCAGAGCTCCTCTCAGGCAATGTCAACAGAGACCGGGTGTGGTGGTGAGTGACACAGGGAGCCTTGGTTGAATGTCCTGAGGAATATTAGAGGTGCTTGAGTGTGTGTGTGTGTGTTTAAGATTGGCAAGAGTCATTGAACATTGCTTCTTGCCTTTGATTTTTCCACAAGTTTTTTTCCCCCATTCCTGTGTCAATGCAAGAAATGACCTAACCTGTAGAAAATGCTTATGAGTTTTTTTTGAGCCAAACTGAAGACAATTGCTTGGAAGCAAGATCTCTCAAGCTCTGGAGAATGACAGTTTTACAGTTTTGTTAATACATTTGGTATTAAGAAGGGGAACTTAAGAAAGATTGCCTAAAAATTGGAGAGAGCAAGGTGAGGACTGGATTACAGGATAATTAATGAGATTATATGCTTTCTTGTGGGTGGTTACTCTTAAAATTAGGGTTTCAAAGGTCTGTTAACCTTGGTGCACAGAAACAATAGACAGGGCTTGCTTCAGGCAAAGATAAACCTTTACTGAAGACATTGTATGCCTAGGATCTGCTTACCTACCACACCTGCCCTGGTAGGAATTTATGACCAGATCACCCTGTGAGGTTACATTTGTTAGATTTATGACAGTGTCCCTTTGTTATCCATGCCTGTGATTAAACAAGTAACCTTTCTGGACCTTTATTTTCTCTTGAATAAACTTTACTTTTATCTACTCTGACTGGGTGACTCTTATGTTGTTTTCCTCCAGTATTTTTCAAAATAACATTTTTTTCAAGTTATAAATCTGTGACCTTCCCAGTTTAGAATATTTGGGGAGAAAGAAAATATGATTTAAAAAATCATGCATGTATATTTTACCAATGAAAGAAAACACTTCAAACATTTGGTATATATTCCTTACTAGTTCAGGATATTACTCTGGGTTCTAGATAAGTTTAATTCTTCAGTTAAGGCCTCCTTCCAACTCCCACCCCTAATAAATCAGCACATTTTTTCTTTATACATGGTAATTTAGTTTACTCTTTGACAGCTTTAGATATGGTAATTAAGCCAGATTTTATT
Source organism: Trachops cirrhosus (assembly GCA_028533065.1). Taxonomy (NCBI): domain Eukaryota; kingdom Metazoa; phylum Chordata; class Mammalia; order Chiroptera; family Phyllostomidae; genus Trachops; species Trachops cirrhosus. The sequence continues at coordinate 20,230,434 of CM052549.1, forward strand.
TAAGACTACTTTAGATAAGAGGAAATTTCCAACCCTTTGCCAAAAAATTTCTCATAATTTCCTTTGAAAGCCAACATATTTATGAGAATGCTTTGCAATAAATCCCTTTCATTCATATCTTCCAAATTAAAACTACATTGTGTTTTAAAGTTTTTGAAAATCATAAAAACAATTATTATTTCACTCATTCCACTGTTTAAAGATGCCTGCCTACAAGAAAGAGAAACCAGTTATATAAATATTTAATGCACTAATGCTCTTATAAAAGTATGTAGGATCCCAGTACTGGGATTAATATTGACCACCTAGATGGAGGGACCACCAAAAGAGGATCCCTAGGTCAAATATATGATGATGTCTGTCCAGAAAATATCCATCCATGTGCTAGAAAAATAGACATTTACTGAAGAAGATACAAGAAACATTGTACATAGGACAATGACACCTCCATTCCCTTCAAAGTTATGACCTTTTTGAGGAAATATGATTCATTGGTAGCTGTTTGAATCACATCAGTAGCAACTGCAGCATGATGATACTTTGCTAAGGAACAAATTTTGCCACAAAACATTTCATGCCAAGGTCCTGAGTCAGAATCTCGGACACAGTAGTTTTTGAAATCTCCAGATCATTTCCAGTTCTCACACTGTCAGTGCTGATCTTTGTTGATGGCAGCCTGTACACATTCAACATTCTCAGGTGTTCTGTTTGTTGCAGGCCTTCCAGAACGTGGCTCACTTTCAACAGATTCTCGGCCCTCTTTGAAGCATTTGTGCCACACTTTTATTTGCACTGCACTCATTGCATCATTCCCAAAAGCCTTCTGAATAATATGAATAGTTTCTACAGAGGAATGTTCAAGCTTAATGCAATATTTGATGCAGTTCGTTGATCTACTCCCTCAGTCATTTTGAATGGAAGGGCCACATAGTGCACATGCTCACTCAATGCCATCTACCGCCCCCACTGACTAGTATAGTGAAGTCTTCATTATTCCCACATGTGCATTGCTGTCCACTCTCCTTGGCTGCCAGGTTACATCGATGTCTCGCAAACCATTCTTGTTATATTAACAATTGTTGGACTTTTTCTAGACAGACCTTGTTATATGTGAAATACATCTTCTGATGTTTGTAAATGACAAGACTACACAAGTTTAGTACTGGGGTACCTAGCAGGTGGCTATTTAAGAGTAGGGTGAGACCAGAGGAAAGCAGAGAGGGAGACTAGAGAATCTGACTATGTAGAGTCCTGAATTGCACATAAAGGATGTAAGATTTTAAATGTAGACACCATCGGATAGTGCTGGAGTTAAACCCTAAATTTATTAACTTGCCTGTAGTTGATTCTTTTTCTGTAATAATAATTATCGGTAACATTTACTTCCTAGAGTTACACAGCTAATAGATTGCACAGTCAGATTAAATCTCCACATTCTAACCTCAGAGACTATACACCTGGCAAGTCCACCATAACTCTCCAGATGGGGGAGGAGAGTGAGTGTAAAATCAGGGACACGAGGTCTGCAGACAGAATGCTCGGATCAGCTCTTCTCTGAACACTTCTGTGGAATTCTTAGGGTGATGGGAGTGGTCCCTGAGATACTTTCGGGAAGTCTGCAAAGTAAAAAAATTTTTTTAAAATAATAGTAGTAGGATTATTCACTTATTTTCACTGCACTGATCATTTCATTCGTGATACAAAAACAATGGTGGTTAAACTTTCTGGTTAAAGTCCTTGGCACCAAACAGTACTAGTAGTCATTGCATTCTTTACCACCATTCATGCACTGAGGGGGCAACCATAAAATCAATCTTACTTAATCTGTCCCTGAGTTCATAGCTATTTAATATCCTGTGTGAAGAAATGAGAAGTGCTCATAAAGAATCTAGTGGATATCAAGGTATGATAGCTATTTTAAAAGCATGAGTGTGATTGTTTCCATTGTAAGTTTCCATCTCTTTCCGGAGCCCTGGTTTTAATGAAAAGGATGGTGGACAGACAAAAACGGTGACCATTCAGACTTGGCTGGTAGACAGATTTTCTTTAAACTGAAGAAAGTGAGCCTATTGCTTAAAAAAAATAGAACAAAGAAACAAACAAAACCCCCCAAAAAACAACTAACAGTGTTTGTTGCCAGGGGTAAAATTTAAGTGTTGAAGAGATAATTATAAGTTTGAAAAATTTGTACCCTCCACTTTCCAATATTAAAAGACTTTTCTGATGAGATTAGTGGTGATATTGATGGATGTGATTTTTAAAATATTGCATAATAAACTGGCTCAATATTTGGAAGATTCCATAATTCAATAAGTTATTAATATCTAAGTGGCCAAATGCATGATATTATGTGATAACAGATACATTCAAAGTGTATGATAAGCCACTGGAGTTTAATGCAGCACTAATTATAGAAAATTTATTGATATGATTTCAGTTATTACATTGTAACTAATTTTAAGAAATGACTACTTGAGTTTTGCTATGATGTTGAAGAAGATATTTATAATTATGGGCAAAGGTTAATAAAATACTCCTCCATTTTTTAATAATGATAGCATGAAGAAGGGTTTTCTTCATTCACTTCAACCCAAACAGCAAATTATATCGGATTGAATGCAGGCACAGATATGAGACTCCAGTTGTCTTTTATTAAGCCAGACATTAAAGAGATCCACAAATATTTGAAACAACAGCACTAAGTTTTTAAGGTATAGTTATATTTCATAAAAGATATTTATATTTCAGATATTTATAAAAGAATAAAAAAGTTTTATAAAAAAAATATGCCCTGGCTAGTGTGGCTCAGTTTGTTGGGTGCATATTGTCCTGGAAAGTGAAAGGTCACCAGTCTGATCCCCAGTCAGAGCACATGCCTGAGTTGTGTGTTCAATCCCTTGTTGGAATGCATATGAGAGGAAAATAAATAAGAAAATTCGCAGCTCTAGGAATAACAATAAAGATCTAGAGAAAGGTTCTGATAGAAGAGAAGACAAAATCTAGAAGTCTTGACTGACTACATGGAAGTATAGGAAGAGGGTAGATTTTGAGGAGAATGCCAATTTTCTGAATGTGATGACTCTAAAAGTTATTTTGCATGTTATTATGATAAAAAGCACAGGAGGAATAGACTTGGAAGCTGTGGAAAGGTAAATGATGATTTCGGTTTCATACAAGTTGATTTGGAACTTATAGAGGATGTACACTTAATGACCTTGATTTGGATGTTGGAAATATGAGTCAACTCCTAGGGAAGTTGACTGGGCAAGGGATGTGAGTTTGGGAGGTATTAGCAACTCCATGTATAAACTGAAAAGATGGGCAAAATGAACTAGGGAAAACATGTATAAAGATAAAAGAAGGAAAGTCACAACCAGCCCATCATTCTCAGGACAGGTGGGGTAAGACAAAGATAAAAATAATACAAGGAATAAACTATCAGAGAGTTAGAAAGAAAAGAGAATGTTTTGGAGGGTGTGTGATGAAGCTTTTGAAGAGTCTAAATGCTGCAGAAACAAAGTTGGAGAAAAACTCGAGATCCCATTAGTTTAGGCCAGTAGTTCTCCTACGAAGGTCTAAGCCGATGGTCCTCAAACTAGAGCAGACATCAGAACAGTGAGATCAAAATGTGGATCTAGCTGTTACCACTCATATTCCTTACGAAACTTGACTTTGAAGATGGATAGGGGTGTTGCTGCTTAAGATGAAGGATATTGGGAGAAATATTTGAAACTGAAATAAATAAATAAACTGGTAGTGACTTGAATATGTCTATAACTGGTATTCAAGTAGGAAAAAGACTGGTTAATTAAGGAACTTGTAAAAATGGTGTCTAGAATAGAGGTTTATAAATTACCATTGAATGATAATGTTGGGTTAAAAAAATGGCCCAGTAGGGACTACTATATACCATAAGTGCTCTAGCAGATGTTATTTCATTATCATAGTCTATACTTTTAATAATACTATAGGGTAGATAGGAGAAGAGATCTTTTTCTAAGATCTATGAAAAGGATGAGGGAATGTCTTATCTATAGTTAGGTTAATTGATACAAGGTTTGCTTTTGAAATAAATGATTGAAATTCAGAAAAGAGTGTTGGAATGAACCAATGGAGAAGGGGCTAACTATGACTTAAGGAGCTAGAGTAGTCAGTCTCTAAGATGACCCTCAGTAAACTCCATCTTCTGATACTCCGGTAATTTCCTTCATTTGCATATGGGCAGGACCTAGTGACTTGCTTCTAATGAATGTCCCAGAAGTGATGGGTATTACTTCCAAGATCAGGTTGTGAAAACACAGTGGCTTCCATCCAACGCCTTCTCTGTTGCTCTGTCTCACATTTTTTGTCCAATCAGAGGAAGAAGCCAGCCATTGCCTTTACTGACTTAAACCTCTAGTAGAATGTAATGCTGGCTTTCTCAATAATGTAAAAAAGAAGAAAATGTCAGTTACCAGATTGTGAAATTACATTTTGAATAAACAAACCTAAGTTCTACGGGGCACAGGCTTTTATATTCACTGCCTTAAGTATATCTGCCATTGTGATGTTTACCCTTAGGATCATAACGAACTTGTGAAATCTACCTGCTTACTGCTTTTCATATCCTACAGATAAAGACAATTCAGAGTGAAGTTTTGGTGAAGGTATATTCGGAATATTTCTCACTGCACAGATTCAGAGCTTTGAACCAGTTAATCTGATGATTTGTCCCCTTCTTAATACAAACCGAGATAAGAAATGATACTCTTCTGTTTGAAGATGACTGCTTTTTAATTCATAAGCAGATTTTTCCCCTCTAACTTTTAATTGAGCTTTAGATAGTAAACAGCTTAGTGTATCTTTTCATCTATCTATCCATCCATCACTTGTTCAATCTATATTTAGTTATTGAATGTCTGTCTACTGAATTCAAGTGTACTTAACATGGGCATGTCCCCCTTTGTAGTCATATCTCTACCACCACCATCCTAAAGGAAGGAAAAAGAAGTTCTCACAGTAAATTGTGTATCTCAATATTTTGCATCAAGTATTTAAAGTCTGGTTATTGGAAAATTTCCATCAGGATTAAACATCAGTAAACTTTTTCTCTTTTCCCTTTTCTGCCCTCTTTCCCTCCCCCAGGCCCTCTCTCCACCCTTACTTTTTTCCTTTCTTCAGAAAAATACATGCATCCTTGAGAGACACATGCATAATAATGGGTTTAACCTGTACATCTGCATGTGTGAATGTGTGTGGACATGTGATTCCCTTTCTGTTTTTAGACCTGCCAAACACAAGCAAATACTAAAAGTCACATTACAAACATGTTCCTGAATCAAATAATCATAGGAAAATAAAGAAAGATAGGTACTTTCAAGCAAGGGAAAAGAAATTCTATTCAAATGCTGGTAGCATTGAAAATGACATTCCTATAAGTTGTTTGCACAAGCAAATACATCGAACAAAAGTACATTTTGAATCCACTGAATCAAAACAACCAGAGGAACTAATTTGTTAATCTGATTTTAATTTCTTTCATCAGTTCTTGAGGGATGAAAATATATGGAAAAATCAAGCTTTTTGGTAACCATAGAGGTTGATTTTAATAAGGGAAAATAGATATTTCATATTTAATATTTGAAAAAAGTGGCTTCGTAGTAAATACACTTATAAGGGACCTTCATGAGAATGAATAATACTGGTAATTATTTTAGATTGTATGTGAAATTTAGAGTAAATGATGCTAAAATTATGCTAAAATACCTAGTCTCTCCTCTTATAACAAAATGATCACAGTAGTTCTTACCATCAAAGCAGATGGCTCTAATGATTTTTGAAGCCATTGTTAATTCATTTGCAAACAACAGAGATCAGTTGGCAAATGTATGCTGAGAATGGGATGGTACTGTTTATAAATGCTCCCAAAGTTTGTTTTGTCTTATCGTTACTGGAAAATGGTATTTACCTAGGTTAAATTATTTGTGTGAACCATCCCCGTGACCGTGCTGCAGTGATAATAAATTACTTGTAAAGTGAAATGAACATCACCTGGCTGCTGTGGCTGTGGCAGTGCAGTTGACCTCATGGAATAAGTGAGCTCATCCGTGTTCTTTCACATAAAATTTTATGATAGAAACATGGCTTTTCCTATTTTGTGAGTAGTTTACTTGAATATATTTAATACATCTTCTACAAGATACAAATGTAGGATATGTAATATCAATAAATTCTGAATTGTGCATTCTATAATATCATTAACAAAACATATGAATAGTTTAAATATCAAATAAGAGATTATAGAAAATTTCCAGCACTTGACATTCAGGATAAAGCCAAGTAAGTCAATGTATCAAGGCTTTCGCAGCACAACCAAAACATTTGCATACATTGATAGAGCAATCTTTTTTGGAGTTGTTTGTGAGCTGTGATTTTAACCGGAGAATTAGTCATAAACAAAATACATATTTCTACTTGTTTGGCAATACAGCAGTCTGCTCAACCTGAAATTGAGTTTTTGAAACTCTTACCTTTACAAAGCTTTGGATTGTTTTTTATCAATATCTTTACGGCCTCAGGTTAGAAGGTGATTGGAGATTTTAATCTTGTCCATATTGTACATTACAGACAGATCTGAGGGAAAATATTCTTCCCCAGAACAAGCATTTATCACTTATTGATGTGAGCAATGTTTCCAATTAGGCGGCCCAAGCCTTGTTTTCTTTCTTAACTGATTGTACTTGAGTTAAAATGTTTCATGATTTGTGATTGATGGTTTGCCAGATAAACCATTTAAAAGGTAGCAAGGATAGACAAAGGTGTTGGGATGCCTCTGACTATAATAAATAACATGAGATACGTGTTAAGAAAACTGTGAAATTAGATATTGAAGGGCACTGATGCTTGGGGTAGTAGCTGCTTGGATTCAAGCTGGAATTATAACTAGAATAAAGTTGTATTTGGAATTGCTCACACCCAGGAAAGTTACAGGTGGCACTGGTGATGGCCTGCCATCTATTTTGCCATGTTGCTCTCATCCGAATACTGTTCAACTAACGGTCACCACCCTGAAAAAGAGGTACTGCAGTTTAATCATCCCTTTGGACTGAAACAGGTCCATGGCCCGAAGTTCTAAATAACCTGAACATGTAATAGTTAATAATATTGGCTTTGATTTTAATTTCTTCAGTTATTTAGGAGTAAAGTATATAAAGTAAAATGTCCTCTCCCAGCATGTATGCCACAGCTAAATACATCTAAATAGCTCAACTGCATGGACCAACCTTGTGGCCCTTCAGTGGCCATATCTACTTTCAGAAATATGTTTTAATTTCATCACTGATGTCTCTTCTCTGAAGAAGAGACTCTGTACAAAGTAAAATATTTTACTGGTTAAGTTCACAAAAAGTTTTTCCTAACAACGTAGATTCCTTAAGCAAAAATATCTAACTATTTTAAGACAAATCATAGAGAACAAGTGTTTCTACCTATGAATTTTGAAAAGTAGTATTAGTCATCAAAGCATAATTTGGAATTAATAGTTCAAGTACAGGAAATAGTTGTTACTTCATTGTTTTGCTGGTATCTATATTTTCACCTTGGGTAAGTTATACTACAAGAAATTTCCCTGCATGTTAAATAACTTAGCAGGAGACTATATTTTCTTTGAGCTTGCTTTCTAACTTTTATGGTTAATGCATTTGTTCAAAAATATATATCAAACATCTTGTATGTGCCAAGCATTGTTCTAGGTGATGGGAAGAAAATGTGAAGCAAGACAATGTCCTACAGAAATGTAACTCAATCTGTTTTGGTCCGCAGCATTTTATGCCATCATTTAACTCATGAAGGTGTGTAGGGATTTTGCCTTTTGTCAAATCCTTTAAGTAGCATAGCAAGTGAGGCAGTGAATGCTTCATGTGCCCAAAACTCATTGTTTTAATGCGAAGACTGCCAGACAGAGTGTGATGTGAAGAAATCCTATGCTTTACAAGGAACATGTATAAAGGACCCAAGGACAAAGACAACATGGGGCCAGTGGGGGTGGGGGGAGGAGGAGGATTGAATGTGGGAAGCAGGGGTGGGTAATGTGAGGGAGAACAGTGGGGTAGAAATAGGGACAACAATAATTGAACAATAAAAAAATGCTGCAAAATGTGATATCATACCTCATCTAAAGAGTAAACATGACCCTACAGAAAGAGCAAACTAGGAAAATGTTTAAAAGAGCAAAAGAATTCAAAATCAATTTAAAATCATGTTGTGATACTGAACCAATATTTTTAATCTTGACTTTAACACACATAGTGAAAATTGTAGTGAGAACCTTGGAGGTAATAGTTAGGAACCTGGACCCTTGGAATTAAGGTTTCCCTCTGAGAATGAAATTAGACTTGATCTTCATGAAACAATGGAGATCAGTCAACTACAGAAATCACTGAGCTAAAGTAATAAGCATGGACTGAAGAGTCTAGAAACACCCAACAACAACTTTCCATGACTAGGTTATTGGGTGCCGGCCTTAGCATGGCTAAGGCCACCACCTATTCAATTTTGTTTGACTTTGTTTAAAAAAAAAGAAAAAAGATGTTATTGTAAAAGAACATAAAAAAAGAGAGTGGCAGCATAATTATATCTGGTAGTTTAGAATGTCCTCATTTTGGCCTAAACACACCACTCTATTCCTTTTTTCTTGCTTACCGAGGAGTGGCCTGATTATTGATTGAACTTTGATACCCACGTTAAGACAGTCTATGACCACAACTTGATTGCACCTGTAATGGATATACTCTAATTTCTTTACAGGCTGGATTAACAGTTAATTGTGAGTTGGGCCAGATGTAAGATAGTGAGCTGTGGTCTTTGGTCAAACAGGAGAAAATTTGGCTTGTTTAAATAAGCATCAAACAGGCCGTTTTTGTGGGCCACATTCAGTTTATACTTTCTGCTGGGCACTTGCAGTGAAACAATAATTTGAGTCATAATAGTTAAAGGAGACTTTAAGATTTACCTCCTCTTTCTTTATAAGTGAAGACAAATATAGCTGGTGATTATGGTATATAAGGGCATGTATATATCTGTCTATATACATACACATATGAATTCACTCATACACATATGCACATATATTCATATCTAAATATATTTATGCCTGCATACATATATGTGGGTATGAGTATATATGTTTGTGTGAGTACATATATATAGATGTATTTTTGTATGTTTCTTGGATAACGACTTAAAAACAGGATCATAGTTCATTCCATTGTTGTCGAGATGATATCTTTTATGTCTGAGTTTTGCTCAAATCAGTTGCTTATGATAGTTCCTCAGACAGGGAATTTTGTGCTTGCCAGCTTGCTCAGGAGATCTTGTGTACATTAAAGGCAACAAAACACTTTAAGGTAATTTGTGATTTCATTCCTGAGAGAGCTCATTGATAAAAATGGAATTTGCATAGTTTTTAGGTTAAGCACATTTCCACAAAGCAGCCCTGGGCAGGGATTCTAGGGAGCAAGATGTGCCTTTAGTAATTGCTAGCAGTAACAATCATGTGACTGACTCATATTCCCCTGCCATCATTTTCCCTTGTATAGGAGCAAAGAGTTGGGGTGGGGTGGAGGCCACCCTGATCCCACCCTACCTAAAAGTGTGCCTTGATTAATCCTGTCGTGAAAATTTCCTCCTGCCACACTGATATTTTCAGAGAGCTCCGTCTTAAGTCTAGCTTCCAAAGATACTCCTGTGTCAGTTAAATCAGTTTAGGAATGGGTGGTCTGGGACAACAGAACGTGGATGTTGATTAGTGCTTGGGGAAGTGATTGACTACAGCTTGCAATTTCTGTCTTTCTGGATGGTATGATTTGAGGCTATGCATTTTGGAACTGTGGCAGTGATTTAGTCATAGACAGACAGAATAAAGCTGACACTAAGGAAGTCACTGCAGAAATAGACAAAAGGGAAGTGTCTTAATATCCTTGAGCCGCTGAGTCAACCCAAAATCTGAAGCCCTGTCTTCTACCTCTGCATCCTTCACATATATAAATCAATAGATTCTTTCTTGCTTAAGTCAGTTTGACTTTGATTATCTATTTCTTAAAATATGTAGTTCTTAGGTGAGGTCCTTTTCTCCCTCTTTTATACTTAAACACAGATTGCTTTGCAATTGTTGAGCCTGTGCCCAAAGACTCCGGCATCCAGCTTTGTTCAAGGATGGTAATCTTGCTCTTTGCCACCATCTTACCATTGTAGAATGGTGACTAGGGGATTACATTTTTAGTTGGGTGAAGAAGTGAACATTATTATCATTTGTCAATTATACATCAATAAAGCTAAAATTAAAAATAAAAGCGAACATGATAAAATACTTCCATATGTGGGAAGTGGGTTATAAAATACACTAAAACAGTACAAGTAACCTCAGTATACCAGTAATTTACACCGAAGACTGGCTGAAAATCATTCACAGAGCTACATTGTTGTAAACAGACAGATTCCCTGTAACACAAACGACTTTTGTCTCACCTTGAATCGAAACTATTAATTCCCTATTTCTTTGTGATTCTTTGAACTATATCATTCTCATTATGGGGGAAGTCATGAAGAACAGACAGCAAGTCTCTGCATGAAGAGCTGTGAAATTCATTCCTGCGCAACAGCTATCAAAACAGCAATCAACTCTTTATCTAACCCGGTGCCCACAAACATGATGCAAAAGTACAAAATCCAGGGAAAACTTAGAGGGAAATCTAAAACAGGCCTGGAGGACATGTACTTTCCAACTTAGCCTGGTGGCAGACAGGTCAGAGGCGTGCGTCTGGCGCAAGGACACCAGCGGTAGTTTTAGCGGGGATAATTGAGCCCGAGTCTTCACGTCTGGTGCCAGGAGTGCAGCTGGCATCGTGAAGGAAATCTACCCTAATGAAGTAGGATGGGAGATACGGTGCCGTTTAGCACAGAGAGGTCTTGGTTTGCATTTTGCACTCCGGAATGCATGCTATGTGGCACCAGCGTGCTGTCTGGCACCCGAATGTTGGCTTCCTATTTAAAACAGCCCTTAGTGTTTGTGTCCCTGTAAACAGGGCATTTCAGTGAGAAAAGCCAGAGCAACTAGAGTGAAATGGAAGCTTAAGAGAGGCAATATGATCATACAGCTGATGTTTCACTGACTAATATGTGAAAAGTCTTACATGCGACAAACAGATTAAGTTGAAAAGACATTACAAATAACATTCTGCTGTTTGGAAAACCACAGTACAGCCTCCTATCTAACTATGCGCCATAGCAGCTCTTGGGGAACCGTGGTCTCTGGCCTGCTTGTCAAGTGATTGTTCTGTGTTTTTCTACCTGAGCTCTCACTTAGCACATTCTCACAGTGGCAACAGTTTTGGGTATAGAAGAGAGCTCTGTATTAATGTGCCAAAAATGGAGTTTTAAAGTTCATTGTAGAATGTGTACAAGCTCAGGATTCTCACTGAAACAGTGAAGAGAAACAAAGGAAAGAAGAGATGGGGTTTAGAAGTAGAAGCTAATCACTTCATCAACGTAGCCTGCCTTTAAAGAGAAAAGACATTTAAATTATCCTTCTAAGGATTGCACTTTTGTAGATTATGCTTTTACAGCCTTTCATTCATATTTTAGAAAATCTATTCCCTGGGGATGAATTCTTGTTTTTAGACATTTTGTTTCCTTTTCTCACAATTGTATTCAACAGGCTCATTTTAGAAGTTAATTTTGATGAAGAATGCTTTATTTTAGGGACCTTGGAGCTACCTTCCAGTCACTAAGAAGATGCCAATTCAAACTTGGTGATTTATTTATTTAAAAATAATCAGTATTTTTAATAACTCAGAAAGGACATTTTTTTTCTAAAATATATTGAAGAGCATGTTTTACTGGTGGCAGTGTCTGGCCCTGAAAGAGCAAGACTGGAGAGGAATAAATAAGAGAATAAAAAAGCTGAATTTAAGGATATAATCAGCTGTAGTACAAAGTGTAGCGGCGAGGTAATACTTTCCATTCATAGATCTCACATTTAAAAAACAACATTTAGACCTCTGAGCTTCGTGCAACACCTTTGAATTAGGCAATATCAGTATTATTACTTTGGCTTCACAGAAAGGAAACTAGACAGTATTGGAACAATGTTAATTATTTGTGGCCAGAAAACAGTAAACATATATTTAGGCGCTCTTATTATGTGATATGTGCTATACAGCATTAACATGTGAGATTTGATCCCTGTGGCAAACTTCTGAAATATAGTGACTTACTCCAATAAAAAATTATTTCTTGTTTGCACTGCATGTCCAACATGGGTTAGTGGGGATGATTTGCAACTATTCAGGGACCCATGCCAATGGAGTTTACAGGAGCTTTGGCAACCACCAAAATAGAGACAGGGAACAGAGAAATTGTCCACTGGCTGTTTTAATCCAGGTTTACTGATTGATATATAACTGACCTTTGACATTCTTTAAGATTAATGTGCACATTATGATGATTTGATACATTCAAATATTACATAATGTTTACCATGGTAAGGTTAGTTAGCATTTTCACTCATGTAATTTTTTCTGTTATGGTAAGAATATTTAAGATCTTTCATAGCTACCTTTAAATGTACAATAGAGTATTGTTAACTATGGTATCCTTGCTATGTATTCGATTCCAGGAGTTTATAGTAACTGAAAACTTGTACCTTTGACCAGCATCTCGATACTTCTCCACCCACAACTCTTGCTAACCATAATTCCACTCTTTCTATGAGGTCAGCTTTTTTGAGATCCTACACATAAATGAAATCATTTGTCTTTCTCTATCTGATTTATTTCACTTAGCATAATGCCCTCAAGGTCCATCTGTGCTTTTGCAGAAGACAGGGATTCCTTTTTTAAAATATCTGAATAATATTTCATTGTATACATATATAACATTTTTTGTCCATTCACTTCTCAATGCGCCGTCAGATTTTTTCCATTACTTGGCTATCGTGAATAATGCCGCAATGAACATGGGGTGTAGATGCCTCTTCAAGACTGATTTTGTTTCCTTCACTTATATACCCAGAGGTGGAATTACAAGATCATATGGTAGTTCTATTTCTTGAGATGGTTTCATTCTGTTTTCCAATTTACATTCCCACTAAAAGTATACCATGTTTCCCTTTTCTCCATATCTTCACCAGCATTTATCTTTTACCTTTTTTATAATAACATTCTGATAAATGTGAGGTGATATCTCATTGTGATTGTTAATTTGCATTTCCCTAATGCTTAGTGATGTGACCACCTTTTAATGTACCTGTTGGCCATTTGTATGTCTTCTTTAGTAAAATGTCTATTCAAGTCCTTTGCCCATTTTTAAATCAAATTATTTAATTATTTTTTGCTACTGAATTGTATGAGTTCTTTATATATTCTGAATATTTACCCCTTATCAGGTATAAGGTTTGCAAATATTTTCTACTAATTGTGGGCTCTGTTTCTAAGTCATTGATTGTTTCTTTTGCTGTGCAGAAGCTTTTTAATGTGATGTAGTCCCAGTTGTGATTTTTACTTTTGTTGCTAATACTTATGTTGTCATATACAAAAAAGCATTGTCAAAACTAATGTCTAAGAGATTCAAACCTATGTTTTCTAGAAGTTTTATAGTTTCAGGTCAACTTTTAAGTCCTAAATCCATTTGGGGTCAGTCTATATAAGTGATGTAGATAAGGGTCCAATTTCATTCTTTTGATGTGAATATTCAGTTTTTCCAATACCATTTACTGAAGAGAGCATTCTTTCCCCACTAAATATCATTGACTCCCTTTTCAAAGTTTGGTTGACTGTATATGTGTGGGTTTATTTTTTGGCTTTCAATTTTGTTCGTTGGTCTATAAGTTTGTTTTGACACTAGCATCACACTGTTTTGATTACTATAGCTTTGTACCATAGTTTGAAATCAGGAAGTGTAATACTTCCAGCTTTGTTCTTTCTCAAGACTGCTTTGGCTACTTGGGGTCCTTTGTGGTTCCATTTGAATTTTAGTTTTTTCTCCTCATTATTGTGAAAAATGCCACTGCAATTTTTTAAAATATTTTATTTATTTATCTTTAGAGGGGAAGGGATGGAGAGAGGGAGAGAAATATCCCATTGCAATTTTGATTGGGATTGTATTGAATCTATGAATGACTTTGGGTAGTATAGGATTTTAAGAATATTAAATCTTCTGATCCATGAACACAGGATATCTTTCCATTTATTTGTATCTTCTTCAATGTCTTTCATCAATGTCTTACAATTTTTAGGATGTAGATCTCTCACTTTCTTGGTTAAACTTTATTCCTATTTTATTGTTTGATGCTATTGTAAATGGAATTGTTTTTTCTGTCTGAATCATCAAAGCCACAGGATTCATGAAGTCTTAACTAGAAAGGTCTGAATTTTTTCAAAGTGAGTATTTCTCAAACCCTTTTACTTAAAAAAAATCTCTTCAGTGGGATGTGTAATTCTACATAGTCTATAGGTCTTTAATATTTAAAATAATGTTTCAGTGACATATAGTAAATATATTTTAATAACTATATATGTGTATATATAACCATATATATAGCTTTGGATTACCACACTACCCCCAAATATAAAATATTTAAATACAAACTTAACAAGAGAAATATTATTTAAAAATATAAATATTAACCTTTCAACTACAAGTTGAAATTTCATTTTAAACATCATATATTGTTGAAAAATAAATTTAAAAATCTAACAGTGTATCATATTTGCTTATGTGAATAAATATCAAAACAGATATTTTTGCTTTTTTATTTTTTAAAGATTTTATTTATTTATTTTTTTAGAGAGAGGGGAAGGGAAGGAGAAAGAGGGAGAAAAATATCAGTGTGTGGTTGCCTCTCGTACACCTCCTAATGGGGAACTGGCCTGCAACCCAGGCATGTGCCCTGATTGGGAATCAAACTGGAGACCCTCTGGTTCACAGGTCAGCACTCAATTCACTGGGCCACACCAGCCAGGACTTAAAACATACATTTTTAAAATGCATGTTACAATGTGATAAAAAAAAGATGCCATTGTAATCAGATGTGTAGAATTCTTTACTTTAAACTTAATTAACTGACTTGGTTTTATAATTTTATATATTTTTTTCTAACTGGATAGATAAGAGGGAAGGTTCAAGCTGTTATTTCAAAAGTCTGTAAATAACATTACATATAGTATAATTTTTATTTCCCATAATTCTAAGCCATGTTTAATAATTATTAGATTAGTTTGTGTTTTTCAAATTGACTTTTGAAGTACCAAATGTGCACAAAAAGTTTGATCTGATGAAGGAAGAATTGAACAAAATTTGCAAAATTATATCATTATGCTTCTAGTTTCCTTATTGCATTTCAATATCAGTGTTCCATGTGCTTCCTGCCTTTAACAAATGGTCAATTATGGATATAATTTAAACAATATTTAACTAAAACTTTAAAAAACAATGTGCTTTTTAAAACTAGAATACGAGGTAGGATCACCAACTGAGACAGCAGCTGAGTGATTGAATCATGCGCCGGTGCATCTGGCCTCCACTGAGCACCAAATACACTCACTTGAGGACACATGGAGGGTCTTACACTATTTCTTTTTAAAGATAACATTTCTCAAATAATTATTTTATTTTTGATTCAAGTAATAGAAATTGCAATAGAGACCAATATTATGTTTAATTATCACAACTTGTTAGACCTGTGAACCAGCCAATGTTTGGGAAAGACTGTCTCATCCAAATTCTTCAGTTTCCCCAGAGAAAACTGAGGCCCAGAGAGTGATGTCTTTGTCAGCTGTTCAAATGTAGACATTTAGTGTAAAAAGCAACTCATACATATTTGTTTTGTAGTGTTAATATTAATGCTATTAATAGTTTTTCTTCATTATCTATTATTATTTGTGTTAGTATTACATGTTTGTTTCATATTATCTCTATTATTATTAAATTGGGTTACTAAAGAAAATTCAGTTCCTCTCCTTAAGGTAATGAGATTATTATTATTAATATCAAAGTCATAGCAAAATTGAAATTAAAGGGTAAATTTCTAGCATTTTTTATTAATGAAGATTGGACTATTTATTTTTTGCTGTGATATTGGGCTAGGTTTTATGCATAGTCTTGAAATCACAATTATTTGACTGATTAGTGCCATCCCATATTTTTTAAAAATCTGAAGAATTTCTGGCATTAATTTTTCAAAAACAGTAATCTGGACTCAAAAGCTAATTTTGAGGTGTAACAATGTGACATAAAAATGAGATAATTATTAGTAACCTTTGTGACTACTGCATTCTTTGCACATAGAAATTCCATATTTGGAGAAAAAAGTTCACATTTTTATTGTGGTTTTGGTTTGTTTTGCATTGTGTGTATCAGCCAATGTACAACAGTAAAACAAAATCACAAAGTATTTTTAAAAAGAGGGAATTAAATATACAGGATGGGTCATGTAGTTGATGGACAAGCTGAGAAGCCAAACAGGGGATGTTAAGAAAACTGAGTAGTACCAGCAGGAGACTAACTCCATCCTCAGAATGCTGGGTCAGGGGATGTGGAATTCAGAAAACACGGCAGGACTGTTTGGCGCGTGTGGAGCTATGGAGGAGACATAGCCACTACTGAAGTTGCCATTCATGGCAGTGTGAGAAGGACAGATGTAACTGGGCTTTTTATCTTCCTTCTGTCCTCCAGTCTCCCACTGTGTACTTGGTCAATGACCTTGACCAAGATCAGAGAGAAGCAACATTTGTTTTCTCTGCCCAGTCCACTCTCTCCCACATTGGGAAAGGTTGTCAGTGATACTGTGCAACAATAAGGAGAGTTCATGGAACTCCAATTTCTTTTCTTTTCTTTTTTTGTAATGGACAGTGGAGACAGTGTTAATTACTTCTTGTTCAGAGATTACAATATACATTATGCAAAACTTTTTGACACATTTTGTCATAATTTTTATTTGAAGATATGCCTTCCTCAATAGGTTGTGGCCTTTTTTTCCTAATTCTCATCTGAGGACATTTTCTCATTGCTTTCACAGAAAGTGGATGGGGGAGAGGAAGGCAAAGAGAGAAACTTTGGTGTGATAGAGAAAGAAGTATCAGTTGGTTGCTTCCTGTACACATCCAGGCTGGGAATCAAACCTACAGCCTAGGTATGTGCCCTGACCAGGAATCAAACCTGCAAACTTTCAGTCACAGGACAATGCTCCAAACAACTGAGCTACACTGGCCAGGGCAGGCTGTGATCTTCTTGAGGAGGGAAACCATCTTTTCATTTGCAATGCCTACAGTCATCTTGTATATACCACAGAGAGGTATGGAAAATTAACCCGCAAGCTCTCATAATTAAATGATACCTGTATGACTAATAGTCATAGAATGACTATTTCTTTCTATGAGAAATAGAAGATTAAATGTCCCTGGCAGCTATGCCTGTGCCTCATAGCTACAAACTTTCAGATTCTCCATCTCCTTGCAGTGTTTAGCTAAGTCATTGCTTTCTTTCTATGTAAGGAAGACCACTGTGTTCCTTAGTGAACTCAAACCTCTATGTCTGAAGATTGGCACTAAAGAGAAAAATCTCTATGGGCCATGATTAGACAACTTTTCTCTCTCTCTCTCTCTCCCTCACACACACACACACACACACACACACACACACACACTTTCCCCTTTATTGCTAATTTTAGTTAATTGGGTTTGATGTTATTATCTGAGCATTGGTAACTGCCTGCTCAGTTAATATCGCTTAAGCAAGAAAATGCCAGTATTGCCCACATCTCCATATGATTTGTGAGAGGCATGGCCTCTACTAGGCATTCCTAGATTATAAGCCAAAGAATATTGAGCTTTCTGCCCTGCCTCGGTGTCAGGAAACATTTGTAAAGCATTAAGAACAAAGGAAACTTCTAAGCTGCTCTGTCTTTGCTGGCTTGCCTGGCTATGACAGGTAGAAGGCTGACATTGAGGTGATTGTTGAAGTATGTGTTCTGTTGACTCTGGCTTCTGATTTGGAAGAGCTACAATCACTTTCATATCCTATTTCCAACAAAAGTGTCCGAAGTAAGCTCTGTAAATGAACATTGGACCATACAGTTTTTCTGCCCTGTGCTTATTTTTTCCACAAATGTTTATTCAGTGCCTGCCCTTGACCTATGTTATGTGTTGAGAATACAAAGATGAAAAAAAGAAATGCCTTGTTTCTGGTCTTCAAGAAGCAGGGGGAGTTCAGAGTGCTGTGGAAATTAAAATACTAAAGCAAGCATTTAAATAGACAATGTGTAAACCATTCTAATATGGATGTACATAAAAGGTATACTAGAAGAGTTGATAAGGAGTTCACAAACTCCTGGTTGTGGTTGTGTTTGAGCCAATGGGATGAGGAATCTGTTCTAGGAAGATGAGATTTATAAATCTTCTCTTTGGAGACATAAGAGAGTATAATGTTTTCAAAGAGCTACAATTACTGCTTTTATTGGATAAGCGTAGAAGAGGAATTTGAGGAATTGAGACTGAAGGGGTAAACTGAGGCAAGGATGGAGTTCCTGATGTGCAGCCAAGTTTACATTTTTATCTTGTAACTCATGAGATGCCATTGAAAATTTTTGAGCATGGTAAAAGGAGTTCAAAGAGATTTCTGTTTAACAGTGAAAGGAATGGTTAAAAGTAGAAGGGAGATTTAAAACTGGATATCTAATGAGGAATAAATTTTAAAAAACAATGAGGAGTCCTTCACTTGAAACTCATTAAATGGACATTATTTTTAGAGCAAGCAAGCATGCAACTAGTCACCGGGCATACACAGAGGGAAAACATGGTCAGGGGCCCTGCCTTTGAGGCATCCCAGTTCACTGAGGGTGAAATACAGCACTACAAGGGCAAGAGCAGAGCTGGAGAGAAATCAGCTAATCTTCTCTGTAGAAGATTGAAGGTGGATGAACTGAACTTTGAGACCATAGTATGTGGAAAGACAGAGACATCTGGGGTGCTGTTATGATTTAAAACGTGCCTCTTCTCACCCCAATTAATTTGTTGAAATCCTAACTTGTGGCAACCTCAAAATGGGCTTTTATTCGGAAATAGTTAGAATGAGGTCATGCTGGACTAGGATGCACATCTAATTCAACATGATTTGTGTCCTGATAAAAAGGAGAACTTTAGACGCACGTACACAGGGAGAATGCCATGTGAGCATGAAGGCAGAGGTTGAGATGATGTGCGTACAAGCCAAGGGACAACCAAAGACTGGCAACAGACCACCTGCAGCTGGCAGAGAGGCATGGAATAGATTCTTCCTCTTAGCCTTTGATAGGAGCCAACCCTTCCAACACTTTGATTTGAGGTTTCTAGCCACCAGAACTGTGGCAGAATATCTTTCAGGGTGGCTTAAACAACGCAGTTTGTGGTACTTTGTTACAGCAGCCCCAGAAAACTAATACAGATGCTTCTCGGGTTCCTAGTTTGAACAATTTTATTTCATAGTAAGAAATGTGAACTTGACTATGTCCCATTATGTGTCATTGCAAAAGAAGCTCCTTTGTTCCTTCCTTGAGTTCTGAGATTGTTGCTTTCATTAGTGAACTCTTACTATTCTTACCTATTTTTCTGAAGTCTAAAAAGGACAGAATCATGATTTCTGGCATCAACATAGTTTCCAGTTTCAGATGGTCTCGGTTTACTATCATCCAGCACTGAATCACTTGCAGGGCTCCCCTAAAAATCTGGAAAAAACATTAAGAAAATCCCTCTAGATTGTCCTTTGGGCTGGGCCACACAGTTCTGGAATGAATGCAATTATATTCCCTACTAATATAGTTATATGAACTACCTATATATATAATCTGCCAAGAAACTGATGGTTTATCACTTTATAAGACTTTAAATGCCACCTTTTAAAAAACCCACCAGAGCCTGTTAGCACCTTTGCTCGATCTTTGCAGAATACCATGAAAATAATCATAAACTTCTAGGTAGAATAAACAATCTGCCTGTGACAATTGCCCAAGTGCCTTCTGGCAAGTCTAGTCCTTTCTGCTCACTTTAAAATTGCAAAGTGCAAATTGCTTTGCAGTAGTAATATATTCTGGTCAAAGTGGGGGGAAAAGTATGAGTTTCACTTAAAGTTGAGGTTGGTGATTGAATCATCTGAACTTCATCAGTGGCTTTGTGAAATTGGTTCTTTTATAAAGGAAGCCATTTTTGCCTATGAATCAGATTTTAAACCATTATTGTCTTCTATTACTCTTCAATAAAAAATAGAAATGGGAGAATTTATGGTGACTCATAATTTTTGGTCACATTTTAGGGGACACATTTGCTCAGAATATAATATGGCTTAATTACTGTTGCCCTTTTCATTCAGAATGTCACATGTCCCCAAAGCAGGCAGTACGCTGGCCTTGATCTAGTATATAAACACGAAGCACTTCCTGCTGAAGTGAAGGATGAACAGAAATTGGCCCTTTGAGAGAATGTCCTCGTGGAGAAGTAATTTCAAAGGACTCAAGAATTATAATGTGGACATTCACCACCTTCCAAGCCCAAATTCTACTACCTTGTTTAGTTTTTCTTTCTACTTCCATTATCTTAGATGCCATTTCTATTAAGTAGCAATATTATCTGCCTCCTAATGTTGGTATCTCTCCATCGTTCAAATTTTATTTTATTATGACCAAGGGTGCATTAAGCATAGAGTCAGAGGTTTGGAAAAATTACAACATAGTACCTGTTAGCAGAGGTATAACACAGACCATAGTCTCGGGCAAGAATAACTAGAAGTGATGTTGGCATTATTTTCTTTTTGCTGATGTTTGAGAATTGGCCCAATCATTTTTGCCTTATCACAATAATACTCCACATTCGCCTCGTGTTTGTTCCTTGATCCACTCAAATAGGGCTCCCAATTGTTCCTAATTGCTAACTGAGGTTTTTCCTACTGTTTATTTTTTGATCCTGTTATCTTTGCCATTATTGGTCCTTCTATAGCTATTATTGAGCCTTTTCTTTTGACTTTTCTGATTGGGCATTTTCCTGAGCCTTCTTTCCGACTACTGCTTCTTTGTCTTCTGTTTCATCTCCTCTTTCCCCCCAGTTTCTTATGCTTGTTGGAGTATCTCATCTATTCACAAGGCTTTATCTTCCAAACTGAAACATATAGTTCAAACATCTCCCTAGACTTACATATCCCTCAGCCTACTGGGCACCTCTAAATGACTGTCCCATAGGAAACTGACCTATATAATATGTCCAAAGGTATATTTGCCTTTCTCTACCAAATTTCTCTACCCATCCCACATTTTCTAGATGTATTGGTGAAATTATAGCCAGGAAACATAGATAGAAACTTGCAAGTAGCTAGTCCTTCACCTACCCACCATGTATGTATAATTAATTATAGAATACTTCTGATTTTTAAATCTCAGTCTATCCTCTCTAATCCATCCTTATGACCATCACCTTGGTTCCCATCCTCATTAGCTTTCATCTGGCTGCTCTCTCCTTATTAGAGTCTTAATTGTCTCCTTTCTCCACCTTATACCAATCAAATCCATCTTTACCCCAGCTACCAGATGAGCTGTCTGAAATACAGATTTAAATATATAACATTGTCTGCTTAGACTTTCAATTTCTTTTTAAAATTGATTTGAGAAAAGAGACAGAGATAGAGACAAAGACAAGGGAGAGATAGAGAAAGAAAAAGAGAAATATTGACTTGTTCTATTTATTTATTCATTAATTTGTTGCTTCTTTTTTTCTTTACAGAAGAGCTTTATTAAAATATAACTTACATACCATAAAATCCACCCTTCTGAAGTGGATTTACATGTACTCACATAGTTGTGCAACCACCACAATGATCTGATTCCAGGACATGTTCATCACCTCAAAAAGAAACCCCATACCCATCAGCAGTTACTCTTCATTCCTCCCAACTGCCAAGCCCCTAGCAACTACTAATTTAATTTGTTCCTTTATTAATTTGTCTACTCTGGACATTTCATATAACTAACGTGTTGCTTCTTGCAAGTGCTTTGACTGGTGATATGACCCACAACCTTGGTGTATTGGGATGACACTCTAACCAACTGAGCTACTCAGCCGGGGAAAGACTTTCAATTTCTTCTTATAATTTAGGAGATACATCTCAAGCTACTTAATTTAGGACAAAAGCCCTCTCATTTAGTCCTTGCCTAAAGTCAATAATGTATATCTCCAGGCACACCTCTAGCTACCCACTGTCTTGTACTTTTTGTTTTCGCAAAGCCAAACTGCCTGCATTATTGTCAGACACTAGTTAGTTCCTCTGCTCTGTGTCTTTGTTTTTCCTATTAAGAAGATTCTCTCCTTTTCCATCCTTGACCTAGCTAATTCTAAGAACTCACTTAGCTGTCACTTTCTTCCAGAAGCCTTTTATTGCAAACTATCTCCCATTCCCCACAAGACATAGCAAGTACTGAGTAAATGTTTGTTGAATGAATCACTTTACTTCATTTTGTTGATCTAAGTGTAGACAATCTGAAAACATACCGACATAATGTTAGAACTGCTAATACTAATATTTTTCAGGTCAATGTGAAATTAGTCTCCTTGCATTGATTTAGTCCATGTGGGGCTAAAGGGGGAGACTGAGCTCTTTTCTTGGAATAATTTTTTCCCAAATGTTGATAATTAATCCCTCTTTATAGCATCAGAAGTTAGCTTTCTGTGCTATTATTTGAGTTAATAGAAAATATTTGTATAACATTCCTAAAAGTACAAATTAAATATACATATTTGTTTAAATTTGGAGAATCAAAGATTAAATTGTTGCTGAAAGCTGTAATCAACATCGTTTATTCCTTAGTTTTTCTGGGGAGTTTAATAGCACTTTTAGTGGGCTCAATCTTGAGATGAAACTGAAATGTGCCATTGAAATAGTGTATAAAGTCATGGAGACACCCAAAACTTATCATTTATCTCTAATTATCATTGATAGGTTCAGCAGTTTATTTTCTGGCTATAGAAGACAGTATCGATGGGGCATTTGAGTATTGATTTGCCTTGTTTAAAACTTTGCTCTGTGGATTATGATTCTTTTAAGAAAAAGAGCGAACATCTTTGTAGATCCTCTGCCCATTTCACCAAGGATAGTGATGCTGAAGAAATGACCTCAGATACCATTTTAATTAGGTCAGTGAGGTAAAAAAGTCAAATCACTGTCTTTTAAAAGATGTTGTTAAAAAATATTCCTTTTTTCCTATTTTATTATGAAATATTTGATACATAAAAGAATACAAGAAGTGTATATATGCCAATCATGGGGCCTATTATTAAAGTGATCACCCACGACAAGTTGATTCTCATTGGCAAAAAATCTCCTTTAGCACCCGTCCAAATTTCACAGAGACAGGCCAGTGAGCCACTTAGATTTTTATTGGACCTGCTGAAAAGGCTCCAAGAGAGAAACAGGGAGATTCCCCATATCTTTAATGATCTATGACGTTCTCGCTACCTAACACGAGGGAATGCTGACCTGGCAGAGGGAAATGCACATACTGCAAATGATTCAATTATTTTTTAATGTTTTTATCCTCATGTATACAAGGTTTTCTGTAAGGTAAAATTATCCTCAGTAACTCCAACTAGTCACCCATCTGTCCATCAGTGTCTTCTTCGTCTAGGAGAAAAATGACTTTTGGGTTGAGGGGAGGCTGGCTTGTCAACACAGAAGATAGTATTCTCAGGATCAATGCAGTATGGGAGAAGGATGGTAAAAAAAAAAAAGGTATCCCTGTGTCTCATAGTCACCCCTCTAGCTAATACTGATTTACTACTGATTTAAAACATAAAATAGAGAAAGCGCCGAATGATGCATAGAGTGGCAGATGGTGGGATTGTATTGGAACCAGATTGTTCATGCCCAATCTCATGCCCTTGTGCATTTCAGCTGCTATTTTTCATTTGTTATAAAAATGCCATTATCTTGACCAGTAATGCAGTTTCTCAGATATTTGGAAATCCTTAAAGGCTTATTTTTTGGAGAGCCTGTGCTGGAACACCACCGACTGTGCCGTGTGTGCATTGTATTAGGCTAATGTAGGGTGGAAATAGCAAATTGACTTTGATAACAGATTTTCAAGTGTGCTCTTTGTGGATGAAATGCTGTTTCACTTATTATGATTTTTTTCAGGCTGTAATTTATTTGTAAATGTCTTGACTGCACTTTAATGCCACTCTGTCTCTGGGGGTGAGTCTGCATTACAACCAGCTACAGAGATAACAAGGTTAGGAATACATCCTCACGTGGTATTTTTCTAAAACCTAAAACTATTTTTTTTGTTCTGACAGCTTCACAGGAAAAATTATTCAATAAGATTTAACAGGATAAGGGTAGGAAGGGTACAAATTAGCATATACTTGCCATAAGGCATTGTGTGTATGTACATACACACGTACATTTTATAAGAAATTCAGAAGCTGACATTCAGGCATGAAGAATCCATCTTTATATATTTTTGCTAATGCTGATTTGAACTGCTAGTGGTGGTGGGTGGGGAAATGAGAGAAACAATATCACTGCCAAATGACAAGGGATTTATTCCCAGGGGAGCTACTTTCTTTCTAAAAGATAGTGAGTCAAATGTATAGGATACTCACATTACAAGAGTTTCCACAGATTTCTTTGCTTTGGTGACACTGTGTGTTCATGTGTAGATTATAAGAAGGAATTATGTTCTAGACCAGGACTCAGCAAACTTTCTTTGTACAGTCAGATGGTAAATAATTCAGGCTTTGGGCACTGTAAGTTTTCCATTGTAATTAGTCATCTGTGCCATTGTGCAAAAGCAGCCTCAAACAATAAACACATGCATGAGCATAACTGTGTTCCAATAAAACTTTATTTAAATATGCAGGCAGTGGGCCAAATTTGGTGCACAGGTTATAGTTTGCCAACTCCTTTTCTAGGTTAAGTGGACAAGGGCTTTGTAGATGTTTGCACTACTGTGCTTTCTCTCTTTAGAAAAAAAGTAGCGAGGTCACGTTGGTCCATGTAATTCAAGTTATTCTGTCCTAGGCCCCTTCTCCATTGAATTGGTAAAGTTGCAAATATAACACACTTGTCACTAGCATCCTCCACTATTGTTCCTTAAAGGTGACTTGAATTTAAGACATATCTAAAAGGACATCAGAACAATTTTTTGTGTGTTGACAACAATGAGATAACTAAAGTCCTTTGGAGAGAAAGTTATTACTGTCTTGGTGTAAGGGTTTAAGATGGAGGTTGATAGTAGTATTTTCAAATTTTAGCCTTCAAGGGCTGAAGATTTTCTAGGTAGGTGGACTTCTTGCACTCTCTGTATTTTGCTTTTCTTATTTTTTTCTTTTAATTTCTTGCTCTCCTCCCCTTTTCCCTCTCCACTTGACTATGTCATACTGGGTTACTGGTTGCTGAGGGGCTGTGTCACCTTCTGTAATGTTGCTTGATCTTGGATTTCCTGTGAAGCACAATGAATCTTACATTAGACTCTTCTGAGTCAGGTGGTGCACCATCTGTTCCCAGGCCTGGAAAACAGGAGTAACAGAGAGCAGCAGCTACCCTAGTTTTCAGCAGAATATTCATATTCACACAGTGAGAGAAAGAGAGAGACAGAGAGAGAGAGAGAGAGAGAGAGAGAGAGACATTCTAATTTTAGACAGGGTCATGTTTTATTTTTCTTACACTCATCTAATCAATTTGACATAAAATCTTGATTTAGATCACTTGACATCTTGGTACACTCACAGAGTGGGACAGGTTTGAACCTATTTGTGTTTGTTGTTCGGGGGTGATGTTAGATTTAAGTGGTTAGGAATGGTTGTGCAATTGTACATAATAGCTGCGTTGCATGATGCTGCCCCGAATACATGAGAGCAGCTGGCAAACCTGGATATTGAAGCTGATAGCAGGTAGCACAGAACAAATTGAAAGAATAGAGGCAACTAGAGATCTCCTGGCTGCCAACTTGTGATAGCACTTAAAAGCCTGAACTAACCTTCTGTTAAGAAAATGAGAAACCCATTTACCACACAGCTTTAAGCCCTGAGCTAAATAATTAACTATAGATAAAACTCTTTTAACTATACATTGCTCTGGTAGTAATGTATTCAAATTAAAAGCAAATTGCTTTTATAACATGCACATCAGTTTAAAGGCACAGTATGTATTAAAGTTGCTAAGACAACTGTCTGTAATACATTAAAAGTCCACCCTCATTAAGGTCATGGATACCCACAAAATGCTATAATAGCTTTCCTAAATAACACATAGACTACAGAAATAAAAATAAAGGTCATTTTAAGAAACTATTAAAGAGATCACTGATATTGCACTTTTTTACATTTTACCAGGTATTTTTGAGAAGCAGTACTCACTAGGAATATAAAACACTGCTCCTCCCAAATCCTGCTAAAAGTGAGGGACCTATAAAATAAATGAGACAGAAAGCTACTCAAGTGAACTCTCTAAACAGCTGGCCGTTCCCCTCAAAAGCTCAGGAACCACTGAGGAGTAGAAAGTTCTATTGTGTTCAGTTGCTGGAGGTTCTTCCTGTCAGGATTGACCCTGGCATATCTGGTAATATAATTTAATACAAAACTCAACAGCTTTAGTTCCTATCTAACAAAGGCATTGGGCTATGGGGGCTTATCCAATTGCAGGAGGTTACCTCAGGGTAGATGTAGATAAATAGGCCTCTGGTCATCAGAAATAATTTTGCAGATTTTTTGACTTTAAGAAGATATATTTTGAGGCAAAATTTCGACTGCGTAAGGCAGGTATGATGTCATATTAGGGAAAATGGCATGAAGTGGTTAGTACAGTGCTGTTCTCTTTTTAAAACAATATTTTTTAGTAGCACATATCACAGCCTTACCATATTTTTCTACTTTATTTGATCATAACAAGCATTAATGTAGAGGCAGTCCCAGCTGAGCAAAAAACAAATCAATAATGAGATCAGCTCTGTTTCTGGAATACCACACGTAATCTCGACACATCTATAATCACCTTTAAGAAACACAGACACACAGAGAAACCCAGAACAACAAGTCACTGTTGCTATACACAGCAAGTTGTTTATTTTCAGAAGGAAAGGTTTAGTATGGAAACTTTTAAAATCTGTTCTGCTTGCATTAAGAGTATTTTTAGACTTCCAAAATTCATGTTGCAATTTTTAATGATTTGAAAAAAAATCTGAGCCCTTTCATTTCCACCCATTCACTAATATGTGATCCTTCCAAGGGACTTCTGAACTGAGGGCCTTTGACTTCCCTCTATGGAGCCTTTATGTCAAAATCTCTGTGGTTCTTGGACCAGAGAATTTTTCACAACATTAAAATAAAAATAGGCATTCTAACCTTTGATCTGCACCCTGGTCTACACAGCTGTGTTTTTCAAGACTCCAAGATCCACATTGCCAATTGGGGCAGCCTGTCAGGCCTTT
Organism: Trachops cirrhosus; assembly: GCA_028533065.1. Taxonomy (NCBI): domain Eukaryota; kingdom Metazoa; phylum Chordata; class Mammalia; order Chiroptera; family Phyllostomidae; genus Trachops; species Trachops cirrhosus. The sequence goes on from CM052549.1 coordinate 20,257,906, forward strand.
CCAAACGATTCCAGGGAATGCACTGCGGATTTTTCTTCCTGGCTTCACTCCTGTTTCTATTTACTTGAGAGTAGTGGAATTCAAGAACTTCAAAATGTACACAAGACTCACAGAGGTTGTGTGTACACTCGAAAATGAGGAACCGAAGCCCCTATCCGAGCAGATCAAATAGTGATATCACTGTGACCTCAGAATTCATCCCCTGACACAGCTCGGGATTTACTTTCGCGTTTTTTGTGTGTCTCTAGTGGTTTTCCAAATTCCTTTCATCTGTTCTGGAGTTGCAATGAGGAATTTGCCGTGCAGTCCTCATGATGAGCATACTGCCTAACTAGAACCTAACTATCACACAGCGCCTCTCGGGCCACCTCCTCAGTGCTGAGTTTGCTTTGAGTACCGTTGCATTACACTGTTGAGTCATGTCTGCAGTGATAGTGGATTACCAGACTTTGTCCTCCTGTGAAAAATTATATCTGGAATTTTTTAATGTATTCTTCCAGGGACTTAGTGCTATTAAATTTGACTTATTTAATTTGGATAATTTCACAATTAGAACAGCTGGACGAACTCTGCACAGTAGGTAGGACAAAGCTCTATGCTTCCTAGTCAGCAGCTCCAGCTGTTCATTCTTCTGTCTCTCCATACTCAGAACCCCATCCTGTCTTTATTAACTCTTGATCCAGTTTGGTTTCTGTGGCTCGCTACTTCAATAACTCTCAAACCAGTGACCTGAACTCTCTTGCACCTTTGCCGTTTTCATTACATCCAGCCAAATCATCAAGTGGGGTTGAGGTTGATGGGCCCTCTATCTGTGCCAGTACCTGGGTGGTACAGCACAGCTAAAGAAAATAATACAATGCCCCAGCCAATATGGCTGAGTTGGATGGAGTGTTGTCCCATAGCCAAAAGGTTGTGGGTTCAATTCCTGGTCAGGGCACACACTGAGGTTGTGGGTTCAATCCCTGGTACAGGTGCATATGGGGGACAATCAATCAATGTTTCTCTCTTTCTTTCCCTTCCTTTCTCTCTAAAAGCAATGAAAAAATGTCCTTGGTTGAGAATAACAATAATAATAATAATAACTATAGCAGACTTGTATAGTATTGTTTTAACTCATTATACTCCTTTTCTTTTAAGATTTTATTTATTTTTAGAAAGAGGGGAAGGGAGAGAAGTGAGTAAGAAACATCAGTGCGAGAGAGAAACATCAATCAGTTGCCTCTCAGGTGTGCCCTGACTAGGAATCAAACTGGTGACCCTTCACTTTGCTGGACGATGCCCAGTCAACTGAGCCACACTGGTCAGGGCCCTCATTATCCTCTTTATGACAACCATCCATCAACATGTCCTGTCAGTTTAACATGCAATTATCTCTTGATTTCAGTTATATTTCTTCATGTGCACCGCCACTATTGCAGTTCCAACCATTGTTATTTCCTTTTAGACTCCTACAACTATCACCTGACCGATATTCCAAGATCTTGACTATCTCTTATTCTTTTTTGCCGGAGATATTTTAGCAATCCATATCTGATTAAGTGCCTTTCTTATAACCCTTGAAACTGCCCATTGCTTTTAGGATTAAACCTGACATTTTAAATGAGGCCCTCATGATTCTGCACAGTCTGTTGCCTGTTCGCCTCTCTGCACTCTACTGGTACCATCTTCTTGTGGTACCTGGTGACCTCTTTCACTACTTTGACTGTTTTTGGTCCTTTATTTTTCCAAGGTAAATACTATACAAGTTTCCAAAATCAACTTGGATATCATTTAAAAAGAGTGTGGCCATCCCGCCACCCTTACTCTGCTTTGTAGCCCTCACCCAGTGACTAACCAGCATGGCAAAAAAGGGTTCCCCCTTTCCTCAATGTGAGACCAACTCAGGGATGAAGTTCATGCTCCAGGGATCAGTCTTGAGCTAGTCCCCAGCTGAGACCACCTTCTTAGCTTTGTCCCATGATTCTCCTGCTTTGCTTACTCTAGTTTTCCTGAGAGTACTCCCTCAATAAGTCTTGTGAACAAGAATCCTGATCTTGGACTCTCTTTCTAGGGAACTCAACATAAGACTCTATATTTGATCTTAACCTGTATTTGTGTACTTATGTCTTTGATTATTGTCTGTCTTTGCTGCTAGGTCATAATAAGCTCTTGAAGGCAGGGATGATACTACATGTTTTGCCCTCCATTGTATATATAGTACCCCACAGAGGACCAGACATGTAGGTAATGAATGTTTAATAAATAATTGTTTAATGAATGTTAAATGAATCTAAGAGTCATTATCCTGCCTCAGAGAGGCACACGGTTGAACTGTAGACTTCTGACCAGTTTCTGGCCATGTGGAATACTTTTAGGCATAGCAATGCCCACTCCAAGAAGGAAATAGAATCAGACGTCACATGTTAATGCTTTGATCTTTTCATGTCTGTACCCTGTCCACCTGCATGGACGTACTGAATAATATGATTTTCTCCTGTCTTGGCTGACTACTTCTTGTTTATGGCCAATGCCTCTGCTGTGGCTAAACTCAAGCCATTTGCCCTTTCTCATTGCCAATCCACAACACAAACATGGTCTCCAGACCAGGACATGTATGGAATATTTTATATCGCTACATTTGGAAAATGGAGGTAATAGAGATCACTAGAAACATGTATTTCTATGAAAAATTTTTCTTGCCTTGGTCATTTCTGTTTTTTCCCCATTTTTTATTTCTTTTAATGTTTCCTCTTTCAAACTTTTAAAAAATGCATGTGAGCATTCTTTCTATTAAACTTTTCATAAAATACTGAATAAGTACAACTCAAGATTCTCTGTAATGCTGATTACAATAGATTCTCAGATTTGACACTGAGCCTTTGAAAACTGAATTTTGTGTTTTCCTTAAATCATATTCCTTGAATATAATTAAATTTAAATTTCACTGCACTTCTCTATATGTAAAGGTGAGAGCATTGAGTTTAAACTTTGGCGATCTAAACAAATAAATTTCAGTAAGGACTTTTCTGAAGTAATATATAAAGAAGTGTGACAGGAGCATTATACATTTTTTCTTTGGGCAGGGCTCCTGTGCCACCATCCGTAGTTCCCCTGGTAAAGTTTCCTTTACTACTGTAATTGCTAGATCTAATTATTGGGCTTTGATTGAGGGAATAGCTCTCAGAGGGCACAATCTGGTGCACAGCAAGAACAATTTATATGAGAAAAAGTTTGTAAAATTTATATGAGAAATACCTTCTCTTTAATACATCTCCAAGGTTGGTTATGAGTTTGATTATGCCATTAAAAATAGAACTGAAGTTTGTAAAGGACCAGGTAATTTAGCCATAAAATTAAGTAAGTCTTAGATGCTAAAGCCTGTATGTTAAACTCAACCAATGCCTCACCTCATGTAACTCACTTTTTAAGGCTAATTATACATGGTTTGGGAAGGAAGATTTCATCCTCAGTCATTGAAAAGAAAGAAAACACCCCTTCACTGAATCTGGATTTTAGAGGCTCCTAATTGCAGTTATCCGTGTGTTATAAGTACCACAGTGTCATAATTGATCTTTACTCTGCCCTTGCTCATGGCACAATCAATTAGCAGCCAAAGGTGGAAGCTATTTATATCAGCAAAAATGGTCTCATGAATTCCTGGATTTTAATTATTAAAAGGTGGTTAAAACTGGCATAATGTTCCACCTTCCTGGTACCATTTAAAATTACTTTTACACAATTAAATATATGTTGTTAAAAGAAAATAAGTAGAATAGAAGTATTAAGGAAAATTAATGATATTTATTATCAACATATCTAAAAGCTACAATTGATTCAGCTTCCACTTTTAACAATTCTTAACTAAAATGTGAATAAGTGGTTATTAAGTGAATGAAAATCTTAAAAATAACCTCAACAAGTGGTTGATGGTTATAATGAGTATTTGTCTTATGTAAAAGGAGGAATAACCAACAAAACTGACTTTGCCTATTGGGAGTCCAATATAGTGAATATAGTCATAGAATTTTATATCTAAAAATGAGCCACAGGAAGTGTCAAACCTAAGTTGTTTTTTTTTATCCTCACTGGAACATATGTTTAGAGACAAAGGGAGGGAAGAAGAGGGACGGAGGGATAAAGGAGGGGGAGAGAGAGAGAGATTGGTGGCCCTCCAACAGGGGATCAGACCCATAACCCAGGCATGTGCCATGACCAGGAATCAAACCCACAACCTTTTGGTGTACAGAGAAATGCTTCAACCAACAGAGCCACAGGACCAGGGCTCAAATCTAAGTTTTACTTAATATAATATTGAGTAAGCAAGGAGAATCGCTATTGTAAAAAAGTTAGAAAACTTCTTTCATACAGGTTGTGCTACTTGTGGTGTCATAGCTGGTACTTTTTAAAGAAAATCCTTACTTAAATAAAATGCTTGCATGTATTGGTAAATATATAAGCTCTTCACTAGGGGCCCATAAGACTTGTCCTATTCATGTTTTGTAATTCATGTTTTTTTTTTTCATTTCGTGGTAAAATTTTATTTGCATTGCTTTTCTACATATTTTCTAATTTTTTTGCATTAGTGTTTGTTTTAAAATATTTAATTCTATTATTTTAAAAAATAAATTGTTGTAGTTCACAACTTTGAACTGTTAAACCTGAGGTTTAGAGATACAGTCATACAACATGATTTTCAAAAAAATTTAAGCATAGCTAACTTAGAAGTGTTCTGGAAATATGAAAGTCAAAAAGAATTTTTTGAATATAGGAGGACTTATTTTTATTTATTTATTTTATTTTTGTTCTTTTTATGGAAAAGAAAGAATTGATTTTAAATTAGCACCATTTTTACAAATACTTTTGTATTAATTGACTCTTTTCTTTTTTCTCTAAGAAATCAAAACAAAATAGATGGTCCCTAAGCAAAATATACTACTTAACTATCTTCCTTATTATATTGACTAACCCATTTTATATTCCAAAAGAATTTTTTCATTGCCATACAAAATAAAGATTTTTAAAATTTCCTATAGAATATTGTAGAAAGTGAATTAATATGGGAAATCTATATATGTATATCAATTTTCAAAGTCAGTTTTTCAATGCTGAAAGAAATTATGAAGGAGAAATGCTGTTCGCAAACACATGAGTCCATCTGGAAAAATGTTCAGAACTATTATATAACAGGCATGGTAATGTGCTCTGATAGGAATTTCTTGGGTCATCATGTTCATCACTGATGGCGAATTCCTCTCTTCTAGCATTCCTAGGAGTATCTAAAATATAAGAAACATTTACCATACAGTATCTTAATGGAAAATTTCTCGTTTCCTTTCTTTCATGGCATTTCTTGGGCTCCTGCATTTCCCCATGGTGTATCCTTTATTATAACTGAGACACAATGGCTAGTGGTTCGATGTCTTCAAATACAAGAAAGAGCTTTCTTGAAACCCTTGATTTTTAGGTAGTTTGAATTAATACCTCTGGGGAAGAAAATATGATTTAAATATATAACATTCCATTTTACTCTGATACACTCAAAAGGTTTTGATAAATAATGAACAGTCTATTGCTTTTAGATTCATACAGTGGGCTTTTTGTGATACTGCACAAATTACTGAAAATAAAAAAATGGTTGCTTAGCAATTATGTTTATTTTTGGAATATGTATGTTTTTACATTGATCTGTCAAACTGTTATGGCTTACAGTATTCAATTGATCAACAGACGCATATTGATCACTGTGTAGGTGCTTTGTGATTGGAGAAACAAAAAGAAAGAAAACAGTGCCTGATGGCTGGTAACTTGCATCCTGATCAGGAGACAAAGCTAGCATCGATGAAATAGAAACAGAACAGTAATTCACAAACGGGAGAGATATATTCTGATTTAGTCAGAACAAGCTCTAAGCAAGAGGGAAATCTGAGCCAGCCCTTGTGAGTAAATTGCATTTATGCAGGTAGATAGGAAAGAGGGAAGTATCCATGTGGGAGAGAACAAGAATCTGGAATTAAAGAGAATTCTGCATACAGGCAGATTAGTCAGAAGGACAAACAGACAATCACCCTGGATACCTATCTGTGAAAAAGCACAGATGAGGAAAAATAACATGTTAGAGAAAGACATGCTTTCTAGAATTTCTTTTGGAGAGAATGGATACTCTGTGTTCTTGGAAGAATACTTTTCATAAGAACTGAAGTCACTCTGAATGATGAATGAATTTCATTCTGTGGAGGAGGGATTTGGTAAGCATCAGAATTGGGGGCGGTACTGTAAGTTTGAGAAAGAGCTAAGTTGCTTGGGACAATAGAGGGCAGTCTTTTGCCCACTGTCCCTCAAACTGCATTTGAAATTATGCTGTAAATGACAGTCAAATCCTATTCTTTTAAAGTTAGTAAATTGCTAACATGATTGGGGTAACCACAACACACCTCGCCATCTTTTATTCAGGATGGAGGTGAAAGGCCTCCATTGTAGAAGACCAGGACTAGTTAGTAAAATAGAATGAATAGATATGGTAGAACTTAAAAGCCAGTAGAAGGAGATGTTGGGATGTGTTGTAACAAGAGATGATGGTAAGCATCTGAGAAAAATGATAGATCAGTGGTTTGAAAAGAAGTTGGGGAGAGGGATTGCCGAAAGAGAGGACAGATGTCATGACATTGGGTCTAAACTAAGTAAATAGTTTAGGTTTCAGATGATAAATACTTTGACAATAATAATGACTATCATAATAAAATGGAAGTGATAAGTGCAAAAAAATTAAGTGAAAAACTAATAGACCTTAGAGGCAGCTTGCTTATAAATAAGGACTTGAAGATGATTTTCCTGGTTTTTTATTAAAATGATTCACAGAATTAAGTGGTTGGTGAGAAGATGATGTTTGACTATGAATACATCGAAATTAAGATTAAAAAAGGGATTCCATTGTGTCATTTTTAGTCTAATATCAGCTAATTCCATGGAATACTTCCATAGTTTAAAAATTATATAATTTAAAGAAAGTGAGATTTTAAAATATGAAAAAAATGGTTGTAGATAATTCCCAGATAAACTGAACAGGAAGTCATAGATTTGTAAATCAAACCAAATATATCAGGTTATCAATTTATGTGAAACTAAGCAATTGTTTTAACTAGTGAAAGAAACCAAAACATGGCACCTCAAATGAAACCACTTTGACGTACTGGTTATATTGACTTATTAACCAACATGATTATGAAAGCAGTGTTCTTTTTCTTCCCAGAAGTAGAAGGTACAATTTCCATGCAAAAGGTACCCTGTCTAGTTCAGCAGGAAGGAAGTGAGTCTTATCATCAGAGATGGGGAAAGTGGGGCCAAGATATTTGTCCAAACAAATTTTGTTAAACTGATCTTTATATTAATTCCTACTTACTTCTTCACCATTTACTACCCCTAGCCCAGCCCAATTTTTTTTCTTATCAATTCTTCACAAATTTTTTGTTTGTCTGAAAGATATAAAGCTTTCTATTCTGGTCACATGTTTGGGTCTTCATTCTTTTGTGAAGGCTCACATGTACATGGAAATTTTTTTTTTTAAATTGTGTGCTTTTCTCCTGTTAGTCTCTCTTCTGTCAGTTTAATTCATAGGGCTAGCCAGAGACCCAAAGAGCATAGAGAATTTTTCCTCCCCTGTAATAGCTTTCTGATATTTAAAAAATGAAATGTATCAGAATGTGGCCAGCTATTCACTATTTGATGACTGTCTTGTGTTGTCTCTTTTTCAACTGGGAAGGAATATGGAATAAATAAAAATATACTGTAAATTAATTTAAATATTGATACCTGGGTAATAAATCCTCAAAAGGAGATTTGCTTATTCAAAGTGTGAGTCTTTTGAACTTAGCAGACTTCCAAACAGTTGGGGAGGTTTACAATCTTACCCAAAAAGAAGTGCCTACTTCCACATGTGGCCTATTGAGTGGTGTGTGTGTGTGTGTGTGTGTGTGTGTGTGTGTGTGTATGTCTGCAAATCAAATGCGCCCAAAATGGCATCTCACTGAATTGCCCTGCTGACTACAATAAGCATCCTTTCATATTCATTGGCCATTTGCCATTTCTCTTCTGTGAATGCATGTGTTTATTTTTCCATTGGGTGGTTTGTCTTGTCTTCATCTTATTATGAAGATTATTATTTTTTTGTTTTCATATGGGTTGCAACAATTTTCTCCCAGTCTCTCTTTTAATATTTATATCTTTTAAAAATAAAGTTCTTTAACATTATCAAATATATAATATTTTTCTTTTCCAGTTTTGAATTTCTGGCCTTGTAAAAGTTTACCACCACCTGAAGTTTACAGGAATATTTTCCCAAAATTTCTTTATTTTTAAATTAACTTTTTTTTGGTAAAAGCCTTACAGCTTTATGTCATCTTGAATATGTTACTAAATGTTGTGAAGAAGTGATCCATGTGAAAAATTTCCAAGACTTCCAGCCAAGATGGAGGCATAGGTAGATATACTTTGCCTCATCACACGACCAAAAGAAAGACAACAACCAATTTAAAAATAAAAAACCACCAGAACTGCCAGATAATCAAACTGTATGGAAGCGCAACAATGAAGGAGTTAAAGAAGAAATACTCATTCAGATCAGTGGGAGGGCTGAGATGGGCAGCTGCGTGGTGAGGACATACAACAAAGTGGTGGTTGGCAGACTGGGTAGGTGAGGTGGCAGCTGGTGGGCCAGGAGGTCCCACATTCCCATGTGGATAAACTGGGAGGAATAACTGGGGAGCAAGACAGCTTGGTGAAATAAAGCCTCAAAACCTCTGGCTATAAAAACTGGTGGGGGTTGTGGTGGCTACAGAAACTCCCAGTCTTAATAGAAGAGTCCCTTAGAGGGGCCCACAGGATCCTAGAACATACACAAGCCCACCCACCTGGGAATCAGCACCAGGGCAGCACCTGAAAGAGCACAGTCCACTGTGGGAAGCAAGGGAAGTGACTGAAAGCGGGGCAAGAGCTGAGCAAGCCATATTATTCCCTCTCTGACCCCTCTCCCCCACACAGCATGACAACACAGTGAAGTGGGTTGCCCCACCCTGGCAAATACCTAAGGTTCCATACCTTATAATGTAACAGGTGAGCTGAGACAAAAAAAAAATTGTCCAAATGAAAGAACAGATCAAAATTCCAGAAAAAGAACTAAGCAATGAGGAGATAGCCAACCTATCAGACGCAGAGTTCAAAACACTGGTAATCAACATGCTCCCAGAAATGATTGAGTAAGGACACAAAATAAAGGAAGAAGTGAACATTATACAAGGCGAAATAAAGAAAAATATACAGGGAACCAACAGTGAAGGGAAGGAAACATGGACTCAAATCAACGATTTGGAACCAAAGGAAGAAATAAACAACCAACTAGAACAGAATGAAGAAATAAGAATTCACAAAAATGAGGAGAGACTGAGGAACCTCTGGGACAACTTTAAACATTCCAATATCTGAATCATAGGGGTGTCAGAAGGAGAAGAAGAAAAACAAGAAATTGAAAACTTATTTGAAAATAAATTAATATTGTGATTTCCTTCTTCTTGCTATCTTTAACTGCCCAGTAGAATTATAAGTAAAAAATTACTGAGTTTACAAATTTATTTAGCTTTAGGGAAAATTACTCTTATTAAGTTTAAATTTTTTTAGAAGAAACTTTTTAATTTTTCATTTCCAAAACCAATCATATAATCAGAAAATAAAAATATTGGTTTCTCTCAATTTTCTATATTTACACCAGTTTTGAAAAAAGTTTTCCTTTCTAATGCATTAAAAGAAACTTGAATGAATATGGTGATACTGGTCATCTCATTTATTTCAGATTTTCTTTGTACTGTCTATTATTTCATAGTACAATAAATATTTGACATTAAATTTTATAAGCATTTTTTGTGGCTTCTTCCTCTAGTTCTGTTTTTCTTAGAAGTTTTGTTAGAAATGGTTGATGAATTTTAGCAAATGTGTTTTGGCATTAATATAATTTTACAAATTTTGCTTTTTTCTTATAATGTTAATCATTTTTCACTGTTGAATAATCTGTGCTTTGCTAGAATTATTATGTGGTGATGTGTTTGATTTACTTTTTAAATACTTTAATAGTTTTATATGTTGACATTTTTGAAATTGCAAATATATGACTTCTTTTGACCTAAAATGATAATTTGACATTGTTCAATTTAAATAGCAAGTGTGCAGTAACTATTAGATATAATTAGTCCCTTCTCTGCCTTTCACTTTGAATTGCTGATGGTCTGATGTTAATATAATCACTCTACTTTTTTTTGCTTGTAATTCTATGATATGCTCATTCCTTTGTTTTCAACTTGCTTTGATATTTTGTTTTCCATGTATCTTTTGCAAATGGCATGTCTGCTCCAGTTCCTTATTTTATTCAATCTGATACAATTTGCCTTTGTATAAATGCAATCATTTATGTGTATTGTGCTTCATGATATTTTTAAATACTTTAATATTTTATGTTAATTATTGAGTGATTTTTCTTTTTGCCCAGTTCAAATTATTTTTAATTGCTGACTTGTTTCTTTCTCTTCCTATTTTGCTGTCTACTATAAATTGAAAATAGCATTGCATTTTTCATTGTATTTCTGCTTACACCCCCATTGCAACTACCTATGCTAACATACAGGTTGGGCAAAGTAGGTTTACTGTTGTGAACATGTGAAACATGGAATTTATTCTTGTACTATTATTTGTTCTTTTTTGTATTATTTTCCTTATGAACAACTGTAAACCTACTTTTGCCCCACACTGTATGTCTACTGTAAAAGGACATTTCACATGAATGCATAGAACATTTCACAAAACCGATTTCCCAAAATCTATACTAAAGAAGAGGTTTGCAATCCATTTAACTCCCCAACTCCTGAGCCTTAGTAGTTTGGAATTTTTATTTCTGAATGTAGTAGTTCTATATTTTGAGAATCATTACTTAATAATTTTATTATAATTCCTAGTCATATAAGTTTGAATATATACACGTATATATACATGCATATATATAATCACTGTTACTGAATGTTATTTACCCATATTTTGTTAATTGGGTTCTCAGTAAATTGTCTTTTGGCAGGAGCATGCCTAGTATTTCCCTCAGAGTATGTGTGTGTGTATATGATTATAGAAGACAATATACACATTATTTTCTGCATGTCAGGAAAGGACTTTCTTCTGTTTCCATGGCAGCTGCCCATGATGCGCTAGGTAAAAGGAACTGCTGTGAATAGTGGTGGTAAGCTGTAGTGGGGATAAATGCTCCCTGGTCATACAATTAGCTATCATCCTGTTAGAGACCCCATGCCACTCAGCTGTGAACTTCATCAGGGCTTCTAAGCTTTCTTCCTCTCTCCTTAGGTGACACAGAATGGCTACAATGGTCTAGAGTTGGGTATTTTCCTTCTCCTACCTGGAAGGCAGAGGGGGCTGCTGTGGGATGGTCCCTTTCCCCACGACAAGTGGGCTCTGACTATTCCCCAGCACGCTAGGATCTGGTTGACTAGTTTCCTCTGTGTACCGGCCTTGTTAAGAAAACAGCGTGTTCTGGCCTACTTACAAATGGTTTCTTTTTCCCGCCCTTGCCAAATGCAGGAGAGCCTAATCGGCTCTCTACTTGGGAAACCCAGTCAGCAGCAAGAGGCATATATCACACTGTTGTGCCCCCGCCCCATGAAAGTGTCCTCCCACCCAGCGTTTTTAACCCTCAATGTCATCTCCTGCTTGCCTGTCCACACTGGCTCTTGGGGTTGTTTCCATCCGCGAGCCTCCTCTCCAGCAGCCATGGCGCCCTGTATTCGTTTCCTATCCTACCTGTCTTGGGGGAAGAGGTTTGCTGTGCGACCTCCCCTCTCTTGCTCATCGAGGAAAGGCTGTTGATTTTTCAGTCTGTTCAGCTTTTTACTCTTGTTAAGATAGAGTGGCCTCTTTCAAGCTCTCTCTGTGGGACAGGAAACTAGAAGTCCTTTTGCCTTCAGATACTATTATATATTTGCTAAGAGTAGAATTTTGAAATCACACTTCTATTCTCAAAAGATTATAAATGATATATTTTGCTGTCTGGAGTTGAAGACTTGAAATTTGTTTCTAGTGTGATTATCCTTTCTTTGATAATCTTTGATAAATCTTTATCTTTGATAAATCTTATAAATCTTTGATTTAGCGATTTCTGTCTCAAAGCTTGTAAAATTTTGTATCATAACTGACATTTAGAGTTTTGCTTTCTAATTGAGAGCTTGAGTTATAACTCAACTAAGCTGAGGTCTTTCATATCCTCCTTGCATTAAATAACATATTTTAAGCATATAGAAACATATTATATATATCTGTGAACACATGACTGAAATTATAATTTTCCCTATCCCCCCTTTTTTTTGCTTTGCTTTATGAATAAAACATTAGTGACTCAATAGTGAATCTCTGAATTCACCAAGTTCTCTGGTCATATTTTCTTCTCTTCTTTTTCAGAGGTAATCATAATCTTCAATGTGCTGTTTGTCATTCCTATGCAGATTTTGTCTCTCTATATAAAAATGCATAAATACAGGGTAGGGCAAAAGTAGGTTTACCGTTTTGAGTACACAAAACACAGAGTTTATTTTTTATTATTATTTATCATTGTATGATTTTTGTATGAACAACTTTATGGTTTATAAAATTATGAATATAACATCATAGTTCATTTATAATCCATGTATTTGCTTTTTCTCATGTAATGTTTGGTCTTTGAGATTTATCCATATTGATTCATGTGTTCCTATTTAATTCATTTTAATATTCAACTACATGAATAAACAATAATTTTAAACATGGGTTATTTCCACTTTTTGTAATTCTGAAATGCCTATTTTTGTACATGTCTTATATACATATTTAAGAGGTTTTTTTAAAGTGGATGTTTCTGTGTTGCTTTTTTATATCCTTTGACTATGTTTGTTATAGGGTAATTAACTTTTTCATATAGTCAGTATCTTTATGGTGTCTGCATTGGTTGTTTGTAATTTTTCATTGCCTGCTCATAGGTACAAGAAACCTCAGCACAGGACCGACAGACCTGGTGACCTCCTTGCTTGTGGCCATCTTGGAGCACCTTCTGCAGGGTGGTCAGGCAGGAAAAACTGGGAGTATTTTACTGGGGAACAGAGAGATGTTCCTTTTGATTTAGGTCTCTACAGAACCAGAGAGAAAGGGCTCATTTTGATCAATGGGCCACAGATGACTCAGTTTATGAGTGTACCTTTTTCTAGATTTCTTTTAATAGATGAGTAATAGGCCACCCTCAACAGAAAGCAAAGATATCCTCTTCCCTACCCTAGTATCTGCAACAAAATTTCTCAGTAGCCTTAACCCTAAGCTCTGTTGATAATATTGATTCTCTCTTAGACATTCCCAGCAATGAAATACCTAACTGTGCTCTTACCATCCAGGTTAATGTATTTTTAAGTCTCTTTAACAAGGAGTTGAGGGGAGAACAAGGGACCCAGGAATTTTAAGTTCAGGCTGTCATTTTCCCAGAATCTTCTTTCATTCTAGATACTGATTTTTTAATTTCTTAAGAAGTAAATATGTATTAAAGATGCTTAGAAATATATTATCTCATCATGTTCAAGCTCATTATCTTCCTTCCTCTGACTTTAGCTTTTCCAATTTGCAATAATGAGATGGAAATTAATCCCAAACTAGCCATCTTTGTTTTTTCTTATTTTTTCCCCATTAGAGGGTTTGAATTTTAATAAGGTTGCTGTACTTGACATAATTGTGCTTCTTTTTCACCTGTGGATCCCTGTTAGCTCTAGTGACATTTTATTCCATTGCTTGGAAAATTCAAAATGAAGCATTCTAAGAAGGT
>CM052549.1:20272260-20339462 GCA_028533065.1 Trachops cirrhosus
CAGGGTTGGACACGCAAAGAATAGCAACAAGGCTGCTTTTTAATGAACTCAGGGCTCTTTCTATATATACAATATGGGCAAAACACAATGAGATATTTTCCTTTAAGGCTCATAATTTGTCTAAAAGTCACTTGCCTTTCCAGAGCATTAGCATCCTTGCAGAAATAGGTGTTTAGGCATTTATAATGATGGTTTTGAAGGCTGCCACTCATGTGGTGAAGATATTCTTACAAACACTTTTTTCTACCCTATTCCATGCCACTGCCCCAAGATTTATACAGCTTGAACATGTCAGAGTATGTAGGCTAACTAAGGTAATGTAGGAGGGTGATGGGAGGGAGCACAGACTTTGAATCAGGCCATTTTGATACGAATCTCAGAACTACTACTTATTAGCCATGGGATCTCAGGTGACTCAGTTCCCCTCTCTAAGCTCCAGCTTTGTCTTCAACAAAATGGGATAATAGTGCTCAACATACAGAGTTGAATGAAGTAAAATGTATGAATTTCTTAGCCTGGTACCTGGCACAGAGTAAGCACGTACTAAATTTTATTTCACTAGGATATTTTCTGGAGCAATGAAACTTCAACTCCCACAAAAACTCATATTAGAACTTCATAAGTAGCTTTCCCCCAGTTTAAGGTTCAAATTTAGGTTGTTCTAGACAATATATTCTCTTTCTCTTTTGTCTCTGTCTTTCTGTATTTATATACTTACATATACATATATACAAATAACTATTATCTATCTATCTATCTATCTATCTATCTATCTATCTATCTATCCATCCATCCAGCCATCATCTACTATTTTCTTTAGCTTGCTAGAGAAAATTCCATGACCTCACAGAACTTGGATTTATAAGATTGTTAAAAGAACCATACTAATAATATTGGGGTAAGGAGAAAAAAAAGAGATTGGTGAAAAATCAACCTATCGTGTAATCACAACAATGGAGTGCAGTAATGAAAGTTGTATATGAAACATTGTATTCTGTCTTTCTCCTGGAAACCTTTACTTTTTCTGTAAGAACTTAATATCATCCCAGAAAATATTCTTCCTCAGTCTCCCTTGTTAATGTATTCCCTTGTCGCACATATAATAAAGGCACAATAGTTTAATAAAACAAAGAGTGACTTGACATTGCCAGCTCTCAGTTGTTTGTGTTCACCTGTGACATTTACTAGTGAAGACATACAGAGCCTTCTTTTGTTTCCTGGATAATCGCTCAGGTGTTAAAGAAGTTGATTCAATTTTAAATGGCATGATTTTCTCAAGCCTTGGGAAAGTAATTGATGGATTTTTCTTCTTTTTTCCAGAGCTCAAATATACACATGGCAAAGTCATGTCTAACTGTTTAATTTTCAAGACTGAAAATACTGGATTTAAAGCTTAGGTTTTAGTTAAGGTTTATTCTTAGTATTCAACCCTGTCTAAACTTTCACAGGCAAATCGGAAATGAAACACAATTGAAACTAAACCAAGCTTTTTCTTTTTCCACCTGCAAAGGGACCTTAATATTTCACTTTGTGTTTTCAGACTGAATCTAATGGAACATGATGCTATACAGATTCTTTTTGTCAATTATTCCCTGTATGGCCTCTAAACTGATCTGTGCATTCAATGTGAAGCTTCATTAAGGATCAAGCCAGTAGTCTTTAAAAAGTACAGGGTTTTGGTGATAGACAGATGGTGGCTTTCATGATGTCAGGAAGTGTCAGATATTATGGTTGGCTGCGGAATGGTGGCTACTATCCAAACAGATTGGGAAACAGACAGAAAGAGCAAGAACACCATTTGTTTTATTTAGATACATTGTGAACAGAAGGAAGCAAGACAGAGCATACTTTTACACATCTTTTTTCCACTCCTTGTGAAAACAGTTTAGGATTTGTTATGTTATATTAGCCCTTTCATTATGCAAAAACATGTGAAAGCCATCTCAGAAATGCTGGTAAAAGAATTTGTCTCATTGTGATTTTGTATGAAGTTCGTTTATTTTTATTTTTAGGGAATGTGATTAAAAAAAATAACTCAACTTCCTCTCATTGGAAATACAGTACTGAATACTCGAAGTAGCACTGATATGAGACCTTTTGCCATGCTATACCTTTGAGAGAGTATGGAGTATTAACTTCATAACTCAGATGAAGAACTCAGAGAATTTTAGTCCTCATACTGAAGGTGTTTCTCGAAGAACTATAGACCTATTTCTGTAAGCATTTAATTCAAATTGGCAGCCAGAGGGCAGTATCAGCTCCAGACAAAAGTGCTGTGCCCTTCCAGTTACAGGATTAAAGCTAAGGATTCATCTAACTCTACACCTAGGGATAAGGCTCTGTAATATATCAGGGGAGGAGCATCTTGGTCTCAATCTAAAAGAACATGGAAGTTTTCTAGCATATTCAACAAATGAAATGCTTTTGAACTTCCTTGTTCTGCAATTTACCTATGTTCATCTGTTACCATAATCTTTAATGACTCCATCCTGGGGGAGGTAAAAAAAATATATTTTGGCATTTTTGATGGATTAGAGATCTAATAGCATAATCTGCTCTATGTTGTGTCCCCAAATCATGGTGAATGTACTGGAAACTTGGTCCCTAATGTAATCCCTCATATATTTGAATATGAGGGACTATACTAAAATCCCAAATAACTGAGGAAGGACATACGTTACCAAAGAAACCGATAGTCTTGGGTTATACAGAATCTCAGGATTTGGGACCTGGAAGAGCTCTGAGAAGCCGTTCTAGACTAGTGGTCTTCACACTGTGCTTCACAAAGTCCCGGAGTTTCACAGAGGTGCTTTAGGGTCTGCTGTCGGGGGAGGGATGTGGGGAGTTAGTGAGAGGTCAGGACTCGGTCCTACTATCTCTGCTTCATCTAAACAGCCGAGCAAGTGAGAAGCCTTTCCAGCCTAGGGATAAACAGAGTCTGGAATTTTGGCTTAAGGGACAAACATTCCTTTAGTAGAAAAGTGTAAAGCATTTGGCTTGGGCTGAGTTGGGGATGATTGCATTTTAATTGCTCTAAGCTCAAACAGGAGTCAAATTCCAGAGAGAGGTAGGGGTAACTATGATAAAGTAGATAGACCCCATTCATCTACCCCCCTTTCCTTCCTCATAACCCGCTATAATTTGAGTCCTGATGTGACCAAAATACCCAGAGGCTTTAAAGAAGTAGGAGTTTTTGAAAATAATAAGAAATCTTAGCCACCATCTCAGGATTGCTCCTACCATACCCCCTCCCCTCCAACCACCCCCCCCAACCCAATAACACTTCACAGGCCGTAGTTTAGCCAACAATGTTTAAAGCAGTAGAGGCACCTGTTTTGAAAATGAGCAAATCCACAGCAGCATAAAAGTTACTGTGAATTTTTTTAATTAGATTTATTGGGGTGACATTGCTTGATAAGATAACATAGGTTTTATGTGTACATTGCTATGATATATCATCTGTATACTGTACTGTGTGTCCACCACCCAAAGTCAAATCTTCTTTTGTCACCAGATATTTGACCCCCTTCACCCTTTACTACCCACAACCTCCTTCCTTCTAGTAACCGCCACCATGCTGTCTGTGTCTATGAGTTTTTGTTTGTTTGTTTTTCTTGTTTGTTGCTTTCAATTTCATATCCCACAGATGATTAAAATCATGTGGTTCTTTATTGGGTCATTCAAAATCACAATGTACATGATGAATAATGGTTCATAGTTGTTAGTCATCTGTTCATTAAAATGAAATAAAAACTCTCAAATGCTTTCTTTTGTTTGTTGAGATAAGCACATGGGAGAGAAAATCCTGGGATTACTACCTGATAGAAAGCTCATCCATGGATTGTGGGTAGGGACTGGAGTAGACAGAAACAAAAGGTGATACAGACCTTTCTTCGTGCTAAAGGCACCTCTGACTCAAGAGATAGGGAATTTCATACAACTTCTACAGAGTTTTGGGTTATGCAGTACATTTTGTCATCTGGCATAAAATTAACTTCTGTTCTATCTTGGAAAGAATCTAAACCACTTGACAGGTTAACATTATGTTTCTCCAGAGCATGATTTTAATATCAGCTCTGGTTACGACTCATCAACCATTGAAAGAACACTTGTCTAGAGAAATGCAACGTTTGAATATTTGAGGAAGCTCTTCATTTATATCATAGAATTAATATCTGGAGTCACCTTAAATCTCACTTGGACTTTCCGAGGTGGTACACATCGTGTGTTATCAGATGGGAAAGCATTTGATATATCACCTATTGCTCAAATGTTATTTCATTATTAAGTTCCAAATGACTACATGGAGAGTTACATGTCAACTAAAATACCACTGCTTCACAGTTCGACTTAGAAAGGAAGTTGGGGCTTTTAAAAAATGTAGTTTTCTATGAAGGTTTTTTTTTAATAGAATATGATTTGTAAAAAAATATTTTTTTCTCAGAAATACTGAATGCTTGAAAGAGAGTAACCTCATTTTAAGTTTGCAAAAAAATCTGTTGTTTTTTTTTTCCTGACTGTCACACAAAAACAAAATGGTCAGAATTACTTGTCCAAGTTCATTGGTGTAACCCAAGTTCATGGGTGAAGCTCAGTGCTCTTAACTTCTGATCCAGATAATTTTGTCAAGACCACATGGGTAATTTTTTTACCATCTCAACTTCAATAAATATATACATATGCACTGGTTTAAAACAACAGTTTAAAACATGTGGTCTGGAATCACATGCCTATCCAATAGTGGCATGAAACTTTAGTTGCATATTTTATATGTTTAAATATGTATAAAATGTGCATATATTATATATGTTATGCTTGTTTTATTTATATACATTCTATTTATATATTTATTAATATTTATATATTATACTATAATATGTAACATATTATTCTTGTTTTATTTTTATGACACCAGCCACTTCTTGAAGTCCTTTTGACTTCAAACACAGACTTTGTTCCTTTTCTGGGAGAAAGGGAGAATTATAATTGCTGAGTGTTTCATTTTTGGATTCTCCCACTTTCTGATATGGAGAGCTGAACCATAGTAAAATTGAGAAGAAAAAAAAAACTGTGAAATTTCTTCACATTAAGGTAATATGCAGAGATAACCTGTGAACTCTACCAGGGAGAAAGAAAAAAAAATACATTCTTACCATACAAAAAAGCCCAAATTGACATGTTTACTCATTTCCTTATAGTCTATTTCAGTGTTTAACCAAAGAGTTTTATTTAATTTAGTTATATCATATACAATTTAAATTCCTATTTTATATTGAAATTTTAACAGTCTCCTTGAGTTACTGGATTAGTGTTGATTTTTATGCTCTTCATTGTAACTTCTCCAATATCAATTTTCCCATGATTTTACATTTCTTTTATAGACAGACAAAAGTATTTAAAGTAAGGAAAATAAGAAAGTCAGTATGGTAGTAGCCCTTTCCTAGATAGGCTTGAGAGTAGGAAGATAAGAACATATGAGACCATTTGGGACAGAGACTATTAATAGAAAGATGGGGAGAATGATGTTCAAATCATAACCGCCTGGGATTAAGAGCTAACGTGATGTCAGTAGTATCCCTCTTCCTTGTCTGAGTTTGAGTTGGTTTCCTTCCTAGACACCCACAAAATGACTCTATTCTAGAATAACTCATAATCCTATCATTGAATTGGACTGACACTGATTAACTTGTAGACAGGAAGAGAACAGGCTTACTAATTGTGCTTATTTCACGTATTCAACTCCTGGATCCTAGGGGTGAAGTCTATGTCATCTAAAGGACATGGCTGAGAATGGAATGAAGAGTTTACCCAAATCAAAGTTCAGATAGATTTGCCATAAGAAGAGGGAGTGGGATGCTGGGACTAAAACAAACAAATTCCTCTAGGGCTTTTGTGACAATGCACTCTCCATAATGTGTTTCTGCCTCATCTGTATACCTCTTTGTGCATCTTTTCTTGTGCCTACTAAGTTTGCATCACTCAAATGGTTTCAGTCATTAGGTGACATCTTAGCTTATCTTTTCTTCCTTTCTCTTCCTTCCTTTCTCTTTCTTTCATTTTCTTTTCTTTTTCTTTTTTTCTTTCTTTCTTTCTTTCTTTCTTTCTTTCTTTCTTTCTTTCTTTCTTTCTCTTTCTTTCTATATTTTTATTGTATTTATACCATTATCATTTAGTCCCCTTATAACCCCTCCCCCCTGTAATCGCCACACTGTTGTCCATGTCCATGAGTCCTTTTTCTTTTTTGTTCAATCCCTCCACCCCCTAACTCCCCCGTGCTATCCATAGCTGTTATCCTGCTCTCTATCTATGAGTTTTTTCTCTATTTTGCTTGTTAGTTCAATTTGTTCATTAGATTCCACATATGAATGAAATCACATGGTATTTGTCTTTCTTCTGAGAGTCTTCTCAACATACCCCTCAGGGAATTTGATCCACTTTGAATACTGAAATCAGCACATATATTTGTTGATACTTACAGAGTCTTTATTCCTATCCTAGGTTTCTCTTGTAAGAATGAGACCTTCATGTCTTCATATCTGTCAGACTATTTGAATGCCTTACCCCAAACTTCACAATCCCATAGTGAAAGTTTTATCTTCCCTATGAACCTGTATTTTTTTTCACTTTTTCTTAGGGAATATCACCTCCTCTCCAATTCTTTTGGGTCCAGTAAATTTTAAGTTCTCTTCCTCATTATTCTTTAATAATATCAATGTCTCTCTATCCTGCCACTATCATCTTGCCTGCACTGCGGAACTGGTTTTCCAGCAGACTCAGCTGAGTGCTGCCTTGACCTACCTTCCCTCCTGCCAAAGTTAACTTCCTAAAATCTGATCAGGTCAGTTCCTTACTCCTAACCCACAAATGAGTTCTCCATTGCTTTCAGGGCGAGACCTATTAATGCTGTTTACAAAGGACCTTTATGCTCTAGTTTCCCTTGAGTTCTCTAGCATCATCTCTCACCACCCAGGCCCTGAATCATTGGCCCAAACACAGAAACTTGCAGTGGCTTCAATGTACTGTTTTTTTCTTTCATCATCTCTAAGCACCTGTGTGCATTATCGCCTCTACCAGGCAGAGCCATATTTTAGCCTGATTATTTTCTATTTCAAGGTCATTTTCTACCTTGGATGAGCTTTTCCAGTCATCTGCCACGTGTTCTCCAAGGACTGGGTTACTTACATGTGCCCCCCACTCCCCACCCATTGTAGAGTTTTGCATTTTGTTTTAAAATTCTTTTCTCACTTGACTCTCTGGTCCCCTGGAGTAAAATTTTTTTGAGGATAGGGACCATGCCTTAGTCTCAGTTGTACTGCTAGCCCCAGACACTGTCTGGTGCTTGTCTCCCAAAATAATGTTTGAGTACATGAAAGCAATTCTTCCCACCCCAGATAACCGTCACAGCCACAGGAAAGCGTAGCTTCTTAAGTTCATATAATCAGTGTCTTAATATGAATGTGGCTATAGGCAAGTAGCTATTACATTTCTCTGCAGATTTTGGGGGCAAAGTCAATCAGGGTGGTCTTGCTGAAGAAGATTGTGTTCCTTTATCTCCAGGAGTTTATTGGTATCAAATGAGATACTTAAAAAAAAACTGTATAAGATCACCTCAATAATGACAGATTGATTAGTTTTCATCTCTGAAGGGAGTTGATAGCCTAACATGAGGGCAGAAATCATTACCTTCAGTTGGTCATTAATCCCTATGAAATATCCTTTCCTACAGTAGTAATTGCTCTATAAATTGAAAAGTGGGAATATATTTATGCAAGGCTGAACATTTCTGTTTTCTGCCATTTCAGTTGTATGTACAAAGTGTTTCTAGGAACTTAATGTTCTATACTTAGGCTTCTCAGATTGCTTAATACATGTTTCCACAGTCAGCTTATATAGTGGATGAGATTTTCTCCTTCATCACTTCTAACCCTCTGATCAAAGCAACAATCAAAACCCATTTCATGTGAATGCTGTTCTGAATATCATTTGTACATTTTTCCAAAAGCCAATCTGCCTTATTACAACAAACTTGCTTTGAATTTCTGGTTTCCCATTTATATATCATGGGGCTTTCTTATAAGAGGATTCTTTATTATTATGGAGGCAAAGCTATATAGTGAGGGGAAAAACCTCATATTCTAAACCAAGCATCCACCTGCTAGTTTGAGGAGTATTTTATTTACTTTTTTAAAATTGTCATTTTTAAATTTTTTTGAATTTTTCTATTACAGTTGACACACAAAATTATGTTAGTTTCAGGTGTACAACATAGTGATTAGACATTTACATAACTTACAAAGTATACACCCCAAAAGAGCAGTACACATCCTACTCCACTCATACTTGTTATAATATTATTGACTATACTTCCTACGCTGTACTTTATATTCCTGTGACTAAATTTATAGCTGGGTGGTTTGCACATCTTAATCCTTTCATCTTTTTTACCTCTACCTCCCTCCCCAAATCTGGCAGTCATCAACTTATTCTCTGTATCTATGAGTTTGTTTTGTTTGTTCATTTTTTATATTCCATATATAAGTGAAATCATATGGTATTTGTGTTCCTCTGTTTGACTTATTTCATTCAGCATATGCCCTTTAGGTCTATCCATGTTGTTGTAAAGGGCAAGATTTCATTCTTTTCATGGCCAAGTAACATTTTATTGTATATATGTACCACATCTCTACCTTTTGGACTGTCAGTGGACACTTAGGTTGCATCCGTATCTTGGCTATTGTAAATAACGCTGCAGTAAACATAGGGGTGCTTATATCTCTTTGAATTAGTGTTTTGTATTCTTCTGATAAATACCAAGAAGTGGAATTGCTGCATTATATGGGAATTGTATTTTTAATTATTTGAGGAAACTCCAACTGCTTTCCATAGAGCCTGCGCAAATTTACAATTCCATTAACAGTGCATGAGGGTTCCCTTTAATCCGCATCCTCGCCAGCACTTGCTGTTTGTTGATTGATGATAGCCATTCTGACAGGTATAAGGTAATATCTCACTGTGGCTTTAATTTGCATTTCTCTGATGATTAGTGATATTGATCATCTTTTCATATGTCTATTGGCCATCTGTATGTCCTCTTTGGAGAAATGCTTATTCAGGCACTCTGCCCTTTTTTTCTAAAAATATTTATAAAAACAATGTAATAGTGATTTATATAAATGAATATATATAATGAAATTAACAGGTGAATGTTTAAGGGACTGTCCTAGAATTGATGACTTAAATTATTAGGCTTTCCACAGACATATCAAGTTTTCTTTTTTGTGTGATGGCGAATAACTGAAGGTCATATATTTTAACTTACATTTGTGGCCAGTTAGACTCTCACATCTTACTTCATGCAGTCAGTAGCAAACATCGGCGACACAGCGGGCTACGTTATGTGCTGTGCAAGGGAAAACTTACTCTGTGGCTGATGGACTGGATAATTAACTTGGTCACATTTACAATACGTTCTGTGCAACTGAACCAACATTCCTAGTTTATAGAAGTTGGGTAATGTGGTATTCTGTAGACAAGGCCTAGTCTTTCTGTGGAAGTGGCCTCCGTTCCACAGTACAGTGCATTTCCTACAGGTGCCTTTCTCTTCCTTCACATTTACTTAAGTAGAACAGTGAAAAGAGCTGATGAATTTGGCATAGAGACAAACATTGTCACTTAGGAAAGGAAGGTAAATCCTATTAATCCATCTCTGTTTGAGATTTTGTGTGCTATTATACATGGGTGGAATATACAGATTTCTAGATATTCCTGCTTTGGGAATTATTAAAATAAGTTTGAATTTAAATTGTACAGACACCCTTTTGATCACTGACATTGTCACCAAGTCAATTCACCTGATTATGAGCAGGATGATCTACTTCTCTTTGTCCATCACGACAGCCATGATGACATATGACTCAGTCACTTGGTATTTCTTATTTTACACCCCAAATCACCTACTGTGCTAATCTTTTTCCTTTATGTTTTTCTTACATAGGGTTTCCAGTTGGTTTAGTAAATGTGCTGAATGTGTTTTTAGTTGCAACCTTCTATGTAATAATTCTAAATTTTTATATTTTTTTATTCTCACCCCAGGACATGCTCATTGATTTTAGAGAGAGGGAAAGGAAGGGAGAAAAGAGGGAGAGAAACATCAATGGGAGACAGAAGCACCAAATGGTTGCCTCTTGTACATGCCCCAAATTTGGACCAAACCCACAACTCAGACATGTACCCTGACCTGGGATTGAACCCACAACCCTTTGATTTACTGGATGATGTTCCACACAGCTGAGCCACACCAGCTGGAGATTTTCATAATCTTAGAAGAGCTGCTGGAGTAACCCTATACATTTTTAGAAAATGTCACTAATGATGATAAGAAAGAGCAGTTGAAATAACACTAGGTGTGCAGTCAGCTTGGGTTTGAATCTTGGCTGTCCCAGAGTTTAGTACTTGATTTGGTACAGTGATCTGGTTATTCTAGGACTGAGCTTCTCAGAAATATTAGGAACAGCCTCAGAGCCATAGAGTGAGTATGAAGTCTGTGTGAGTCTTTATCATGGTGTGTGGTTCCTGGTGGTTGGACAAGAAATAATGTTTTTAAATTAATAATTAAAGTAATACCTAAAAGAAAGAAACTAGGTGTTATTTTAAAAGACCCAAGCAGGAGTTGTGGCCAAGATGGAGGTGTAGGTATAGACCCTTCGCTTCCTTGCACAACCAAAAGGAGGATAACCACCAATCTGAAATCAATAAACAATCAAAAGTGCCAGAAAATCAAACTGCATGGAACTCCAACAACAAAGGAATTTAAAAAAATCAACCGGAACAACCAGACTGGCAGCGGCACAGCGCAGCAAGGAGGGTTGTCCTGCCCGGGTGAATACCTAAGGCCCTGCCCCCTTACAACCTATCAGCTGAGCCAAGACAAAGAAATATGGCCCAAATGAAAGAACAGAGTAAAGCCTCAGAAAGAGAGGTAAGCGAAGAGGAGATCGCCAGCCTATCTGATGGAGAATTTAAAGCCCTGGTAATCAAAATGCTCACAGATCTGATTGAGCTTGGCTGAAAAATGAAAAAAACAAATGAAGGATACCCAAAGTTAAGTAAAGCAGAATGTTCAGGGAACCAACAGTGACAGAAAGGAAACAAGGACTCAAAACAATGATTTGGAACAAAAAAGGAAAAAATAAACATTCATCAAAGTGAAGAAACAAGAATTCAAAAAAGTGAAGAGACTCTTACAAACCTCTGGGACAACCTGAAATGTTCCAATATCCTAATTACAGGGGTGCCAGAAGGAGAAGAGGAAGACAAAGAAATTGAACTCTTATTTGAACAAATAATGAAGGAAAACTTTCCCAATCTGGCAAAGGAAATAGATTTCCAGGAAGTCCCAGAAGCCCAGAGAGTCCCAAAGAAGTTGCACCCGAAAAGGAACACATTAAGACACATCATCGTTACCCAAGATTAAATATAAAGAGAGAATCCTAAAAGAAGCAAGAGAAAAGGAGAGCATTACCTACAAAGGAATTCCTATTAAACTATCAGCTGATTTCTCAAAAGAAACCTTGCAGGCAAGAAGGGGCTGGAAAGAAGTATTTGAAGTCATGAAAGGCAAGGACCTACCTACATCCAAGATTAGTCTATCCAGCAAAGCTTTCACTTAGAATGGAAAGGCAGATAAAATATTTCCCGGATAATATTAAGTTAAAGGAGTTCATCATCACCAAGCCATTATTATATAAAATGTTAAAGGGACTTATCTACGAAAAAGAAGGTAAAAAATATGAACAGTAAAATAACAACAAACTTACAATTGTCAACAAATGAACCTAAAAGAAAAGAAAAACAATAAAAACAAAAACTAAGCAAATAACTAGAACAGGAACAGAATCAGAGAAATGGGCATCACCTGGAGGAATTTCTTTGGGGAAGCGGAAGGAAAGAAGAGCAGGGAAAAGGTACAGGGAAGAAGCATGGTTAGTAGGCATAAGGTAGAAGGGGAGAGATAAAAAATGGTATGGGAAACAGAGGACTCAAAGAACTTATGTGTACAACCCATGGACATGTACTAAGCGGGGGAATGCTGGAGGGTTAGGGGGGCAGGGTGGAGGGGGGATAGAGGAGAAAAAATTGGGAAAACTGTAATAGCATAATCAATAAAAAATTTTAAAAAAGACCCAAGCAAAACATTGTATTGAAGATTGAACTATATTTTAAGTTCATATAAATTAATCTGAAGTTAGGAGTTATAGAGAGTCTAGTTTCAAATTAAGAGCAAACTACACTGAATTCAAGAGGTTTTACCCCACCTCTCTTCCCAGGTTGATGTTTGCCTTAGTAAGTTTTTGTATCACATCAAGGACAGAATTAGAATTTTAAATTCACTTGATGAGTTGGTAAAATAAACTGTCAGAAATAAGCTGAATTTTTGACAATTTTCTGTGGAGAGATCGATTTAAGAAAAAAGACTAGAGATTATAGAAGATTTTCTATAAGTTAGCAGCATAATTATAATGGCTTTGAAATATTATGAGGGATATTGTGAAAAGGTAGGTTGCAGAAAGAGAATTTATGGGGATTTGTATTCATAAAGTTACCAGTTCACTCACCACTTTTATGTATGAATTTGTTTAATAAATATTGAGAACCCAAATGTGTCATATACAGAGCTAGGTTCTGGGAATACAAAAGCCTATACAGAACTAGTTTTTTGCCCTCACAGAGCTATGATTCAATGAAAAATATAGCTATTAACAGTACTATACAGCCCTGACGGGGTGGCTCAGTTGGTTGGAACACTGTCCTGTATGCCCGAAGGTTGCAGGTTTGATTCCCGGTCAGAGCACACGCCTAGGTTGAGGGTTCTATGCAGGGTTGGGGTGTACATGGGAGGCAACCGATTGACATTTCTATTTCACATTGATGTTTTTCTTGCTCTCTCTCTTCCTGCCTTGCTAAAATCAAAACATATCCATGGGTGAGGATTAAAAAACATTTTAGTAATCTTTATGAAAGGAAAATAGTAAAATAACAGCATAAAAGGCCAAAGACTCAAAAGAAAATTCCCTGTAATTTGACAACTCGAGAAATGGTAGGCATTAGAAATACTAGGGAGTGTGCACAGGTTTACATACCTGTGTGTGCAGGTAATTTGAATGTGGAGGGGGAGAGAGAGAGAGAAGGGTTACATGGATGAAGAGTAAATTTGCAGTCAGAGGCCTGGAGATGGAGATGGCAGAGTATGTCTGTGGTCTGCAGGGGAGAGGGAGAGAGCTGGTGGTGGGGTGGGTGGCTGGGGAGGAGATCAGGCCAAAAAGTAATCAGAGGCAGACCTTGGGTGTCTTTTAAGCCTTCAAAAGCATTAAAGGTATTTGTTAAGGAAAACGCACTAAATAATTTCAAGCAGGGAAATATGTAATGAGGTCAGATGTTGTGTTGTAGTTGTTAAAGTCAGTTTTGATAACTCTATGCTTTGCTAAAGTAATATCTACTTTGTGACCACATAAATAACAAATGGAATGCAACACCTCGAGAAGATAAAAACTCAGCATTGAAAATTAACAAGTTTTATATAGATTTTTTTAAAAAAAGAAAGTGTGTAACATGAAGAAAAGGCTGTAATATTCTAGGGCAGTACTTCTCAAGCTCTCTGTGGTAGAGGACTAGTTTCCTTTTTTTCAGTTTGTCATAGACTGACACTTTTATGAAATACATACAGATGAATTACTTAGAAAATAAACTTAAAAAATACATACACAGTATGAGCCTCAATTTTTATTATTAGATTCAACAGACATAAAATTGCATTTCCATAAATACAATCAGAACAGGCATAACATAGGGAGAGAGGAAGCAGTCACAAAATCCTATACATATTGCCTGTTGAAAGTGTGTGGGGGTGATTAAAATTTCTGTACTTATCTCATTGTAGACAGGTAAAAGATAGGTTAGAAACCAGATTTTGAAATGGTTTTGCATTATGAATTAGTTTATATACTGATAACAATATAACAAAATTGTCTAAATATTTTTAGGGTAAGAAAAATGAAACAAAATTAAAGTCAGCAACAGGCATGGAACTAAAAAAAAGAATTCTAAGTTTTTTGCCTATATAGCTTTATTTTTATCAAATATTTAAAAAATTTTAGTCACTGGATATGAAGAGGCTTTGGTGTCATTTCCCAGGAATATTACAGTGAGGCATTTTTAAAGGCTCTAATGACCAGTGACTTTGACTTTTATTATTTTCTAGAACATTATGTTAGAGTGGCCACGTTGAACAGTCTTCTATAACTCAGTTTACAGAAACGGTGCATTCTGAGAAACACGGCATGTAAAACAGGTGGCTGAACTGTTAATACTTGCTTTTAATGTGTTAGCCCATAGAAAGCAGGCAAGTGGTTTTCAAGTAAACAGCTAATTGAATATATGGAGGCCATGGAAATTAAAATATTAATTAAATATAGACCAACAATAAAATTTATTAATTTGAAAAAATATTTTTTCCCTAGGCATTCATTCATTTGCTTGTTAATTCAAACTAGCATTATTGAGCATGTATTATTATAAGGCTATAACTGTGCTGAGAGCTAGGATTACAGAAACTATGACCCCCAGTGTGGAAATCACTTATCATCCAGGGAAAACTGGAAACAATTTGAAGTGACTGCATCCTGCTGGATGAACCATTGAAGAAGCGGATTTTACAATGAAAGGTCTGTTTTGGGCAAGAGTTACACTGTCTCACATCCTCTACTAGGACTTGCAGTTATTGTTGTAGGAAGTGAGAGGCTCTGCAATATAAAATGATCCACATATGTATTTTAGGATTTAATCTAATTTCCCAGGTTTATGTAATTTTCACCAGCCAGTATTCTTAAATGTGCCTTCCCAATTTTGCTGTGCTCCTTTTCCTACTGGGACTATTTCCTATCATTAGAATCTAGTAACGATCAACTTGAGATCAACTAGTAATAACTATAATGTTAAAAAATTGTGATTTATTGACTGTCTATTATGGGTAGCCACTACAATTTTTACTTAATCTATTCAATGACTGAGAGATATGCCCATTTTACAGGTAATGAAATTAAGGTAATTTGCCGAAGATATATGGCAGTTATGTGACCATGTGAGAACAAGCAGAGACAATTCTGCTACTGCATTCTGAGGCATTAGTCTATCACTATGATTTTTCTGCCCTGATGTCCAAATCTTTTGATTGGTGCCCGCTTCCCACCCTTTTACCTTCAAGGAGCAACATAAACCCGGGACTTCTGTAGGTCTTTATCTCTGTGTTGGCTGCTTCTCTACAAAGAATTAGTCAGTTACATTTTTGTAGAACTAGGTTTTTCTAAATCTGAGAGTATATTTTTTAACATTACAACTCATTTCAATACTCAAGTATTAGAGAAAAAGACTTTCAAAAACTGTAAAGCTGTGCTTTTCTTAATATCATAAATTTGGATGAAGACTTGCATTCTCTACCATGTGTTTGGCAAGCCTTGGGCATTTTAAATTAATGAATTTCTCAACCACTTAGACAGGAGATTTAAGACAAAGTTTACTCTCAAGATGTAACTGGAGATTGAGTTATACCCGTGTTTTATTATTCCTAATGGCACCGAGTCAATCCACAGACATTTCATCCTGCAATTTTCTGTTATGAAAATGCATAATGTTAATCATTGTAATACTTTATAATCTGACCATAAACCAATGTTTATAGTCAGTTAATCATGGTATTACTTTGCTTTAGGTAATTTAGTACATTACCATAATGTAGCAATCTACTTAATATAAATTTTAAAGTGAACACAATAAAAGTTGTACAGCATTATGTATTATTCATTCTAACCTGAAATTTTGAAATACAACTGAAGTTTGGACAGAGTTCAGATGTTCTACGACTTTGGTTTCCTATCTTTGTGGGGAAAGAGTGAGACTTAATGAAGGCCAGAGAAGTAAACTATTACTCTGCCTCTGATTATTTATGCATCCTTTTCACAGCTTCCTGTAGGCAAGAATAGCTTTGGATATCTGCAACTACTCATTTTTAAAAGACTGAACTCCAATGAAGGGAAATCTACCCTAAGTCAAAAACGAAAAACAACCAGTAAGTTTGGGAGTAGCTGGCACTAATTTCAGTAAAGGTAGTGCTTCTGTAATAAAGGACTTCAAGGAATTTTTTATGAACACTTTAAAAATTAAGACAGTCATTTCAAAATCATTAGAATTGGACATCTATTTTAAAAACAAACGTTTATGGAGTGGCTACTATGTCCCAGGCATAGTGCTAAGTCTTGTGTTTTACATCATTATTTTTAATCCTCATCATAAACCCATGATGAAGATTGCATTCTCAGAACATAAAACTTGCAAATTGTCCAATGATGCTAAGCTGTGGTGTTAGTTTGGATTTTTACAAAGCACTAAAGGAACCTGTGTAAATGTGGACCTTTCCTTCCATTCCTTGTACGAGGAAGAACATGGATACTATGAACATATTAATGCCTCCAAGCTACCAAAATCTCAGCATAAGTAAAGGGCAAGAGCAGCTTTACAGCTGCTCATATAGAAAATAATACAATAATTAATAAGTAATAATACAAGAATAAACTCTACCTTGCATGCACACAACTGTAAACCTACCTTTGCCTCACCCTGCATATTATGACATGTTTACTACAATAAATAGGATTAGTTAACACTTTCATCAGTCACATAATTACCTTTTTTTTTACATGTATCATAAGAACATTTAAGATCTACTCTCTTAGCAACTTTCACGTGCAGATACTCCCCAAATTACAACGGGGTTATGTCCCAATAAACCCATAACAAATTGAAAATATGAGTTGAAAATGCACTGAATACACCCACCCACTGGCAATCATAGCTTAGCCAAGCCTACCCTAAGTGTGCTCAGAACACTTGCGTTATGGGACCTGACCCCATCCTAAGGGGACGAGAACCTGTAGCTGCATCCCTGTTCTTCTTCTCACCAGAAACAGGAGACACGGCTGGGCATTTTATAGAAATGATGGGTTTTCAGTGAAAACACAAAACACAACATCCAAAAAAATGCTGGCAACACAGTACTCTTTAGAGTATCAGTTTTTCACCCTCGTGGTGGGTGCCCGATCGGGAGCTGTGGCTCACCACCTCTGCCCAGCATCATGAGAGCAGTGTACCTTGTTTCACTAGCCTGGGGAAAGAACAAAACTCAGAATTGGAACTCTGGTTTCTATGCAATGAATATTGCTTTTTCACCATTGTAAAGTCATATGTTGTTAAGTCAGATCATTTTGAGCTGAGTACTATGTGCATATGATACAATGTTGTGAGCTATAGTCACCATATGATCCATGATATTTCCCAGAACTATTCATTTTATAACTGGAAGTTTGTACCTTTTTAGCAACATCCCATTTCCCCGACCTCCACCCTCCACCGCTGGCAAGCACTAACCTGTTCTCTGTTTCTATGAGTTTGGCTTTTTTAGATTCCACATATAGGTGAGATCAAAATATTTGTCATTCTCTGACTTATTTCACTTAGCCTAATCCCTCAAGTTTTATTCCTGTTGTTGTAATTGGTAAGACTATTGTGGCTGAGGAATAATCAATTCTGTGTATGTGGGGGGGTATCTATCACAGGTGGCAATTTGTGTAAATGTGGTACATATAACATATATAATATATAGTAAGTAACATAATATAGTATAATATATACAGGTTGGGGCAAATTAGGTTTACAGTTGTTTATATGGAAAATAATACAGTAACTAATAAATAATGATACAAGAATAAACTGTTTTGCATACTCACAACTGTAAACCTGCTTTTGACCCTCCCTGTATTTGATGTGTCCACACAGTGGAGACTGGATGGCAGATTCAAAAAGTATGGAGAGTATTGTAATAAGGGAGAAAAAGCTGCATGTATGTAGCTTTCTGGTCACCTCCAATATGGATGAATATCAGTTCAGGAGTTTCGAGCTAACAGTCTCAATTTCAACAAGACTTGACTAACATTTACCAAAGAAAATATTGGTGTGTATGAGGAAATTATCTGGGAATTCCTCTGTGACAGCTGCAGTCATGTGACTCACTTGCACGTGAAAAAATATTTTCAGTATCTTCAAGTAATTGAGTCTTTTTAGGATTATTATTCCAGTAGAAGCATTTAGAATTTTATTGTTAGGTATCTTTGTTCTATCTATCATGTGAATTATATTTTTAAAATTTTAAAGCAGAATCTCTGTCTTATACCTTTTTATTCCTTTTTAGTTTCTTCCAGAGTATGTTGAATAGTGGAGAATAAGACATTAATTTGATTAATTGAATGAAACTTTTTTTTAATTTTCAGTATCTGTTACCAAATAAAAATTTCTCTCATGAATGCTTGGACTTAGAGATAAAGACATGGAATAGCTTAAGCAATGGTGAGACATAGTAGGGGAGCAAGTCCTCTGGTTCCTAAGCCAGTGATTTAGTGCATGCTTGAATCGTTGGGTGGTCTTTAAAGCATTTCATCACCAATGCCACACCCCAGACAATTAAATGCTAATGTGGCAGGTGGGCGGGAAGTGAGACACAGGTAACATCAGTCCTTTTTCAAGTTTCCCAGTGACTTGAGCAAAATGTTTGGGAACCATTGAACTGTTCTGTCACATCTAATGGGTGTCACTTCCAAATTTGGTTTTACTCTATTTAAAATGAAACCCTCTCAAATTAAATATTTTAACATAATAGTCTTGTCCAAATACATACATAACAGAGATTGAGTAGAGATGATATAATATACTGTGTTTGAATGAATGTCATGGAACTGGATTGTGAGACCATAGAATTTCTCTCACTGTATTTCAGAAAAAAGAAGACCAATAGAAGGAGTATTTAGAGAAATATGATAAGCTTAAATGATAAGACTCACTAGAAAGAATAGTCACAATAGAATACTTAGTATGTATAGAACATTGAATATGTTTGCCATAGTGAAAATACGATGCTGTGATTCACTGTATTTTCTTTTACTACTAATTTTAATGGCTAGTGCCTTCAGAAGAAGCTTATTGTGATTAGTCAGAAAAAGCAAAATTAACACATAAGAACTCAAACTCTTTTTTCCTCTTTGCTATGTTTTTTTCAGTGCTGTAGTTAATGAAAATATATGTAGACTTAATAGTGAAATTAATAATATTTATGACCACAGAAACACCCGTGAGCTATTGAGCATTTATTTTAGGTTATTTTGTAGATATTTTCCATTCTTGAAATTGACTTTGACATTCCCCTCTTGTATTGAAAAGGAAATGGATGCTTAGAGACACTAACCAACTGGCGTAACTATCGGTGGCAAAGCTGGGACACTCGGCTAGACTAGTCCAACTTGAAAGCATATGTTTTTTTGGCTTATTTTATCCTGTGTCTCTAGTCACAATAACTAAATTTGTTATGACTTCAGCCAAATTTACTACTCCGTTCAGTACGTCTGCCACATCTCTGGGGATTATGAAGATAGAGTTCAAAGAAGAATGACTTCCTCGCCTGAATGTGGTCGTGTCAAAATCTGGAAGGGGCGTGTAAGTGTGTGTGTATGGTGCTAAGTGTGCACACTTTTGGTTTTACATATAGAAGGGTGAGATAAAAACGAAAATTACATGCTGGTAGGGATTGAAACTGTTGAGCTTTCGGAAATTGGCTCATGCCTGTGTTTGCTGCCACCAGTCTGGTGCTTTGTGTCACACTTCCCTGCCATATGCAGGCACGTTGGCTCCTTTCCTAGGGAAATTGTTTATTTGAAATCACACTCAGAAGACACTATTGGCTAAACAGTGGTTATCCCTGTTTTCTGCCACACAGAACCTAATATTTTATCATTGCCATGCAATTCTCATGGCTTCTTGGGATCGAGTGACAAAAATCCAACTCACACTAGCTCAAGCCAAAACAACAAGAAATCACAAAACTGAACAAACCACCACCACAGGTTTATGGGAAGGATTCTGGGGTAGCTCAAACACTGAAGGAACTTCTGTAAGAATGACATTGCTTTGGGGCCCTTCAGAACAGAAAAGCAGGCTATGTCTCCTCCAAGGCCTTCTGTGTGTCTTTATTTTCTGCATTTCCAACAGTGGTCCCCTCATTCTCTGCTATTTCTCCAAGTACTGAGGAATATGTTCGCATGGATGACGCTGGCAAGGGGCCCAGGGGTGAGAACGCTGGGATGCCTATATCATCCCAGTTTAGGGGTCTGACAGGGAAGAGAACTCACCATCCTTATTCCCAGAGCAAAGGTAAACAATTCCAGCGAATATGTCTGTTTGCCCTGACTTGGGCCCCCTGCTCTGTCCTGGATGTGTCACTGAGACCAGGCCTGGGCTACATATCCAGTCCCCAGAGTACTAGGATTGACACCCTCCCCCAACCCTAGAGATGGAGCAGGGGGAGAGCTGAGCCCACCTGGAAGGGGAAGAGTTGGTTGCCCAGGGGGAAGAAGAAAGAGCACCTGATGAACTACAACAATAGATGAGAGTTTCACAGATATCCTTTGTCTTTTCATCTTAATTTACTTCTCACATCTCTTGGTAGATAAGTAACAGATTTGTTTTATGAGGTTGGTGCCTTGGCTACTGAATCCAAGGTGATTGAGGACATAGTTATATTGCTGAAAGCAGAGTAACTGCTTTCATGTAGTGAAAACTGCTTTTACACGTAGTGAGGTGTCTTGCTATCATTTTGACTTAGAATGATAAAAGTATAGAAATTGTAGTTGGACTTCAGGTTACACCAAGGCCACTCACTCTTACGAAATTTCGTTACTTCTCTGAGCCCCCTATGCTTCATTAGTTAAATGGGAGAATAATCGTGCCCGTGAGGTAGTATTTTACATGGATTCAATGAATTCATTTAAAAACGCTTTTAGTCAAGAACTGCCATCTAGTAAATACTCAATCATGCTAATAGTCAAAACAATTAACCAAGTTTAATTATAAAAAAATGAACTCTATAGTTTAACTATAAGGTAGAAATCAGAGTAAAATTGCTAAGTGTTAGACATGGCCTTGTTTTCTACTTGTGAACACATGTTTCTATAATAGGTGTGTGTATTTATGTATTCAGTATACTAGTTTAGAAGGGTGAAGAGCTTATTTTAAATCTGCAAGAACGGGGCTGATGGACTCTCAACGACTGCTGTTAATGTCAGCTTTGTTTTGATGTGTTCCGTATCGCTGACCAGAATTTGAACCTTTCTAGTTTTTACATTGAAATTTTTCCTTTTTAAATTTTATTCCACATCTGTATCTATTTATGGAATCCTGAACCTAGTTTCTAAATCTTCCCCTTTATGAAGAATATTCTATAAAATTCAATTATTTTGTTTTAAAAAGTATGATAATCCACATATTATAAAGCTTTTCAGAATATATGTGTGTTTTTCTAGGCATTCAAAATTTAAAGCTCATATTTAAATATGTAAAAAAGAATAGTCCATTTGATATTTATGAAAACTGGGTGATACGTCCAGTGAAAACAGAGTATTTTACAAGTTACTTCTATGTTCAGAATCCATTTAACTAGGTGTATGGGAGTGGAGAATTAGTGCCTTTATTAAAATGCTTCTATTAAAAAAAAGCCACCAAATTTCAAAATAGAACATTTTATTTTGCAGTAGACACAAGACTGTTTTTATTTTTAAGAAAAGAAATGTAATTGTTGACCACCAGATGTCTCCCATATTTTTAAAAATTCAGCAGGAAGAGTGAGAATTCTATTCAAAATACATATAGATTTAAAGGGAAATAAAGTTAAATAAAGGGAGTGACATAAATTTTAAGTCGTAAGTGCAGGAAATAATTGAAATCCCATAATTTTTGGAAATTTCTCCTTCCTAAAATATGTGTGAAGTATCTATGGACAGCATAATACAATACGTCTCAGGTTTTTACTCCAGTCTTTGAAAATACTATGCTACTGGTATTTCAAGATGGAGGAATAAATATTGCATAGACAAAACTGTTCAAAATGTCATATGATAGAATGGTTTCAGTGTTTTTATACTATGATTTAAGTAACACAAATGTCATGTCTTGTAGTCAATATAAAGAAAAATCCATAGGCTTTTGTGCTTATAAATTTTTTCCTGGACACTGTTATGGACATGAATTATTCTTTAATACACCACCTCTTCATATAAGTATCATTCCACGGGACATTGAACAGTAATGTCCCATTACAAATCAAGGTTCTCCATGAAAACAAAATAATTTTGCCCTGTGTCAACAATGGGGTCAGTTCTTGATGTGGGATGCATTATGCATCACAGCCAAACTGCCCACATTGCTGGTATCACAGACAATGTTCTAAAGGATGTTTTATACAAGTTTTAATATGTAAGCTATTAAGATAAAAAGAGCCTGCACTTGTCACTCTGACAGCTTTTTCAAAGGCTAAGCTGCCCAATTTGTCTTTCATTAAAAGCTCTGGTGCCGTTTTGTTGATGCGCAGTCACTGAGCCGTTGAGCTTTCAGAGCGCACAATTCTATTTTGAGAATTTTTTTTGTCAATAAAAAAGGCATATGCTTCAGTGAGTCATCCTGACAGAGCGAACTCCCAAGAAGGAGCTGACCTGTACTCCTGCCCGCCTGCCACTGAATTTCCCTACCTTTTCTTGTTAGCACAAAGCTTGCCCCTGTGCCTCCAACCACAGAGAAGCCAGAAATGTGGAGATAAGGTCTCTTTAGCCCATATGGTTTTATTTGTGTTCTGCTGGCACAGTTATAGTCATACAGTAACCAACATAAATTTTTAGTTTTATTATCACCTCTAAAAAGAGACAGAAATGTGAAAATTGAAGCCAGAAGGTTTGTATCACAGGATTAATTAGGCAAGGCCAACTGGAGTCTCACTCCTCCTGGCAGCGAGTGCCTCAAGAAGGTGCCTGCCTTCAATTATGGAGCGCATAAAGCAATTAAAAACCCTGTTTCTTTTTCCTGAGGTGTTACTTGTTACTTGATAAATCTCTTTTTTAAAATTCTCTGGGGATCTGAACTGGCTTGAGGTGCAATCTACCAGGGTAGATATTCATGAAAAATTGATTTAGCTCTAGCCTAAGTGCAATAGGTTTAAAATAAACCTGAAAGGAATGAACAGTGTGTTTCTTGGCTGACATTTTATTGGCCATTTTTTTAATGCACAAAAGACTAGATAATTAAGAATCGAGACATTATGGATCTCCACCAGGAGATATGAATCGAATTGGTCAGCCATCCCAGGTATTTTATCCTAAGTCACACTGCACATTTGATTAACCTTTTTCACAGGGTGATTTGTACAATTCTATGGACAACAATGTGGTGTGCATAAGTCAGAATTAAGTGCACGCTTCCCAGAACCCACATCCCCTTTCTAATAGAGAATTGGCTCTATATGAAATTATATCTTTCTCCCTGATTTATGTTCTAGTCCAGTGAGATTTGAAACTTAGACCTGTTTTTTTTGTTTTATTTCTCCAAAAGGAATATTTTGTATCTTTTCCTTGTGATTTTTAAGAATTACATTAATACTCTAATTCTAGAGCCAACTATAAGTATTCAGAAGTAAGCTTGAATTGTCTTCTATACAGCTAGTTTTGCAAACTGGGATTTACAACTAGTATGTAAATCAGCTAGCTAACCCCTTCCTCTGAAATATAAATAATTAAAAATATGCAATAAGTACAGAGTATCACTGGTACAAAGAATAGTGCTCTATCAAGACATATGGGCTTAAGTTTATCAGTGATCTCATACTTCCAGTTGAAAAGAGAGGCAAAATATTTTGTTTAAATCAATAGGCTAAAAACCATGATTGTAAATACAGGAATGATACTTTCATTTAAAAAGCATATTATGTACAATTTAATAAAACAACAAAGGCAGTAATAGACTTTGGTCTATGGTATATTCTATGGTTTGTGTTTCTGAATTTAAATTGTAAATTTATTTAAGGATGTTAATTAAAATACAAATATTTTATCTCCTTTCTACTGTTCTCTTTTTCTCCTTAAGTTTGAATATAATGTAAAGTTTTAGGCAAATTATTTATAAAGACTAAAAAGATTATTTAATAAAAAAGACTAATAAATGCCAAGATAATAAAGTATTCTAACTGGTGATTATAATCATAAAAATCTTACAGGCATTAATGAAGGTACATTTTGATATATGATTTTTAAAATCTAGATTCTAATGGCTAGAGATTCTAACAAATTCTATTGAACTTAATACTTATATTATGGAATATTTATCTATGTATCTACCTAATTTCCACTTCTTAAGAAAAAATGATATTTTTTTCATTGCAGGTCAGGCTTGACACATATATTTTCTCTTCTTTTTGTAGTGATTTAATGGGTGTAAATGTTTATTTAGAATAAAATGCCAGAATGCATTATCTTGGGAAACTTGAGGATGTGACAATACTTTTGCTCTTTTCTTTTATTTTAGGCCTGGCTTAAAGTTTCAGCAATAGGTACCAGAATAGACGCATGGTCTATTTTCCACTGGTCTTGATAACATTGACTACTTTAAGTGAAGCAGCCTGAAATATACAGTGTTTGACATGATAATTGTATTTCCTTTGGAACATTGGCCCTGGAAGCGTCTTTGGGACATAACTAAATTCGAGTCTAAGATCATTTCATGATCTCTGGTCCTCTCCTTTGAGCTCCCTACTGTGTTTGATGCTTTTCTTCAAGTTCCCAACGTGGTAGATCAAATTACCTCCTGGTATCCGAGTCTTAATCCCCTGCCCTTGAATGTGGGTGGGACCTGATAACATAAAGGGCTTCACTGAATTGAGTTATTAGATTATGTGTTCCGCAAAGGTGAAGGGATTTTGCAGATGCAAGGAAGCTTCCTAGTCACTTGATTTAAGTTAATCAA
Source organism: Trachops cirrhosus (assembly GCA_028533065.1). NCBI lineage: Eukaryota > Metazoa > Chordata > Mammalia > Chiroptera > Phyllostomidae > Trachops > Trachops cirrhosus. The sequence goes on from CM052549.1 coordinate 20,297,194, forward strand.
AAGGGAGATGATTCTGGATAGGCCTGATCTAATTAGATGAACTCTCTAAAGGAGGGACTTGGGTCAGAGACTTGAAGCAGCAGAAGTATAGTCCCGCTCTACTCCTTCTAGCCCTGAAGGAGCCAGAATGAGCCCTACAGCTATAAGAAAATGAATTATGTCAACAGCCACATAACCTTGAAATACGATCCTGAGCTTCATGCACAACCCAAGCCTCAGTCCACACTTGATTTCAGCCCTATGAGACTCAGAATAGTAAACCAGGCTAAGTTATCCTTGACCTCTGACCCATAGAAATTGGGATATAATCAAGTTTGTTACATAGTAATGGATAACATATACAGCTATTCATGTCATAGACACCTATTTCCCAAATTTTACTCAGGGTATTAATGCTGAAGTATATAAACTGGTGTTACAGACTACACTGGGTAACTGAACAAAGATTTGCTGACTTGCTACAAACTGTTAATTAGGTTTTGCAATGCTTTATTCTTCTAAGATGGACTGTGAACCTCTAAGAACTATCGTAAGCAGTATGTCCAAAACTTCTCAGTAACTGTTTTTTCCCCTCATTGGCAACTTAACAAAGTAGTGCTCTAAAGGATCCCCATTAGGAAAGGAACTTTAGGAAAGGAAACTCATCATCCTAATTTAAAAATCTGTTACCACAGCCCCCTCTCTAAATTAGGAATCTGCTACTGGGCCTGACTGAATAAATTAATTCAAGTTTTAATTTTAATGGTATTAGGAGAACCATATGATAGACGTTCTGGAGTGCTTTTACTTTAATAAAACACTGAAAAAATAGGGCTTTGACTAGAAGAAATGTATCTTTGTTAATGGAGAGTTTCATAAATTGCAAAACAATTACTCCATCCAATATAGAATTGTTAAAATTCATCATTATAAAGAAAATTGATAGATAAAATCTGGTTGGATCCTTGCTAAAGCCCAATATTGATTAACCTTTAGCCTATATCACTTGGTACACTTAAGGTAGTTGTCCACATATGATGAAACACAGGTTGTAGACTGTGTCCCCAAGATTTTAGGCATGACGTTTCCTTAAAATGAAGTGGTTGGAAAGTGAAAGTTGTTGCCAGGGAAGCTTTTCCTTCTCAGTAGCAGCTGAGCCATATTTCAAGCGTATCTGCCTCTTACCTAATAAAGTCCCCATGGTGAAGTTTCTTACCTCCTTAAATTTGCTTGTTTCTACTGGACTTTTTGAACTCATTGCCACAGAATCAATGTGAAGAATTTCTACATCCTTTTCTCCTTTTTTGTTGCCTCTGAAAACTAGCATATAAGTCTTAACATATGGAAAAATAAAATTAGTGGAAGTGGGTAGCATTAATGATGTTTAACTGAATTAATTTAAAAAGTATGTCTTTATTTTACTCTCCCTTGTTTTCTTCAGTCTAGACCTTTAACTAACCATTATATTAGACTCAAATATAGAAGTCTGAGTCCATTTGTTTCTAAGTACCTTAGTGTCTTGTTTGCCATTTGCCTGAGAAAGGTGCATGCTTAGAATATTCTAGAAAGCTCATTGTAAACAGAATACTAGAGAGCGTATCAATATTTAAAGGCATTGCTCAACTTCACACCTATCTAAAAGATCAAGTTGTTCAAAAAAGTCAGTGTCTTGGACTCTCTCTTTTCACTTAAATCCTTAATGACCTAGTATTGTTTTCATACATAACAATAATAATTCTTCTCTCCATTCCCTGAAAACCATAATCAATTGAAAGATCAATTTATGTCTACCTGCCCATGCTATGATTTTCTTGTTAAAAACCAGCGGTTGTTTCCTAAATAAAGAAAAAGAAATGAGACTTTCTGATAATTTTACTCAGAATTTCTCACATCTGGTCCCACTGATATTTGAGCCAATAATTTTTTCTCACAGGGGGCTGACCCGTGTATTGGAGGGCGTTTTGGTCTCTGCCCTCTGTATGCCAGTCTCTACCCTTCCAGTTGTGGCAGTGTCTTCAGTCACCGCCAAGTGTCCCACGGGAAGTAAAAACCCTCCCAGCTGAGAACCACTGTCTAGTTATGCATCTTCTATAATTTGGCAATCAGCTGACTTCATCTTAATTTGGTGGCATTTGGTTAATTTATTTTGAATTTTTTCTCTCATCATGGGTGATTTGATGCATTTTTGTTTGTTGTGCTTGATCCATGTTCAAAATCAGGACACAAATCTAAAATCTTTAACCTATTGAAAAGTGTTCAAGTATAGCTGTGTGGTGTTTTAACTTTGAAAGCATTTACAATTATTGTCAAAATACTGAGGATACTGATGGGGTGTGGTAACTGGTGGCGGTTAAGCCAGCAGAAAAGCATATTTTGGAGACTCACTGAGCATTTTCATAAGAAAATGTCCAGATTTGCTCTATTGGGCTAGAAATTAATGAATGGACTTTTGATTTGATTGCTTGAAAGAATTACTTTGCCCACGTACCCTTTGCTTGTACCCTTCAACTGCAGCAGGTGGCACTGAGCAGGTGTTGCTTATGTATTAAGAAAAATTCTGCTCAGGCTGTGCTTTTGCCCCATAAGATTATCTTAGAAATAGATTATCTCATATGCTCTATTTACTGGTCAGAGACTTTTACTTATCTCATTCTTTGTGGTCTCCTGAAAATCAAAATGTCAAGTTCTGGAAGGACGAAGAGAGCAGGATGAAAATCCTCTGTTTTGCTAAATTTTTTATAAGACTAACTTAAAGGAGAAAATGTGTTGGCAAAAAAAAAAAATTCTGACCAAGGGAAGTGGAAATTAGGCAGTCACAATGGGAAAGATGAACCAAGAAACAAAAAAGTTGGTTGGTGGCCTGACTCAAGCAAATTCAAGCATACTGATTTTCTTAAGCTGGAGGGAATTGCAAGGATCGTGGTATAATCTTTTTCTTTCAGGGTTTTTCTGGAAAATTGCCTTTATCCTGACAAATGACTTACTGGTATTTAGTGTACCATAACTTTCACTTCATATCCTCAAAGTACTTTTCCTAAGGTCCCCCCTCACAGTACCATGGTATCTGGATCAGGAGGCTTCTTGCATCAAAGCACGTGCTGTGCTCAGGAAGTTCTCTCTGACCACCTTAATTTAGTGTTGATACCAAGTCACTAGTCTAGAACCTTTTCTTCTTTATAAGCTTGTCCAGTGACATTTTTTTCAGCAACTTCTTGAACTTATTTGAATACAGCAACTATCAGTATCAGACATGCTTTCACTTCTTGAAATACCCAGATAAAGAACCAGGGTACAAGCCACCTGCTTCCTTTTCTGTATGTGTGCAAATTCATGGACCAATGGACATTTGGGAAGGGCAATATCTAACGTTACCCACAATCAACCTTAAAAGCCTGGCAAGCGAAATGTTTGTATACTTTCTTTCACACCAGTAAGTAGATATAGCTTTCACTGTTGAGTATGACTCCAGCTGTTCTTCCCAAAGTAATCATTGGTCTCCTCAAAGGGTGCATTTCACTGTTCACCTTAGAAGGAATCAGTTGCCTAGAAGTAAAAAGATAGTTTTTTGAGCTATAAAATCTTAAGATTAAATCTCCAGCATAGATTCCATTCCTTGCATTTTAGCAAGGTCATCTTGACATGTCAGTAAATAATTTCCTTTGGATTTGTGATACAGCTAAATTATTACAAAGGCTGCTTTGTAGCAAATGTTATTTTGAGGTTACAGTGTATATAAACAATGCACATAGATAGTGCCTAAATGGATGTTCTGTGGTTTGAGGATCCTTTCTGGAAAGAGTAAAATATTACTCACATTTTTTCTTCCCCTAACTTTCATACTTTTTTCTTTCTTACCAGCATTAAAGGTAATTTACATCTTTCAGATCTCTCTATCACATACACACACGCTCACACACACACAGCTCTCTCTCAGCTTCTTCCCGTCATCTTTTCTGACTCTTCAACAGAATCTGTTTCTCTCCACTTCTTTACTGTTCATTCTTCAATTACCTCTGCCTCTAACAATCTGGTTTCTTCCATCAGTGTGCAAATCTATTTTTGCTAAGTCCACCTTTGACTTCCATGTCATTAAATGTAACAAGCAATTATCAGCTGTATCTTATTTGATCTCTCATTAGCTCTCACCCCCATGGCCCCTTTCTCTGGCACTGGCTTACAGGTCACTGATTTTTTTTCTACCTTTATGAACATATTTCACAGACTTTGTTCCTGGTTTCTGTTCTCCTGTCAAGCAATTTTGGAATCCCAGGATTCTTTCTTAAGACTCTATTCTGTCATGTCACATACTAATTCTCATCCATTCTCATATGGTGTCATTACCTCCCAACACAGAAGACTCCTGCTTCAGTTATTTATTGTTTCATAACAAACCACCTAACATTTAGTGGCTTACAACAACAGTTTTTATTACTTCTTGCTAGTCTTGGTGTTGACTGGGCAGAACTGCCTTGCTTTCTTACTGCATGACACCATGACACCCACTTTGGCTGCATCATCTGTGGACTCCCAGTGCAGGACAGCCAAGATGGCCTGCTCACGTGACTGGCACTGGATGCTGGCCGGTGGCTTGGAGTTCATCTGGAAATGTCAGCTGAAACACCAACATGTGTCCTATGCATGTGGCTTGGGCTTTCTATAGCATGGTGGCTGAGTTCCAACAATGAGAAATGCTAGAGGGAAGAAACAGATGCTGTGAATTTCCTTAAAAAGGATGTCTGTGATTGGGGCACTGCCACTTTTACTACATTCTATTTGTTAAACTGTCACAGGGCCAGCCCAGATACAAGAGGGAAGGGAAATGTACTCTACATGTTGATGGGATAAGTCATGGAAAGTGTTTGGCCATCTTTATTCTAGCTACAAGTTATTTAAATTTATCCTACATGTGAAATACCTTCACCACTCCCCAGAACACTCGAACCTCATCCCATTATTGTTCAGCTCAGAATACATGGTCTCATTGTTTAAATCATGGGTAAGGTGTGAATGAGCTCTTCCTGCTCCTTTCACTACTAAGAGCTATGAACTAGAAGACAGGTTACCTGACCCCTACAATTCAGTATGCAATGTTGAGACAAGGACAGTGGGATTTAATAGACACTTTCATTCAAAAGGGAAGGAGGCAAATGTCAGTTACTGGTTCATAGAAATCTTGAATTTAGCTGGGCACAGGTTGGTTCCTTGGTTAGGGCTCCTTGTGGCTTTCTTGGTTTACCTGCCAGCCCCCTGGCTCTCCCAGGTGGGTCTTTTATCTAAGAGATATCCCAGGTGTTCAGCTATGTAACTTTCTTAGGCATTGTCATGCCTGCTGGCAGTTGGGGGTCTCAAAGGCCTCTTTTATTTCTGAATGATCATTGTTCCTTTCAGTACAAGCTGGTGTAACCCGGTAGAAACTTTGTGGGCTTCGTGAATTTGAAAATATAGTCCATTCTATTAGAGAGAAGGGACAGAGTCTTTTGAAAAAGGACTTCTCTGCCTTGGACTGAGCATTTGAAACTTCTTCTCTAGAAGAAAGTTTTAAAGAGGGACACTCTTAAATCCTTCTCAGTTCTTAATCAAGGTTTTTGTAAGTGCACAATTGAGACTGAGATTCTGGAAGTATATTTTTACTGTCAGTGCCTTGGACTGTCTTGTGGAACAAACCAATTAAGAAGATCCTTTTAATAATAATAGATAATGTTCAGTTATTTACAATTCATTTATTTTGCGGGTGGAACAAACATGGCAAGATTTGACACAGGCAACCAATCTTAATGTGAGTGACCTAGTGAAGACAGATCTCTTGCTTAAAAAAAAAAAGTCCAGGATTAGAATAATCTATTTCTATAGGTACATTTTTCAGAGAATATAGTAAAGCATTTTATTTAGAGTTTTTACACTAGAGGCACCCTCCCCCAAACTACCCATCTCTAGTAACAAATCAATGGATGAAGTTTAAAGTATCTCATAATTTCCTGAAGTATGAAGCAGCATTTTTTAATTTCTTCCCATCAGCTCTTTGGAAAGGATATAATTAAATAAAATGATTTGCTATTTCTTCAGTTGCTAGATCAATTATTAATTTCAACTACAGCTATATTTTTATGACAATTAACCATAGAAATATTTGCAAATAAGATAATGTAATCTATTACTTGATCAAAATTCAATGTACAAACTATTGACAAAATAAGCTTAAGAAATATGACATTAGATTTCATAGCACTGAGATTCTACGTGCTTTTAATCAACTAAGTAACATTAAAGCAAAAGTGAGCAGGTTAAATGAAAATTAGAATATGTTTCATGTAAAGAACTTTTGCAGTTACAAACAACTTGAGCCTACAAGGAAGGAAAGGGAGGAAAAATACATATTGAAAGCTACCGTGATACTTGGTTTTAGGGAATAAATTGCCTTTTAGAGTAATCTCATCTATTTTCCTTTATATTAAGATTTGAATTCTGTGAACAATTTTACACAATTATTCTCATGTCTAATATTCTTCCTGTAAACAATAGTTGATTTTAAGCTTTTCTGCCTTTAAAACTTAAACTTTTTAATGTTTGGTTTTGTAATCAGTCATTTGGTGAGTAGCAGTGACGTGCGAGAGCTGACTTCTATTCAGATCAGATTGTGAGCATCTCTTCCCAATATTTTGTACAATACATAGGCCATGGTAGGAGTACTAACAGCACAGAAATGAGCGAACACTGCAAGTAAAGGTTCCCTGTCTTCCCAGAGAGCTGACTGAATACATTTACCAGCATTATACCTGGTCAGTTTGTAAAGGCATACTTCAGGGATGGAAGTCAAATGCAATGCTTTTGCTATGCTTAGAGTCCTTCAGTGAAAGTAAATTCAACTCGAATTAAATTTATAACAAGGAGTTGGTTCAACCTCTTCATTCAGTGATAGGCAGGAGAAAACAAAGCAAGCAAAAAATGAAGTCACTATCCAAATGATGGGAAGACTCATTCTCTAAAGTTTAAAAATATTTTCTTAGTTTTTTTCTTTGGAAATTCTATATTTCTTCCCCTGTGAATGCAAACAATTCCATATTTCAAAGTTTGTAGATGAGATATTATGAATCCACTAACTGCCATAATATAGGAATGGGATTTAAGGCTAATTTACAATCTTAAATATTTAGCTTAATATGGAAGTAATTTCCCATCAACACTATCCAGTACTAAACTATGTATGCTTTGTTTAAGCAAACACTTGAAATTATTCTTAAATCAAATGTTTTATGTATTAATAGCAATTATATTTATTAGTTCTATGGCTAGGTGTATTCTTCAGTTTGTGCGCTGCGTGTTAGGGGCACATGTGAGCTCATTTCTTTGTGTGCACGTGTGTTTCCGTACGTGTCTGGTTCAGCTAAGAGAGTTTGCCCTAGGTGTAGCTGTCTATACTGTACTGATTCTACCACTACATGTTCTATATTCCTGCTAAATTGGAGAACATATTAACATATCCATGCCAAATGGCCAGAGGTAAATTTCCAACAGAAAATGCATGGTCTTGTGTGCTGATTAGATATTTCCTTTTGATGTATGATTATAAAAAACAATTACTTTAGCATATTAGCCTAGTATAAAGTTGAACAATACTATATAGTATTGTCTAATGTGAAAAATAATAAAATACTGAAATATTTTTTATTTTTATTTAACTATAAGTGAAGTGTAATGTTACGTAATTTAACGCATACAACCTGTTGATTTCATATATTTCTGGTATTTCAATATGATTATCACCTCTGTCATGTCACATGATTTTCATTTCTTTCTGCAGTGGGAACAATTATGTCCACTCTGTTAGCAAGTGTGGAGTTTGCAATAACATATTGTCGCCTATGATCACTATGCTGTGCGTCACGTCTCCCAAACCGGCTTTTCACTGCTTGCAAGTTTGTTCCCTTAAACACCATCTCCCCGGTCCCTCACACCCCCATCTCCTCATGACCATTATTCTACTGTTTGTTCTTACACGCTGGGCTTTTTTACATTCCACATATAAGTGACATTATATGGTAAGTCTTTGTCTGACTTATCTCACTTAGCACAATGCCCTCAGGTTCTATCCATGTTGTAAACAGCAAGATATCCTTTCTCATGGCTAAATAATTCATTCTATGTATATATACACATAACATCTTCTTTATCCATTCATCTGTTGATAGCCAGAGAATGTTTTTATATCTGATTTTTTGTGACTAATGTTGCAAAGAACATATGAGTGCATATATATCATTTTGAAATAATGATTTCATTTCCTTTGGATATTTACCCAGGAATGAGATTGCTGGATCACATGGTGGTTGTTTTTAATTTTTTGAAGAACTTCCATACTGTTTTCCATAGTAGCTGCACCGATTTACAATTTCTCTAACAAACGGTGCACGAAGGTTCCATTGTCTCCACATCCTCACCAACACTTGTTATCTCCTGTGTTCTTGATGGATAGCTATTCTAACAGGCATGAAGTGATTTTAACACTGTGGTTTTAACTTGAATTTCTCTGATGATAAATGTTGTTGAACAATTTTCAATATACCTGTTGGCCTTATGGATAACTTCTTTGGAAAAATGTCAGTTTAGTTTCTCTGCTCCATTTTTATTGGGTTTTTTTATTATTGTATATAAGTTCTTTACGTATTTTGGATGTTAATCCTTTATCTGACATATTGTTTGAAAATATTTTCTTCCATCCGCAGGTTGCCATTTCATTTTTTAAACTGTTTCTTTCTCTGTACAGAAGCTTTACTGTTTGATGTAGTCCCACTTATTGATTTTTGCTTTTGTTACCTGAGCTTTTGTTGTCAGATCTAAAAAGTCATTGCCAAGACCATTGTCAAGAGGCTTTTTCCTATGATTTCCTCTAGGAGGTTTAGTATAACAGGTCTTATATTTAAGCCTCTAGCCTACTGAGAGTTTATTTTTGCCAGCAGTATAAAATAGGGGTCAAATTTCATTTTTTCTGCATATGGTCACCCAGTTTCCTCCACATTATTTGTTGAAGAGATTACTTTTCCTCACTAGGTGTTCTCAGATCCTTTGTCAAATATTAGTTGACTCTAAATGTGGGAGTTTGGTTCTGTGATCTCTATTCTGTTTCATTTATCTTTATGCCTGCACAATATGGTTTTAATTATTATAGCTTTTTAGGATAGTTTGAAATCAGAAAGCATGATGCCTTTGGGTTTGTTCTTCTTTATCAGCGTTTCTTTGGCTATTCAGTTATTTTTGTGTGTGGTTGCATGCAATTTTAATTTTTTTGTAAAAAGTGCCAATGGGATTTTGCTAAGGATTTTGTTGAATCTATAGATGACTTTGGTTGATATGGACATTTTAACTATATTAATTCTTCCAGTTCATGAACACTGTATATCTTTCTACATGTTAGTGTTTTCTTCAATTTCTTTCATAAGGTCTTAGAGTTTTCATTTTACAAATCTTTCACTTCCTTAGTTAAATTCATCCCAAGTATTTTATTGAATTTGATGCTATTGTCAAAAGAATATTTTGAGGTATGTTCCTTCTTTTTTATTGTATTTTTGAATCATTATATTTTGTATTTTTTGCATTTTTTATTGTTGTTCAAGAACTGCTATCTCCATTTTCACCCCACCATGCCCCACCTGCACCACTGATCCCTGCCTCCCACCCTCAAACCTATTCCTTCTAATTTCCACTTTTTTCAGGGTTTTTAGTATGCAAGAATGTTGAATTTTGTCAAATGTTTTTCCTGTGTGTATTTAGAGGATTCTATAACTCTTCCCAGATTTATTGAGATATAATTGCCATAGAGCACTGTATAAGATTAGGGTATACAGCATAATAAAATGACATAAATATATTGTGAAATAATTACCTCAGTGAGTTTACTTAACATCCATCATCTTATATAGATACAAATACACACATTTTTTCCTTGTGATGAGAACACTTAATTTTAACAACTTTCATGTATATCATAAAGTTAAGCAGTGTTATCTATAGCCATCACATTGTATGTTACATCCCTAGTTCTCTTATAACTGGAAGAGTATACCTTGTGATTACATTCATCCAATTCTCCCTCCACAAACCCCCACCCCTTGTAACAACACCTATGATCTTCTTCTATGATTTTTTTTTCCTTTGAGATTCTACATATAAAAAAGATAATACAGTATTCTGTTCTGACTTTATTTGGCATAATACTCACCCATGTTTGTTGTGTGTCAGGATTTTCTCATTTTTTATGGATAAATTATACATGTATATATATAATCTCACAACTTCTTCATTCATGTTGATAGGCACTTAGATTGTTTCCATGTGTTGGCAATTAAACATTGCTGCTATGAACATGGGGGTACAGATATCTCTTCAATGTAGTGTTTTTGTTTTCTTCAAACATAGTTTCAGAAGGGGAATTGAAGGATCATATTGCAATTCTTTTAATTTTTGGAGGAATCTTCATACTGTTTTCTATAGTGGCTAAACCAATTTACAATCCTGCCAACAGCGCACTAGGGTTTCTTTTTCTCCATATTCTCACCATCATTTGTTATCTTTGACCTATTTGATGCTAGCCACTCTAATTGGTGTGAGGTGATATATCACTGTGGATTTAATTTGCATTTCAGTGATGATTAGTGATGTTGAGCACCTCTTCATATACCCTTTGGCCATTCTGATATCTATGGGAAAATGTCTTTCCAAGTCCTTTGCCAATTTTTAATTCTTTTCTGCTATCAAGTTATGTGTGTTCCCTGTATATTTTGGATATGAACAATTTATCACATGTATGATTTGCAAACATTTTCTCCTATTCCATAGGCTGTCTTTACATTTTATTGTTTCTTTTGCTGTACAGAAGGGGTTTTTTTATCCTTACCTAATGACATTTTTTCCTTGCTTTTAGAGAGGAGGGATGGAGGGAGGAAAGCATGGAGGGTGGGGGGAGAGAGAGAGTTAAGAGAAACATCAATGTGAGAGAGAAACAATATATTGGTTGCCTCTCACACACAAACCAACTGGGGACTGAACCTGCAATCTAGACATGTGCCCTGACCAGGGATTGAACCCATGACCTTTTGGTTTATGCCACATGGGCCAGGGCTGTACAGAATATTTTTAGTTTGATGTAGTCCCACCTGTTTATTCTTGATTTTCTGTTTTTTGGTTCAGTTGTTATATCCAAAAAAAATCATTGCCAAGACCCATGGCAAAGAGTTTTACTGATGTCCCTTGTAGGAATTTTATGGTTTTACATCTTATATTTAAGCTTTTAAATCATTCTGAGTTATTTTTTGTGAGTGGTGTAAGATAGACTCTACTTTCATTCCTTTACATGTGAATATTCAATTTTCCCAGCACTGTTGTGGAGACTGTCTGTTCTCTATTGAGTATTCTTGGTTCCCTTGTGAAATATTAGTTACCTTTATATGCTTGGGTTTATTGAAAGTCCAATATTTTTGGACTCTCAATTCTGTTCTGTTGGTCTATGTGTCTGTGTTTAGGCTAGTATAGTACTTTTTTGATTACTATAACTTGATAAAATGGATAATAGCTTGGAACAGAAGGAGTGATACCTGTTGCTGTGTTCTTCATTATCAGAATTGCTTTTGCTATTCAGGATCTTTTGTGCTTCCATGTAAATTTTAGGATGTTTTCTAGTTTGTAAGAAATGTTATTGGAATTTTTGGTAAATATTGCATTGTGTGTGAAGTTTTTGGTAAAGATAGCTTTGTTTAGTGCAAATACTTTAACAATATTAGTTCTTCCAATTCATGAACATTGGTTATATTTCCATTTATTTATCTCTGCATTTTCTTTCATTAGTGTCTCAGTTTTCAGAGTAGAGATCTATAGGGAACTGTTCCGCGTGGCATGGGGAATGTAGCTTAGTCCCTGACTTAGAAAATCCAGTGGGTAGCGAATTGGCACATAGGACCCACAGCAACAGACAGGTTTATCCATGGGGAATCAGGCCTGCATTGTACCTAGGCTGCTTTGAGGCTTGCTAAAACTCCCTCACCCTGAATTGAGGCCACAAATGTTTATAGCATATCTCTAAAGTAACTTCCTAAAATCTATGCTAAACCTCCCAAAGACCAGTGTAACCAGTTCAACCACTTTTTCCTTTACATTTGCAAATATCCTTCTTGATGTAATTAGCAACATCCTCTCTTTTGTTTTCTATAAAAGGTAACCACCTGAAGCGAATCTGTGCATAGTAAATGAGGACCATCCTTGATATAATGTGCCCAGAAAAGCAATAAAAGGCTGCCCAGGCAGGGGTCAGGGGCCCTCTCTCACTCAGAGCATGGCCATACCGTCCCTTTTTCTCCACAGGACTTCTGCAGTCCATGTGAATTTGTTCATAGCAGCCACACACAACACACGGACCTCATGGGCCAGGGTCCACACCAGAGACCTTTCAAACTCTTGACAAAATTTGTTCCTAATTTTTTTTTTGTTTCTTGATGCTATTGTAAGTGGGATCATTTCATTTATTTACTTATCAGATGATTTGTTGTTAGTGTATAGAATTGCTACTGATTTTGTGTGTTAATTTTGTATCTGGTAACTTTACTGAATTTGTTGATTAGATCCTAATTTTTGTGGTGGTATCTTTAGGATTTTCCACATATAAAATCACGTCATCTGTAAATTAAGACAATTTTACTTCTTCCTTTCTACTTTTGTTGCCTTTTATTTATTTTTCTTGCCAGGACTTCCAGTGGTATTTTGAATAAAAGTGGCAAGATTGGGCATCCTTGTCTTGTTCCTGACCTTAGAGGAAAAGCTTTCTATCTCTCATCATTAAGTCTTATGATTGCTGTGGGTTTGTCATACATGGCCTTTATTATCTTGAGGTATGTTTCTTCTATACCTAATTTTTTAAGAGTCTATCATGAGCAGATCTTAAATTTTGTCCAATTCTTTTTCCATGTCTATTGAGATAATATATCACAATAATATGTAAAAGAAAAACATAATCATTAATTGATTTGTGCATGTTGAACCATCCTTGCATCCCAGGGATATTTCTCACTTAATCATGGAATATAATTCTTTTAATGTACTGCTGAATTCAGTTTGCCAGAATTTTATTGAAAATATTTTTGATCTGTTTTTCAGGCATATACACACCTGCAGTGTCCTCTGTGGCTTTGGCATCAGGATGATGCTAGTCTCATAAAATGGGTTTGTAAGTGTTCCTTCTTTGACTTTTGGGAAGAGTTTGAGAGAGATTCATTTATTTCTACTTTACATGTTTTCTAAAATTTACCAGTGAAACCCTCTGGTTCTGGATTTTCTTCACTAGGAGATTTCTGATTACTGATTCCATCTCTTTGCTATTAATTTCTCTGTTCAGATTTTCTATATTTTCCTGAATTGATCTTGATAACTTGCTTGTTTCTAGAAATTTATCTTTGTCTTCTATGTTGTCCAGTTTGCTAGCATGTAGTTGTTCATAGATTCTTACGAGCTTTTGTAAATCTGTGGTATCAGTTATGTCTCATTTTCATTTATAGTTTTGTTGATCTGGGTCTTCTATTTCTCTTTTTAGTATAAAAACAGGTTTATCAATTTTGATTTTCTTTTTAGAGAACCAACTCAGTTTTCTTCATCTTTTCTATTGTTTTTCTGTTCTTTGTATAATCTATTTCTTCTTTAATTTTTATTATTTCCTTTCTGTGCTAACTTTGGACTCAGTTATTCCTTTTTAGTTCCTTAAGGTGTATAGTTAGGATGTTTATTTGAAATAGTTCTTACTCTTAATGTAAACATTTATTGCTATGAACTTTCCTCTTAAAATTGCTTTTGCTGCATCCCACAGGTTTAGTTTGTTGTGTTTCTAATTTTGTTTGGCTTAAGATACATTGGTTGTGAAGAAGAGTGTGGTTTAATTTCAATGTATTTGTGAATATCCCAGCTATCCTGCTATTAATTCCTACTTTCATAAAATTGTGGTGAAAAGATACTTAATATGATTTCCATATTTTTGAATTTGCTAATACTTATTTTTTGCCCTAATTTTTTGTTCTGGTCTATCCTAGAACATGTTCCATTTGCACTTGAGAATAATGTGTATTCTGCTGTTGTCTGATAGAACATTCTGTCTGTTAGGCCTGTTTGATCTATGCATTTTTCAAATCTGCTCCTTTGTTATTATTAATTCTCGGTCTGGATGATCTATCCATTGTTGAAATTGGGGCATTAAAGTTCCCAAATATAATTGTTTTGCTGTTTGTTTATTTCCCCTTTAGGCTCTGCTTTTGCTTTATATATTAAGTTATCCAATATCAAGTGTACAAATATTTACAATTGTTATATCTTCTTCTTGAAGTGACTCATAACTTTATTTTTGTATAATGAGCTTTTTAAATTTCTATAATTATTTTTGTTTTTTACAGAGAATTTTTATGAGATTATTTAAGCCAATCTGATGACAGGGAGCAAGACCTCCAATGATATTAAGAGTAACAGTTTGCATTTTCTTTTATGTATTTGAGATTAAGGAGGGAAACTAAGGAAGATTACATGAAGGTGAGAGAAAGGAAGGTGGTGATTAGATTGGCATTATGTGCTCTCCTTTTCCCCATTTTACCTTTTTAAAAAAATTATTATGTATTGGTTTTGGGTATACAGCTTAGTGGTTAGAAAATCATGTACTTTACATAGTGTTCCCCTTGATATTTCCAGTACTCCAACTGGTACCATACATAGTTGTCACAATGTCACTTACTATATTTCCTATGATTTATTTACTTTTCCATGACTGTTCTGTAGCTATGAATTTGAACTTCTTAGTCACTTCACCTCTTTCACCCAGTGCTCCAACACCCCCTCCCTGCTGGCAACCACCAGTTTCTCTCTGTATCAATATGCCAGTTTCAGTTTTGTTTGCTCTTTAAATTCTACATATAAGTGAAATTATACCGTATTTGTCTTTCTCTGACTTATTTTACTGAGCATAATACCATCTAGGTCCATCCATGCCGTCACAAATGGTAAGACTTTATTCTTTTTTAGGGTCAGGTAATATTCCACTGTAGCTATGCATCACAGCTTTTTTAGCCACTTGTCTATTGATAGCCACCTGGGTTAGTTCCATAGTTTGGTTATTTCTTTTTACCTTTTTAAATTTTAAGTCTATTTTGTCAGATATAAATGAAGCTACCTCTGCTGTGTTTTTGGATACTGCTTGCTTAAAATAGTTTTTTTCTGTCCCTTTACTTGCAGACTATGAGTGTTTTTAAGGCTAACGTGAGTTTTATTGTAGGCACCATATCTTTGATTATATTTTTTATCCATTTAGCCATTGTCTTTTGACTGGACAATTTAATCAATTTTTGTTTAAAGTATTATTGATAAACAAGGACCAACATTGTCATTTTGTTAACTGTGTTCTGGGTGTTTTATAGGTCTGCTTTTCCTGATTTCTTATCCTGCTGTTATCTGTGTGTGTTGATTCTATTTGTGTGTGTGATCAGTATGCTTGGCCTTGTTCTTTGTGTAGTTACTGGAGGGTCTGTCCTTGTAAGTATCGTGAGTCTCACATAAAATACTGTAAAATCATAACATCCTATTTTACACTGATAAGTTCAATAAAATTCCTAAACTTTACACTTTTACTTCTCTATTCCTTGCATTTTGGGTAATTGATATTAGTGTACATATTTTTATGATGTGTAACCAATATCAGATTGTTGTAGTTATGGTTATTTTTACTATGGTTGTTTAACTTTTTACACTAGAGTTGTAAGTGAATTATGTATCACCATTGCCATATTACAGACTCTAACTTGGTCTATTGACCATTACCAGTAAGTTTTATGCTACCCTTTTATGTTCTTATGATTTTAATTAGTGTCTTTTTAACTCTACTCAGAGAAACCCCTTTGACATTTCTTAGAAGACAGGTTTTGTGATGATGATTTCCCTCAGCTTTTTTGTTTTGTTTTGTTGTTCAGGAAAGTTTTTAACTCTCCCTTATCCCTGAAGACCAGCTTTGTTGGGTATAGAATTCTCAGTTAACAGTTTTTCTTTCAATCTTTTGAATACATCATTCAATTCTCTCCTGTACTAAAAAATTTCAGTTGAGATATCTGCTGATAGTCTGTCTTATGGAGGTTCCCTTGTTTGTAACTTCTATCTTTTCTCTTGCTACTTTTAAAATGCTGTCTTTATCTCTGATATAGACACATTAATTATAATGTGTTTCAGTATAGCTCTTTTATGATTCAACTATTTGGGGTCTTTTTGGCTGCATAGATTTGGATGACCATTTCTATCCTCCTCACATTGGAAAGCTTTCATCCAGTATTAAATATACTTTCCATCCCTTTATCTTTCTCTTCTTTTGTAATTCTATAATGTGGATATTGTTTCTTTTGATTGTGTCCCATCAGTCCTATAGGCTTTCTTCACTCTTTTCCATTCTCTTTTTTCTCTCTGCTACTCTAACTAGGTTATTTCAAGTGTTCTCTCATTTAGGGGACGGATTTTTTCTTCTTCATGGCTGAGTGTGTATTTAAAACTCTCTATTAAATTTTTCATTTTGGTGTTGCATTTTTTAGCATTAGGATTACTCTTTATATGGGGCCCTTTTTTTTGATAGTTTGTATTTTTTTGTTGGATTTTTTTGCTTTTTCATGTATTGTTTTCCTAATTTTGTCTTTCTGTCTGTATGTTCTTGTAGTTCACCAAACTTCTTTAAGATAATTATTCTGAATTCTTTGCTGACAGTATATACATCTCCATTTCTTCAGGATCAGTTATTGGATCTTTATTAGTTTCCTTAGGTAGTGTACCATTTCCCTTTTTGTAATTCTTTATTCCTTACATTGATATCTAAACATTTTAGTAAGTAGTCTTCTCTTCCAGACTTCACAGATTTGATTTGTCAGAGACAGTTCTACACAAGTCAGCTCAGATTGGGTTACTGGTCATATCTGCTGCCAAAGTCCTGGAGCAGGTGAGACTTGCCATCTGGGTCTAGCAAGTGCAAGCTCTGAGACTAGCGGAGGCGTAGGAGGCTGACAACAGTTGGCCGGATTGCTAGCTTGGTTTCCTGCTCAACTCAGGCTGTAGAATGGGCTCCCTGGTTTCATGGGTTTTCTAACCTGGCTTCCTAGGTAGTCAGGATTGACCCTGTATGCACCAGTAGGTGGGGCTATGAATTAACTCCCATGTCTGGGAATAACAGAGGAATATCTACTTTTGGCACTGACTTTTCTTTGTGGGTGATCAGTTGTGTTTGTTAGACCTGATCAAGCATTGTTGGGCTACACAGCTTAAAGCTGTTCTTGGTGCCTTTCTAGTCAGACTAGAAAGGGTTATGTTCATTCTGTTAATGTGGTGTATCACATTTATTTATATGCATATGTCCAACCATCTTTGCCTTTCAGGGATCAGTCACATTTGTTTAAGGTGCATAATCCTTTTAATATTTTGTTGAATTCAGTTTGCTAATATTTTGTTGACATTTTTACCTGTATATTTATCAGTGATACTGGTATATAGTTTTCTTACAGTGTCTTTATCTGGCTTTGATACCAGAGTAATTCTGACCTCATGAAATGAATTAGGGAGAATGCTTCTGCAATTTTTGTAAGAGTTTGAAAGGTGTTGGCATTAATTACATAAAGTTTTGGTAGAATTTGCCAGTGAAACCATCTGGTCCTTGTGTTTTCTGTATTGGGAAGTTTTTGTTACTGATTCAATCTCCTTGTCTTTATTGGTTTGTTCACATTTTCTTGTTCTTCTCAAGACTTTTGAGGTTGCCCATTTCTGGGAATTTATCTCAGAAATGGGATAAATTTCTAGGTTGTCCAATTTATTGTCATGTGATTATTCATAATGGTCTCTTATAATTGCTTAAATTTCTGTAGTGTCAGTTGTGATGTCTCCTTCATTTAAAATTTTTATTTATTTGACTCTGTGATTATGCTGACATGTGGAATCTAAAGAACAAAATAAATTAACAACCAAAATTGGCAAAGATGCATAGACCAGAAGGAAGACTGGTGGTCGCCAGAGGCACGGGGAATGGGGTTTTTGAAAGATGGGAGGGGGATTGAGAAAGTGGGTGGAAAAGGTGAAGGAATTAAGAAGTACAAATTGGTAGTTACAGAATACACATAGGGATGTAAAGTACAGCATAGGGACTACAGTCAATAGTATCGTAATAACTATGTATGGGTCAGATGGGTACTAAATTTATAGGGGTGATCACTTAGTAAGTTGTATAATGTCCAATCACTGTGTTGTACACCTGAAATTAGTATAATTTTGTATGTCATCTGTAATTGAAAAATAAAAACTGATTTAAAATAAAATGTAAAAAATACACAAAAATACAAAAGATAATCTATATATTTAGCCATAAAAATTTACAGATAAATACTTAGCTTATTTCTGAGCATGATGGACTTTCTTAGCTTAGAAAGCATTAAATAATTTATAAAATATCAACAAATTGATTACGTTAAAATCACCAATGCTAAAGATAGCTAATTGAGAAAGAATATTCACACAAATATAACATATACTGGTTATATTTAAAATACAGTTTGCTTGTGCAAATTGACAGAACAACCTAAGACTCCAGTAGAAAAAAAATGACAGGTATCATTCTGGTTTCTTAAGTATCCTTGGAGTGAGAAAGATGTAAGAAGTGCAGGTTACTTAATATACTGGAAACTTATGTAGGATTCCTGGGAATATGAAGTGAAAGGGGAAATTTGCACTTGGCTTGAATCTCACAATCAAGATTAGATGGATGACTTTAGGGCAATTATGAACATTTTTCAGTTAGAGAAGAAAGACTCTGTTTACCCTTCATAAAAACCAACTTGATTAAATAGTTTGGCAACACTGGATGAACTGAAGAAGTTGATTTGTGGGAGTACAATTTGGAGAAGATTTGTAACATCACTACATGAAAAGTGGATGTTTAAAAAATTATTTGTCTTTATATTTTTCTTGGTGAGTCTAGCTAAAGATTTGTCAGTTTTGTCTATCTTTTTTGAAAATCCTCTCATTTTTTTACATATTTTTTTAAAAAGTTCTCACCCAAGGACATTCTTACTGATTTTAGATAGAGGGGTAGGAAGGAAGAGAGAGAGAGAGGGAGAGAAACATCAATTGGTTGTCTCTCATACACATCCTGACCAGGACCTAATCCACAACCTAGGCATGTGCCCTGACCAGGAATTGAACCTACAACCTTTCAGTTCAAAAGATGACACTCCATTCAAGTCACACAGGACAGGGCAAAGTTTTGTTGGTATTTTCCTATTTTTTCTCACCTTTCCCCCCCCATTCTGATGTTTATTATTTCTTTTGTTCTGCTAACTTTGGGCTAGTTTGATCTTTTTCCATCTCCTTGAAGTGTAATGTTGGGTTACTTATTTGAGCTGTTTTCTTAACATACGCATTTGTCACTATACACTTCCCTCTAAGAACCATTTTTGCTGCATTGCATAATTTTGGTATGTTGTGCTTTAATTTTCATTAGTTTTGAGGGTTTTTTTGTTGACTTCTTTTTTGACCACTTGGTTACTCAGGAGTGGTTTGTTTAATTTCCACATATTTGCAGATTTTTCAGCATTCCTCTTGTTGTTTATATCTAGTTTCATACCACTGTAGTTGAAAAAATATTTGGTATGATTTCACTGTTCTTGAATTGCTGAGACCTGTTTCTTTTTCTTATTATCTGGTTAATTCTGGAAAATATTCTATGTGCACTTCAAAAGAATGTATATTCTCTCTCTGTTGGGTGGGATGTTCTACAAAAGCATCTTGATCCAGGTAATTCAATATATGGTACAAGCCCAAAGTTTCCTTGTTAATTTTCTGTCTGACTATCTATTGCTGAAAGAGGGGTGCTGAATGTGTCTGCTTTTATTGTATTGGAATCTATTTCTCCCTTCAGATATGTTGTTATTGGCTTAATATATTTCGGTATCCTGAAGTAGATCCACATATATTTGTGATTGCTTATATTTATGATTGCTATATATTCTTGACAACTGACTCTCATCATTTTCATTGATCTTTGTTTCTCATTATAGTTTTTAATTTAAACTTGATTTTATCAATATAAATATATCCACCTCCAGTATCTTTTGGTTTTTACTTTTATGGAATATCTTTTTCTATTTCTTCTCTCTGAATCTATGTCTCTACTTAAAGTTGAAGTGAGATCTTACAGGCAATGTATAGTTGGGTCCTTTTTTAACAAAAACCCATTCAGACACTGTGTCTTTTAACTGGTGAATTCATTCATTTAAATCTAGAATTATTATTTCTATGTAAAGACTTACAAATGCCATCTTATTGCTTTGTTTTTTGTTTAAATATTTCCATTGTTGCTTTTTATCTATATTTCTTCTCCTTTAGAAATTGGTAATTTCTCTGATAGTATGTTTTGTTCCTCCCCTTGTTTTGGTGCATTTACTCTAGATTTGTGCTTTGTAATTACCATGAGGCTTACATAAGACTTCTCCTAGATAAAGTCCGTTTTAAGCTGATAGCAGCTAAACTTTGATATCTACGAAACTTTCTTTTACTTTCCAATGTTTTACATTTTTGATGCTATTTATATTCTTATGTTGTATATTTATTTAAAAATAATAGTAACTACAATACCTTTTGATAGTGCTTTCCATTGACTTTTATACTAAAGGTAAGGGTTAATATACCAATATTAGAGAATTAGTTTTCTAAGACTTACTATACAGTAACTTTGCCAGTGTGTTGCATACTTTTTCATATTTTTATGATGTTGATTGGTGTCTTTTTATTTCAACTTAAAGAGAGTAAGTTGATAGTGGTGATAAACTTTCCCAGTATTTGTTTGTCTGGAAAAGTCTTTATTTCTCCTTCATAACTGAAAAATAACTTTGCCTCATAGTTTATTCTTGGCTGTAATTTTATTTATTTTCATACTTTGAATATATGCATATTCCTTCTCATCTAGTCTTCAGGGTTTCTGTTGAGATATCGTATTATAGCCTAATGGGGATTTGTTTGTAAGTTACAACCTCTCAGCTGCTTCTAGATAAATTATCTTTGATGACTAGATCTTTGAAAATTCTATGTTTATCTTTGATAATGACAGTGTCTTTATAATGTGTCTTGGAGAAGGTATTTTTGTGTTGATGGGGTAAACTGTTAGCTTCATGAACTTGGATGTCTAAGTCTCTCCACAGATTTGGGTAGTGATCAGGTATTTTTTTAAACTGCCTGCCCCCTTCTTTCTCTTCTTTCTGAACTTTCAATTATTCTAATTGTACATTTGATGGTATTTCATAGACTATATAGGCTGTCTTTGATCATTTTCATTTATTTTTTCCCTCTGACTGGATTATTTCAAAGTTTCTATCCTCTGATCATTGATTATATCTCATGTTTGTTCTATTCTACTATAGATGCTCTGCATTTTAAAACTTTGATTATTGAATTATTAAACTCCAGAATTTATTTTTTTAAATTTCTATCTCTCTATTGAATTTCTTATTTGTTCATGGTTTTCTAGATTTCATTGTCCTGTTTTCTTGTTGAGCTTTAAGTTTCCTCAAAACAGTCATTTGAGTTATCAGCTAAGTCACAAAATCGCATGCTTTTGAATTTGGTTACTGGAGCGCTAATGTCAGCTTTTGGTGGTGACATGTTTCCTTGGTTTTTCATGCTCCTCAGCATCTTGCATTGTTGTCTTTACATTTAAAATAGCAGACTTGTCAAATTGTTACTTGTCTTCTAGTGGGAAATATTTTTTTGTCTTATGTCTTTTACTTTCTTTAACCTTATATGGACATACCTGTTACTTGTATGTTACTGCTTGTGGCACAACTTAAACTTGTATGACTTCCCTGGTTCTTACAACTCACCAATATCACTACTGGACCCTCCCTACTCTCTCTTTCAGAAGGTGGCCCTGTAGCTCAAGTTGATGGTTTCTTCCTTGCCCATCTAACTTCCTTTCAACCAGAGCTTGCTGGCTCTTACAGCAGCAACTGGAAGCACACATGAAGAACTGGCTATAGAGTGGATAGAGATGTGGGTTTAGTACTTGAGGCACTAAGTGTTCAAAGATGTGGTATGGAAGTCCTTGGGTATGGTAGTGCCATATTCTCATGGTGTACTTACTGTTTAGCTCAGTCAGTAGGAGTTATGTCCCTTTAATGCCCCTTGATATTCTGATCTGCCTTTTCCCAGATCTTCTCCCTCCTCTTAGTTATGGAACTCCTATCTCAGCACTGGGTACTCCTGGAGAGCATCTGCCTTCTCCAGCTGAACCTGCATTATCTGTACATTCACCTAGCACTTTCCTTTTTCCTGGTAGGTCAGCCCTGTGAGGTGTTTCTTTAGTGGGTAGGGTGGCACTGGTAAATTTCCTCTGACCATCTCTGCTCTGTCCAGATTTATGCATGTGTTTTTTCTTTTTCCCTCCACTAGTGGGCTTCATCTTTGGAAAAGCTGGATTTCTATTTCACTCTTGTCGATGGTTTTCTGTACAGGTTAGCAGTTTCCAGGGTTTTTTGTTTGTTTTTGACTTCGGCAAGAGGGGTTGGGGCACATTCACTACTCCGCTGCTCTGCTCATTCCACAGCCCATACTGTGGCCCTCTGCCTACTCCCAGATGCACAGGATGCCCGGACTCTACCTGAGCCCCTGAGCTGGATCTGACAACTCCCGCACAAGTGCTTTCCTGGATATCTATTTCTTTGTTGAGATGGGGTGAAATAATGGAGAAATATTTTATGCCACATAATGATGACCTTGTGTTCAAAATATTACTGATATTACAAAGTTTTCAGGCAAGAGGTATTCACCTTTAGGATTCTAAATATAAAACCATTAATGGAAGTGCAAATTGGTGGACATTTATATATTAATAAATCAAAATATATACACAGTATAGAAATTTATTCTTTAAAATTATCAGCTATTCATACAATTTTATGTATAAAATGTTTATAAAACATTGAGACAATTAAAACCATGGAGGTAAGTTAAATCTCTAAAAGTGGTAGTTAAATTTAGCAGAATTATATGATGGACAAGTTATGGAGCTATTTCTTAAAGTGAAAGAAATATAGAGTGTCTTTAAAATTCAGACTTTGGAGATAGGCCTAGGTTTGAATTCCGTTGCCATCACCTGATGCTTTGACTTTTAGCAGGTAAGTTTAACACTCTAAGTCTCAGATGCCTCAATTACAAAAGAGACTGTTTGTGTGAATAAATTATAAATCTGTACACCAGATTTTGAACAGTGCTTCTCATGTGATAAACATTCCATGAATATGAGGCATTATAATTACTAAAATATATAAGTAGGAGCAATTTAATATCATGGAAAATATAAAAGACAGGTTATAAAATCATAAGTATAGTAGGAATCAAATACTGTTCCCATTACTTTATTTAATAATGTGCACATATGCTTTATTTTTGAATATGTAGTATTTAAATGATTTTATAGGATAAAAAATAGAACATATTTGTAAAAATACAGGGTCTAGCCCAAATAATGCCTTTATTTATAACAAAATCATAAGCATATAATTCTGTAACATAATATCACACTCAAGCACACCATAAGACATTTTAATTTGAAATGTTCAAATTAAAACTATAAATTATTACACTCATAATATTACCCTACCAACCACATTGAAGCAGGCCTTAATTCTTCCTGACCCTGTATTATTAGGATAATTAATTTTGTTTTTCTGTATATACTTGTTTACTTTCTACCCTTTCAAAAATGAATGTGGGTTATAAATAAAAATATAGAAATCTCAAGAAAATAATGTTACAATGTATAAATTTTTTGGTAGATTTTCCAGAGGAAAACTTGTGTTGAATACACAAGGAAAAACTTAGTAGTTAAATAAGAACTTGAAAATATACAAAACTTTTTTGTCAAATAAATTCTTAAGATGTGAAATTTAAGATCCTCTAAATCATAAAAACTACAAACAATCTCTTTGATAGGTTAAACAGGTTTTCTCTTGGCTAAATTATAAACATTGCCTGCAACATATCTTACACAGCCCTTTTCTATTTATAAAACATTACCTTTTTTAAAAACAAGTTCTCATTATGTTCACCCCTTCTGATCTAAACTGCGATGCTGGAGAAAGACATGACATGACATAAGTGAGAAAGCTCTGTTGTGTGTCCTCGGATGACTCCCGAGCCTGGACAACTCGCTGACTGCGGTTGGATTTGCTTTCATCCAGGGTGATGATTAGACTTCAGATAAAAACTTCATAAATCTTCAAGGGCAGTAATTTCCTTCAAGTCAACATGTAAGCTAGAAAACACCATCTCCTCTGTGCAGTTTAAGTTTGAAAAATTAGGAAAGTGTTCCTGAAGAGGAGTATTCAGAATAACTTACATGTTTTATTTCAGTGATAGAGGAACAGTTTTTATCGTGACAACTATTATAATTCATTGAGTCATTGAAATTTGTTGCTGGGAACAAAATGAGGAAATGGGACCAGAGAATCTTAAGGTTTTTCTGCATGTAGTATCACGTCATCTGAAAATATTGACAGTTTTACTTCTTTCCCATTTAGACACATTTTGTTTTCTTATTGCTCTAGCTAGGACTTCCCGTATTGCATTGAATAAAAGTGGTGAAAGTGGACATCTTTTTCTTGTTACTGATCTTAAAGAAAATTCTTTGTTTTCGCCATTTGCATGTTAGCTGTATGTTTGTCATGTATGAACTTTATTATGTTGAAGTATGTTCCCTCTATTCCCACTTTGCTATGAGTTTCTTTTATCATAAATGGGTGTTAGATTTTGTCAAATGCTTTTTCTGCATCTGTTGATGTGATCATATGATTTTTATCCTTTATTTTTTTATGTGGTTAACAATCAATTATCAATTATCATGTTAATTGATTGCAGATATTGAACTAACATTGCATCCCAGGAATAAATCCCACTTGATTATGAGGTATGCTCTTTTTAATATATTGATGAATTTGGTTTGCCAATCTTTTGTTGGGGATTTTTTTAATCTATGCTTATCAGGGATATTGGCCTGTAATTTCCTTAGTTGGTAATATCTTTGTCTGGTTTGGTATCCGGGAAATTCTGGCAATGTTGAATGAGTTTGGAAGCTTTCATTCTTCTTCAATTTTTTTTGAAAAATCTTGAGGATAGGCATTAAGTCTTCTTTAAATGTTTGGTAGAATTCATCTGTGAAGCCATCTGGTTCATCATGGCTTGTTTGTTGGGAGTTTTTTTTTATTATTGCTTCACTTATTTTTTGCTAATAATTATTGTACTGAGATTTTCTGTTTCTTCCCTGTTTAGCCTTGAAAAGCTATATGTTTCTCAGAATTTATCCATTGTTCCCAATATTTTGGCATATAATATATAAAAAATAGGTAGGAAAAATTATTTCTAACTGTACTGCCCAGTTTAAAAAAAGATACTCATGTTTATTCATCTTGAAATAGTTATATAGTACTATATGTAGCACTGTGTATAATAGTACTATATAACACTGTAAATGTTTTAAAAACTATAAACTATATATATTTGTAGAAGTATGATATACTTCTAAAGTACCAGGATTTTATTTTATTTAAAAATATTTATGTATTTTTAGAGAGCGTAGAAACATTGATTCGTTGCCTCTCACAGGTGCCCCTACAGGGGAGCAGGCTCACAACCCAGGCAGGTGCCCGGCTCTGGAATCGAACTGGTGACCTACCCTTTACAAGATGATGCTCATCCAACTGAGTCATGTTGGTCCAGGCAAGTATTGATATACTTAATATACAATATAGGTAGACAAATACATATAGCAGATAAATTATAAGCATTTAATAATTATGGTATTATATTTTCCTCACTCAGAAATGTCTTTTCAATAATTGCTATTTCTTTTCAAAGGGTTTTTGAAAAATATTTCTTTTCAAAGGGTTTTTGAAAAATATTTTAATTTATTCTTAGACAGAGAGGAAGGAAGAGAGGGAGAGAAATATCAATGTGTGGTTGCCTCTCACATGCCCTCCACCCAGAACCTGGCCTGCAACCCAGGCATGTGTCCTGACTGGGCATTGAACCAGTGACCCTTTGGTTCACAGGCCAATCCACTGAGCCACACCAGACAGGGCTATCATTGCTATTGTTTTTCAATTTTCCACTTTTTTCCTAAGTAATGCAATCCATTTGCACATTTTAAATTTTACACATATTTTCTTTTTTTCCCATTTTTTACATTTTAATCCATGTTTTTCTTTACATTTAAAGTGTGCTTTTAAAAATTTTTTTTATTTTAGTTTATTCATTACAGCATATTTTCTTATTTAATTTTTAGAGATTTTGGCATTTCTGTACTTCCTAGATAATGAAATTACTATTTCCAATAGTCTATTTTCTAACCACTTGGTTCTAGCAATATTTTCTAACTGTGAATTCGTGGGAGTCAACTCTTGAAACATCAAATATGACATTAAAATGTAGAGAGCAATGCTATTTTAATGACTATGAATATATTCTCTCTTATTTTTAGCCCATACTTTTGCCCTCAGATAAAATAGAATCCATATACACACATACACACATCTATTGGGACACAACCACGCCCTTTGGCTATTGTCTACGGCTGCTGGTGCCCTGGCACAGCATAGCTGAGCCCCAGACTTGATGCCTGCAAAACCTAAATTATTCGTTTCCTGAATCTTTATAGAAAAAAATTATTGATCCTTGGCTTAAATGGCATATACTTATGGTTTTACATTAATTTTATTGCTTAATAGAATATGTATGTGTGTGCACACAGGTATAACACCAAAGTGATTGCAATTTATTATTGCTTGGGTGAGGCTAAATTTATTTAAGAATAAAGTGTGAGCTGAAAACATAAATAATGGTATAGATGATGCATAGATTTTCTAATTATGAATAAAATTAAACTGAGAAACCTGTCTTGAGAATAAATATTCTGCAGTGTAAACTTTCTTGATTTTTTAATAGTTTGAAAGGTTGGCAGCAGGCAGTAGTAAAGCCATAGAATCATGATTTAAAGAATGATCCTTGTGTATGGCCACAGGAAATCTGAGGGTTAAACTGTCCATAGTGGATGCATGCATACTAGACACTGGAAAAATCACTAGAATATACTCATATAAAGACAGAAGGATACACATAGCTATAACAACAATCAATCAATGTACTTGCCCATAACACAAAAAAATTCTGCATGAGAAACTGTCTTTCCCTACCACACAATTTCAGCATTAGATATTTTATAACTATCCTATGTAGACTCTCAGCTCTATTCTATAGGCAACATTGTAAAGATATTTCTTGATGAAGACAGAGCTCCCAAACGAAGATATTTTATCTCAATAAAAAGTGGAAAGTAAAATATATCTAAAGTTTTGCTTAAACTAAATCTATGTTAGGCTATTTAAGATCATGACTGACCTCAGATATAAAAGTCCAGGGAGAACTAGAAGTTAAAATTATTTAAAACTCACGAGTATGCTATGTGTCAATGGAATAAGGACATCTGTGGAGTGGTCTCATTATTTTTAGTTTATGAAATGATTTTATTCCATTGTTTGTGATTTCTTAAAAACACTACATTAGTATTAATGACTTACAACAGAAGTTTGAAATCTGTTGTTATTATGATTTCATTACACGCTTTTCATTTGTCACATGATGGTCTCAGGGAAGGGATCGCTAAGATTAAAGCACCTACATTATTAGGTGGGGTCTATTCAGATCCATGTGACTAGGAAAACAAGTGAACTAATCTTCTAATTCAGTGTTGTATAAATTTGAGGGCCTGGGAGTGGCAGAGTATAGATGTAAAACTGTTAACCTAAATTATGGTGCTTTCTGTGGTCACAGTCCCTTCTCTAAATGTGTTGGTATGACTGAGGGCCTCTGTTGATGATGATAAGAGAGGATGACTCCACCAAATAATTGTGAAACAATGTAGGCCAGGACACTGAGAGAATGAACATTTAATGTGAGTAGAATGATGGGTTGGTTACTAGGGATGGCATATGAGGTAGTAAAAATGGTGGTTAAATTAGGTCTCTTTTATGAAATGTAATAGCTGTTGTATATCATAAATGAATGAAACCTAGTCTTATTTTTGGAAACTGAAGTAACAGTTATAGAGGACAGTTTAACCAAAGGAATGAGAGTTGAGTATGCTTGTGAAGGATTCCAAAGTGACTACTGAAAACGCATTTTGATACAGCATTATTTAGAATGTATCATACTTTTTATGTCTAAATAAGTAAAATATAATCTTTACTTTGTAAAAAAGGCTGTCAGACTTAAATATGAATTTTATCCCATAAAAGCATTAAAAAATCACTTGAATGCATCAGTAAAAAGAAAGAGGTGTATAGGGCTATCTTGAGTTCAATTAACTTGGCCTTTGAACACGGTACATGGTTGTATGTATCACTGTTCTTTAGAATTACTAGGAGTGAGGAAAGGGGTCTAATTGCTTCAGCGTCTAACACAGCCTGGCCTAAGGTAGTACTCAGAACATTTGTTGAATGGATGCATTAGGAAGCACACATTTTTCTTGCCTTAATTTCCTTTCTTTGAGGCTTTTTGAAAAGAAAACCAGTTTTTCTAGATCTCAAAGTTTATTATGAACAAGTTAGTTAATGCCTTTTCAAAGATTCTTTGGAAACAGGGTGATAGTTCATGGAATATTAACGTTGAGCTCTTTGGAAAAAAGAATTATAGACAGGGATGCTAAAAAGACAAAGTCAAAAGAAGTTTGACCTGCAAAGCTGTAATGTGAGGTGAGGCTGACGCAGTCACATTGTTCTATTCCTTCCCAACCGGTCACCCCTCTCTGTGCTTCCAGGTTGCCAGAGCAAATGCACCCCTGACCAAAGATGAAATGTTTCATCTACTAGTTTAAAGGCTGTTTAAAAAATAACGACTTTGCTTTTAGCAGTCAATGTTCTCCTCTGAAATACTCTGCTGATTCACAAAGCTGTCTGAGAAATTCATGATGTCGCTGCAATATCAGCCCAAATGAGGATAAAGTACCCATTTGGAGATCAGAAAATTTACTTTATTGGCTAAAGGGCTACTCCCCTTTGATATAAAGAAAGGCATTAGAAAATCTATTAAGGGTGAATTATATTCTGCAGCCACCATCTTTTCTTGTTACAATTAGTATTTCATTTTAATTGTGCTGCTATATAATTTCTTATGAAAAGATGGTGTGAACTCTGAACAAGATTTTTTTTTTTTTACTACAATGGACTTTGTCCATGGAATACTTTGCTACTCTTCCCTGAGTTATAAAGAGTGCTACAGAGATTTTTTTTTTTTTTACTTTATTTGGTTAAAGAAGTTGGGCAATACTTTAGGTGTTTTCCCCTTATATCTACTTTTGTGGTTGTTCTTGTCATAGAAGAAAAATGGACGTATGCATCTTTTTCAGTCCAGCTGTATGTTGTTATGCCTAGCAATTGGGGTCTGACTGTCTCTCACTTATGAGGCCATTTCATATAGTGGTCATGGGAAAGTGTTCATAGCTTCCTTTTGTAAAATGAAGAGAGTTTCTCCTCTTAGAGGAAATAACAACTCACATATTTCTTAAGGACCTTTTCTATTTTTTTTCCTTTCTTTACCTATTAGACATTTGTAATAACTATTCTACATAGCATCCCTAATTCCTCACCATTTCTTCATTCAGTGAGAATTATTTAACACTTATTATATGATAGGTGTGTAAGATTTTTGAAAGCTATGCTGGTTTATGAATAAAACATTCTCTGTCCTAACAAGCTCAGAGTATTTTGGGAAAGACAGGCATACATGCTATTAACTTATGCTCAAAGAGTTTTGGGAGTGATTTCTTCTCACGAAGATCAGGGGAAGCTTTGCTGAAGCTGTAGGATTTAGAAGTAACCCTTGAGGGAGAGGCCATTTTTGGCTGAGTTAGCACAGGCATGGTGTCATTAAAAAGCATGGACAGTCCAAGTAGCGATGAATAATCTTCTGTGGCTAAAGAGTGGAGAAATTGATGAGACTGAAAATACATGTTGGACCCAGGCTATTGAGAGCTGAATGAATAATTAAAATGGTAGGTTTTATTCATTAAGCAGTGGGGAGTCATTGAAGGTTTTTGAAAAGAAGAGTTAAAAGGTCTGACTTAAAGTTTAGAAGGGTAACTCATGGCTATGGAGATGACAGGTGGGAAAGTCAAAGGCAGAAAATATGGAAGGAATGCTAGTTAGACATTTCAGTAGGAGAAAACTGGCCATTTTATTTTGAATTGCTTCCTTCATATAGAAGTATTTGTATTAACTCAATGCTATTTTATAACCACTGTCCTAAAGATCAGAAGAGAGCAACTTTTTTCGATCATTAGACCTTTGTAATCTGGAGTCTTGTTACAGAATGAATCATGTTTCCTCAAAATTTGTGTGTTGAAGCCCTAACCCTCAATGTAACTGTATTTGAAAATAGGTCCTTTAAGGAGGTAATTAGGGTTCAATAAGGGCCTAAAGGTGGAGCCCTAATCCAATAGGACTGGGCTCCATACAAGGACAAGAAGATACACCAGAGATTTTTGTTTTCTGTGAGCACTCAAAGAACATGTGAGGAGGTAGAGACAGGTAGCTGTCTACAGGGCAGGAAGAGAGGTCTCATCAGAAACAAAACCTGAGGAAACCCTGACACTGAACTTCCAGCCTCTAGAACTGTGACAAAATAAGTTTAGGTTGTTTAAGCTACCCACCCTGTGGTATTTTATTATGGCAGCCAGACTCGACTAATACATGCCTAGAGTAAAAATTTGCTTGTCTTCAAGTATCATATTGCTTCTTTTTCTTTCTTTAGGGAGCTGTTTCTCCAAAGCTGAGGCATGAGAAACCAAGGAGCATCCATTAGAATATTCCTTCTCTCAAGTTTCCATGGCAGTTGAGAGGGATAAGATTAGAGATAAAGGAAAGACAATATCCCTTATTTCATCGGAATTTCTTACTTTTTCCTCATGATTATTCTGCTGGAAACAACCTCTTCAATACAAAGTAACACCTTCAAACCTGTCAGTGAGGTGAGCGATTTTCCATCATGGACCTGCCCTCAGGTAGATTTGGTGGCTCTGTCTCCCTGATGGTTCTGTCCCTCTTTTACATCATGGATGCCACCTCACCTTTCATCTGATTTTTTTTCTTATTAACAACTTGTAACTGTTCATATATTCTAAGATTCTGTCTGTGGTTTCTGCCCCTTTTTACACTAGCAGATACATTGTTCCTAAGATTTCCTTAAAAATTATTTTGTTTTATAACAAATTTATAAATGTACAATCCTGCACCCTCACATTTCATGTACACAGAAGCCTCTGTATATTTCAAGTTAAATGTCTTAACAGTAATATAATTAATTTATGTAGGTTTGTGTAGTTGACAAAGCACCTTTTTATATACTATCTACATGGTGGGGCAAAAGTAGGTTTACAGTTGTGAGTAAGCAAAACACAGTTTATTCCCATATTATTATTTATTGATGATTTTATTATTTCCCAAATGAAGAACTGTAAACCTACTTTTGCCCAGCACTGTGCGTATGTGTTTTCCCTGGTATCAATGCTGTAAGGTATATAGTATTATTCTATTTTATATTTAGGATGCTGACCCTCAAAAAGGTTAATTTTTCAAGTCATGAAATAAGTCAAATAAGCAAAGAATATTCAGATGCCAAGCATAGAGGTATTTGAATGTGTCCAAACCTGGTCAAAACACTCCTAAAACGGAACTTTGAGTGTTACTGTTACTTACAATTGGCCTCTCTTTCTTAAATTTCTTAGTTAACAACACTATTATTATTGACCAAACAAATCATCCTTAAAGTTGACTCTTAATGTCATAACTATATGAAATTTCTAACAGAGTTGTTAATCATTCCACATGCCCACCACATTCACCCAGGCCATTGGGAAGAACAAACAAGAGAATGAGCATGAAGAAACATTGTATCCGGCTATTGTATCCGTATTCAGTAAAAACTACCCTGTTTTCAAGCCGTATTATCGCACAAAATAAGAATAATACTGGTAATATCTCTCATATTATTATTGGTCTTTGTACCAATTAAACTTAGGCTTAAAAAACACTAGGTACAAAATATTTTAAGTTAATACACTGCCTTATGCTGTCTTAAAATTTAGGAAGTAATACTGGCGACTAGTGACAATAATATAAGGAAGACCAACCATGTCTTAATGAAAGTAAATGTTTATTCTGGTCTGGAAACCATTCCTTATTTGATCATCCTTGGAAAATATAAAATGTCAGAGTCATTATTTTTTATTAACTGGATCTGGCATGGGCATAAATGGTAAATTAAACTATTTTTTTTGGTGGTGGGCATTAAGAAAAAATTAGGCTGAAAAAATATTAAGACTTAAACTATATCACATATAAGTACTTATAGGCAAATGAAATCGATTTTTAATAAAACTTTTATTTTTAATAAAACTTTTATTATAAATAAATACCTAAGATTATTTTGGTAACATACAAATAACCTGTCATCGCACAAGAAATAGTTTGTGTGTCTGGCTCATCACAATTTTAATTGTAAATCTCAGGAAATGCAGAATATGACAATTAAGTTAGGAAGTGCTCAATGGATTGCAGAGTAGTAAATTTTATTAAATTTCTTCATAAAATAACATTGACAAATAATCTAATACAGAGCTGTTTGTGCATCTCTAGGTATTACTGAAGGAACAAATAGGCAGCTCCAAATTCACTCAGAGGATGGATGAGCTTTGGTTTGTTCTCCGTAATTTACATGTTCTGTGGTGTAATTTTAAAATTTATTTGGTTCTCTCTACAAGGAAGTGGGGGTTTAAAAATGCAACATATCCAATAGTAGAAAACTACTAGTTTAATGCATTCTAAATCCATGTAAACACCATTAGCTTTTTAATAATGAACTATAAAATAAATTTGTTTATAAGTACTGATAGAAAAATACAGGAATAATTTGATATATGATATAAGTTGGAAGATTTAGGGGAAAAATAAATAAATTTCTTGGAATTTATCTCCTGATATTTGCTTTACGATAACTATGTCAAATGCAATTTTCGTATGAGTGAAGAGTGTCCAGGGAAAGCAAGGTTCAACCCCACCCTTGCTAATAACAGGTTTAGTATATGTCAGATTCAAAAATTCAGTGCTCTAATAAGTATTTTATGCCATGACATTTGTAAACATTTACCACTATCTAAAAAAATAAACTAAACCAAAAATGGTTCTACATTCTCTCTAAAATCACATCTATCACTCTTATCAGATAACCATAAAGTAGGAAAAATGATTTGATGTGGTTACTCTAATACTGAGACACCAATAGTGTACTGATTTTTTTTAAACATATCTCACCTCTGCCACACTCTGGGTTATTTATCACCACTTTTAGAATGCTGTGGCACTTACTTCTGCACAAGCCTAGAAGCTGGAAAGAGTGAATGCAAATCCAAAACAAGTTGCCTATCTGACATTCGTATCAGACTCATTCATTTTTCTTAACATTTCAATGGGCACAGATATGATAATACATATGCATTTTCCCACAGAAGTATGTAAGATATGATCATAACATTTGGATCACTATCCTAATTACCCCAAACTTAAAATACACTTGAATCTTTTAATGTTTTTAATTCACCTTAAAGTGCAAACAACTAAGTGTCCTGAGCGTGCTTCTCAGGATTTCAGTAGTTGTCCCTGACTCTGATAGTCACTGGAGCACTTATTTTCTTGGACACTCTAGTTCCATGCATGGAGGCATTGCTCTCTACAGATAATCGCGTCATAGACTGAACTCAGGGCATCTAGAGAGGTCTTCAGTAATGTGTCTAGAAATTTCAGTGGATTAGAAAGACAAGATTATTGTTGAGTTGAGAATGGGATTTGTTAACTGAAGATCAGTTTCTATATAATTATTTGCACTTTTGTAGTGTAAAACTAAGAACTGTGGAGTCAGATTTGGGTTTTAATTCTAGCATTGTCTTTTATTAACTATATACCCATCAGCAAGTCACGCAAAACTCTGTTGCCTTATCAGTACATGTGTGTAAATAGCAACTTATTGCTTTAGGTTGATCACATATGTGAAGTATCTAACATTGGTATGTGGGTAATTTTTATATTACTCTACACACTGAAACATGTTTTTGAAAGATGTGCTTTCAGTAAAATTTAGTTCACTAGTTCCTTTAAATAAATAACTTTCCAAAGTTTAATGATTTTCTAAAAAGTTATTCTCTTTATTCATTTTATGATGATGTTTTTAAATTCTTTTTTGGGGGGTCATGGGTTAATTTAAAGAGTGTAGTCTGTTTAAAAATAATTACATTTGCCTTTTTAATGGGGGTATAGAGAAAGTTATCCAGATTTCAGAACATGACCTTCAGGACCAAAGTGTTACTAATTTTAGTGCCAAAGGGTGGGGGAGGCCTTAAACCCAGACTCTGGAATTTATCAGATTATTTTCTTGTTGGCCAGGTCTTAACCACTCCCAACTCAGTTTCCCTAACTCTAAAAGGGTATTTACCATCCTTTTAGGCAGGATATAAAGATTAATTAGTTAAGATTGCAAAGTGCTTTAACCATAAAATGCTGTATGAGACAATAGGATAAATATTAATAATATCCTGTGAGGAGTGCATAGACAGCCACATAAGGTAACTAAGAAAAATAAATTGCAGTGCTCGGTATAAAACTGAAAATCGCTAATGGAATGAAAGTTTGTTCATACTGGGAGCAGTGTTGCATCATATATAATATAACATCAGGTCATTTTCAATAGTTTTAATTGCCATGATCAACTGATCCTTAAAGCTGTTCCTGACAGGCTCTTGAACGGCCCTAATGTTCATACAACAGTGCCAAAGACCAGCATTATCCTCTCTTGAACATTAAATGGTATCGACCCCCTTCACTGGGTCCATCACTCAACAGACTCCTTAAAGTAATTCATGACACAATTAACGTTAATTAACTTTACAGAGCCCCCTCCAAATTCTGCCATTTGAAGACTTCAGACACTGAAGAAAGTAAAGAGCAACTAACAAAAAATTATGAATCTTCTTCCGAGAGCCATCAATTAAGGTAAGTAAAAGTTCCTAAATTTTTATAACCCTCATTTATTATTTGCCACTCCTGATTAAGTTTATCCTGCACAAAGATATCTTTAAAACCACTCAGTACTAAAAGAACCATCCATCTCTGTGCTTCATAGCTACTTTAAAACTGAGAGTGGCAGCTTCCAAATTATTGTCAGAGGAAACCAGAGTCACAAGTGATTACTGGGTCCTATGGAAATGCAAACCAAATACCTCTCCAGGTGTGCAAAGACAGAACTTGGCCTTGTCCTCTCATCTCCATTTGTAGAGAACTCCCCTACAGGAATTATATTGCTGCTCTGAGTTCCAAGTGATTCACACAAGCCTTCTCTAGAATGTCAACAATAACAAGAATTTACCATGTGTTATGCATGACTTTTTAACGTGTATTATGCATTTAACCATCATAGTAAGTCTATAAAATATTTCGGTAATTTTAGTTGAACTTGCTAACAATATGTTTGATTTTATTCCAGCCGACTGAAAGTAATCCAGCTTGAAGTTTTTTGAACCTGAACCTACATCCTTTTTGTCATATAGGTAGCAAAGCAGAGCATTCACTGTTATATAAAGCATGGGTACAGGTACATCTGGAGGGAGGTTGACTGCAGTATAGCACAGAACACTAACTCTCAAAGAGAAAACAAGTTTGTTTGTTTTTTCTCCTAGATAACTACTGCCATGGAAAAGGGCTAGAGAGAACTGGTGTATGTATTTAATAAGCTTAAATTTACTGTCACAGTCACCAGGTAACTCAAAGGTGTCTTGGAAGAGGTTTTGTTCCTCTTAGATGTAGACGTCTGAAAGAAGGCAGCCTATTATTCTGTATGTCCCAGTCATAAGCTACCAAGCACAACTTTTCTATGGGGCTACACTCACATCTTTGGATTCTAGATCCTTACATTTTTAGTATCCTCTGAAACTAATTCAAAATCGTGAGGGCCTTCAATCTATGACTACAGCTTTAGAATTTATTTTTTTCCCCTCTCTCCATACTCATAGATCTAGATCAGGGGCATCAAACTCATTTTCACTGGGGGCCCCAACAGCCTTGCTGTTTCCCTTCAAAGGGCCGAATGTAATTTGAGGACTGTATAAATGTAACTACTCCTTAACTAGGGGCAAGGAGCTCAGTGTTGCCACCAGGTAGAAACAAGGTGCCAAGCCAGATAAAACAAGGTGGAGGGCTGGATCCTTGTGTTTGCAAACTGTGCTCTAGATTCTCCCCTGGAAAATCAGGAACACCTGAGGCAGCAAACACACTAGCCCCAACCTGACTAATGGTCACAAGCCGGGACCTCTGGCAGGCTAGAAACATCTGGACCTAAGTTATGTTTCATCTCCTGAGCTCTACTGTGGAATGACCCCTTGGCTACTTTTCCATGAAACCAATCAGAGGGACATGAGAAAAGACATCAGCTCTGTCCCCAAGACCTAAAGAAATGATTTATTACCCTCAGCTCACCTCTGACCAGTCAGCTCCCTACAGGACCCAGAATCCCTAACGTGGCGCCTTGTGATTTTTGCCCCATATAATCTGTAACCCACACGTCCTCAGGGAGTCAGGTATTGTAGAGCATTAACTCACCTATTCTCTGGCTTAGCATCACTCCTATAATAAATTATTTCCTTCCTACACTGCAAATTCCCACTCTCGCATTTATTTGGGCCCATGTATGCAGGCATAAAAGGACTCAATTATTGAGGTTTAATAACACTTTCAACAGGATTATACAAGAACAAACTTTCTTCATTATTTTTTGTCTGTCTGAAAAAAAATGGTATCAAGTCCATAGTGATTTTCAAAGAAATTAAAGATTTAAAAATTTATCTTTTAGTTTCACGCATATTTATTGTAAGACTCTCATTCTTCAAAAGTAATTTTAGCCTCTCTGTTATAGCAAAGTTTTTTTTAATAAAGTTCAAATATGGTACATAAACAACTCCAGAAGTTATTCTAGTTGTCATAGAACATAGTAGAAAGCAAAACAACACATAACAGAATACTTAGAAATTAAAATAGAAACTGAACTATGTACCAAATACACAAAAATGTAACATGTTCTGAAAATATTTCTGGGTTGGTGACTTTGTGTTGACTGTTGAAGAAAGAATGAGGCTTATACAGTGTTACTTGTTCTCCTCTATGCATTAGATACTCACATTGTTATTCTGATTATTTTCTTTCCTAATAACAGAAAATCTTAACCCTGTTTAAGTACTCTCCCATGCATAGGGGCAACAAATAGTAGGACTGCATAGGCTGAAGGTAGAAATCTGAACTGTTACATTAGGAATTCTAATTTTTTAAATGTTTGTTTCTTATCCCAAACAACTGGGCAGGACGTAGCCATTTTTTTTTTCATGAAGATTTAAACAATTCAGATTTTATAATTCTTGGTCTATCTTAAATTTTGTGATGCTGATTATTTATGCTTTCATCTAACACATGGTAATTTGTCTGAAGCTGTGTCGGGAAGGAGGAGTAAGTGACGACTAAGATTCAGCCTCTTTTGAGAAATCCACATGTCAACAATAGTTATATAACGCAGAGTAGTAACTACAGTGATAGCAACGTGAATGGAATATCATGACTATGTAGTAACTTGAGATCACTAAACTCAGCCAAGGGTAGACAGAGAAAGCTTCCCATTGGAGTTGTCTTGCAGTTTGGAAGACAGTTGGGTAAGGACAGATGGCCTGTTGGAGTTTCTCTTGCTCCAAGAATAAGGGGATTGAAAGAATACTTGAGCACTGATATTCATCTAAGTAATTTGTTTTTCAGTTTTCAAATAGTATTGATAATCATGGCTAGTTCCAATAATTCAGTGAGAAGTTATACTTCCAAAGAATATTTGCTTCCCTTCCAAACTAAAGAATGGCTGCATGTCTGGGAAGTTATGATTCAGAGCCAATCATCATCCCTCCTTCTGTCATTACTTCCCAAGCCAGGAATGTGCCAGTTATCAGTGTCATCAGTCCCGGGCAGCCAATGCACACATGCTCCGTAGCCTGTGTTTTTTCACTTCACGGTGTTGTGATGGATGAGAAACTGAGTCATACTTCCCCTTTCAACTTCAAAGACCAAATAATAAGAGTGAGCATCATCTATGCACTTATTACTTAAGCATGCTTCAGTGTTGATATAGAAGATGTGAAAACAAAATGACTCACCTTAAGGCACGCCTAGTGGAACAGTAGACACATAAAGAGATAATAATGCATTAAAAATATCTCTTGGTACAGACATTTACAAAGGGCTACAAGATTTTTGAAAGCTGCTCTGAAGAGAGAATATTCTACTTGTGTCTTTAAAGATGGGCTGATGTTAATGATGAAAAATGGGAAGAAAATTTTAGGCATACGAAGCAACGGCGGGGGGGTAGCCAGAGATATTAAAATTCACAGTTCTTTCTGAGAACTTGCATTATAATGTACATAGAAAAGAGTTTTACGGTGAAAGATTAAGCTGTAACATCATCTGCAATTAAATTTTGAAGGCTCTTTTATGCCATCATAAAGGTATAGGACTTTATTTGAGGGCAATGAAGAGTGAAGATATTTTAAACTAGGAAGTAATACTGTCAGGTATCTTTTACATTTTTTTTCCTGGAAGTCTATGGATGTGGGGT
The DNA here is from genome assembly GCA_028533065.1 of Trachops cirrhosus. NCBI lineage: Eukaryota > Metazoa > Chordata > Mammalia > Chiroptera > Phyllostomidae > Trachops > Trachops cirrhosus. The sequence continues at coordinate 20,335,984 of CM052549.1, forward strand.
GGCAAACCAGTGTGGAGTCTATTGCACTGGAGCTTTGAAAGTTGTAAAATTCTAAACAAGCATTAGGACTTTCAGTTTCCCATTCCACACAAAAGGAACTTGGAAGTCCACCATCCGAACAAGTAACAAGATAGTTTGAAAAATCAACTCTCGTTGTATCCATAAGAAAGGGGAAGACACAAGGCACATAGCTGTCCCCAAGGTCAGAGAGACAAATACTGGGAGTTGTGGTTTACAGAACAGACTCACAAGTGGAAACCTTGCTGGTTACCAGTGCCAGTTAAGAAAACCTGGCCTGTATTTGATGAATTGTGGGATGCTTAGTGCAGACAAGTTTGAGAGTTAAAACTCCCAGAGATGCAGTCATGGAACAGGCTGGGGAGTCCTTCTGATATTGTCAGATTTACCTACAGGAGCTCAACCTGATTCTCCCAGTAAATATCAGAGATAAATACTCTCATGCTTCTAGCAGGGCAAGGGGAAAATGAACCATTTGAAACACACCAGATTACTCTCTTCTTTTTAATAAGGCCTGCCCTCCTGAGAAACTATTTAATCAGAGACTAATTTGCTGGGGTATTTTCAGTCCCTGGTAGACCTGGAAGAAGGGAGATACGCAACTGCAGCCCACTCAAGCTATCCTATCCTACCTCAGGTGGTAGAAAGTAATTGAGAAATTCTTGTGACATTCATGCCCGTGGCACAGGATCCCTAAAAGACTAAGAACTAACCATAGAACTGTAGAATGCTGCCCCTCCCTTCCTACCTTACCAAAACATTACAGAAGTCCTGTTTACAGCAGTTCCTTTCCCCCCATTACATCATGTCTGGCTATCATGAAAAATTACAAGGCATCCTAAAAGGCAAAAAACAAAATTGGAAAAGACAGAGCAAGTGTGAGTACCAGACCAGTAATTTAAAACAACTACGGTTACTATGCTAAGGCATTACTATGCTAGTGGATATAGTAGACAGCATTCAAAAACATATTGCAATTTAAGCAGAGAGCTGAAAATCCTAGGGGGAAGGAATGAATGTGGGAGGTGGTGGTGGGTAGGGTGAATGAGAGTAATGGGGGGAAAATGGGGACCATTGTCACTGAACAACAATAAAAAAAAGAAAAGAAAGAACTGTCAAGGAAAGCTGGTGAACAAAACCATTGTAACAGAAATATAAAAGTGTCTTTGATGGGCTTATTAATAGAAAACTTGGCTAAAACTTTCTGAACTTGAAGATTTATCAATAAAAATCTCCAAAATTGAAAAGCAACAGAACAAACATGGAGTAAAACAGAACAGAATCTCCGAGGACTGTGGGATAACTACAAAAGGTATAACGTACATGGAAAGAGAACATAGATGGGGAAGAGAAAGGAAAACAGTTGATACTGTTACAGGGTGCAGCCAAGAGGGGGCCCCAAATAGGGATTTGGAATGGGGTCCAGAACTCAAGGTGTCCAGGAAATATTAGAAAGACATATAAGATGTCCTCACCCCTTCCTCCTTCAGGTGTGAGTTGGGGGAAGGGACAAATGGAGCAGGGCCATTGAGAGCTGTTTTGCATAGCAACAGCTTTGCAGCTAACCTCTGGCATGGTCATTTAACATATCTATAACCTTTAACTGGTTGCGTAAATATGTTAAATAGCTGTGGCCATGCTGAGAGCCCCAGGATGGAAGTAACTTCCCCCCCAAGATGTAACTGGGAGGCAACTCCCCCTAGTTACAGTGCCTGTGTGAGAGCTTGGAGATGATTGGCTCCACGCCATGGGGCAATGCCTGTCCGGACTCACGATGGCAGTCCAGTAAAGCTGGAAGGATATGAGAGTGCTGGCAAGTGTAGCCAATTGTGGGAGGAGTCAGAAATGGGGCGTCAGAGGAAGATTGGCTCGGGGATTTAAACTCAGAAGTGTCAGCCATTGGAGAGAGGACCACAGCCAGTGCAGAAGGGGAGAACCACTAGGTCTTCAGCAGAGTGGGGACTCCCGCAGCCCTGTGAGATAGAATCACCATGAGGCTTTAGCAGAGAACTGCCACTTGGCTTTGGCAGAGTGGCGACCCCCCTTCTCGCAGCCATTGCAGAGCGAGAACCATGTGGCTGTGGCAATAGAAAGGAGAGAGCCACGTGCTTCTGGCAGAGTGGGGACCCCTGCAGCCATTAAGGAGAACCATGTGGCTTTGCCAGAGTGGGGACTCCCATGGCCATTGTGCAGAGAGGACCACTTGGCTTTGCCAGAGAGGGAATCCCCGCAGCTTTAGTAGGGGGAACCACCACTCAGCTTTAGCAGAGATCCCCGCGATACAGCTGTTGGTGCTGGAAACCAAGGGAGGCCTACCAGCTGAGACAGATTACTGGGAAGCACTGGGGGCTGCCTGAGCCACAGACTTGTATTTCTTTTCCTGAGATATGGTGCCCCAGACTGGGCAAAGGGGGGAAGGAAGGACTGTGTTTGTGGGTGTTTTAAGGGACTTTGGGATTTTGATGAAGACATTAGGTCACTACTTTCAAGTCTGTATAGCATTAAATAAACATTTCCTTTTCACAAATCTCTGGCATTGAGAGATGTCTTTCCTCTGGCGGCAGACAATCAAGCTCGGTAGGGGGTCCTTTTGACAATAGTATATCAGCCCCCACCCCTTGGCCCCTGTGTTCTGTAACAGTACAGTAACTGAAAACTTCTCCAAATTAGCGGTGAGACACAAATCTGCAGCACAGAGAATATTATAAGGATAATTCACACACAAATGTTCCCCCATCCCCATAACCTAGGAATTAGAAAGCCAAAGATAAAAAATCCTGAAGAAGTCAGTGTTGGTGGGGGAGCACATTACCTACAGAGGAAAAAAGGTAAGAGTTATATCCAACCTCTCCTCAGAGTCCATATTAAGCAACAAGAGTGGACTGAAATATGTCAAGTGTTAAGAGAAAAAAAAATCCACCTATAATTTTGTACCCTGAAAGATCTGTACACCTAAAACTACAAGACAATGAAAGAAATTGAAAAATATCCCAGAAAAATGGAAATATATCCCATGCTCATGAATTGGAAGAATATTGTTGAAATGTCCATACTGCCCAAGGTAATCTACATGTTCAATACAATTCCTATTAAGATTCCAATGGCATTTTTTCACATAACTAGAATAAACAATCCTAAACTTTGTATAGCATCACAAGGGACAATGATTAACAAGATCAACCTTGAGAAAGAAGCTAGAGGCTTCACATTCCCTGATTACAAAGCTGTAGTATCCAAAACAGTATAATATTAGCATAAAAGCTGACTCATAAATCAATGGGACATAATAGATATCTTACGATATCTGAAAATCTCTTTGTAAGGACACCAGTTATGTAATTAGGGCTCACTCTAATCCAGTATGACATGATTTTAAATTGGATACATCTGCAAAGACCCTATTTCCAAAGATGGTTGAATTCACAGATACTGTGGTTTAGGATTTCAAAATATTTGGTATG
>CM052549.1:20339962-20371411 GCA_028533065.1 Trachops cirrhosus
GGTCTGGAGTAGGAGAAAGGAGGCCTGCCGGGAAGCTGGCATGGAGAAGATGGCAGCCGAGCTGATGGAGCTGCGCAGGGACCTGCCCAGCCACCCGGACTCCTGAGGGATGCTTGGGGCTGAACTGTGATCGGGAATGCCGGTCTGCAGACTTCTGCTTCCCTGAAAGACGGTACCTCTGACAGGCATATTCTGAAACGGGCCTGGTTTGGAAAAGGGAGGCAGGACTATGCATTTTGGGGTATTTTAAAGGGAGCAGGACTTAATGACAGAAATTCACCATTATTCTAAATCTGTATAACCTTTAAATAGACAACCCCTTTCCTTTTTCACCAAATTCTTGCATTGGGAGTCATGCTTCTTGATGGTGAGCAATTGGACCACACAGCTGGTGTAGAATAGAAATGGTAGAGTTCTTTAAAAACAGGAGATAATTATTTTTAAACTGGTGTTTCCATTTTTATAATCTTGTTATGCATGCAAGAGTAACTTTGGGGTTGCTGAAAGTCTTTTTTGTTCTTTTAAGACAGCATTTTTATCACAGAAGCAAACTAGTTGACTGACAAGGCTTCATACAGAATCAATAAATATTTTAGAAATATGTGTTGTTTACAAAAATACCTGAGGACATTTTTTCATTGCCTTTTAGAGAAACAGGAAGGGAGAGAGAGAAATATGATTCGAGAGAGAAGCATCTATTGGTTGCCTCCTGTTTGTACCCAGACAGGGGACCGAATCCACAATCTCGGTATGTGTCCTGACCAGGAATCGAAACTGCAACCTTTCAGTTATGGGACAACACTCCAACTACCTGAGCCACAGCAGCCAGGGCTAGAACTATGCATTTAACATTAAATTAGCTTGCTATGCAAAATGCAATGATTGCCGGTTTCTCTTATGATGCCCTCCTCCACAATTACTATTTGAGTCTAGTAATACATAAAAAAGATAAAATATCACAACAAATCAGGCCTATTTTAGAAATGTAAGGTTTGTTTAACATCTGGAAGGATAAGTACACCTCATTACATGTGCAGAACTAAGAGGGAAAAGTGTACATTAAATGTAAACAAAACTATTTGATAAAGTTTGCCTCCCATTTATGATAAAAATTCTTAGCTAGCTAGGAAAAAAGGGAATACTTTTAATTTGCAAAATACCTATCTACAAAATTCCTGTGGAAAACACCAAACTTAGTAGTTACATTAAAAAAAAAAATCCTTCTCTAAAACTGGGAACAATACCAAGAGGCCCTCTCCTGCCATTTGCATTCAGCATTGAACTGGTGATCACAGCTAGCTCTAGTCAAGAAAAGCTGTGAAAAAGGATGTGGAGGAACCACTGTAATCATCATTATTCACAGATGAATGTGACTGTAAGTAAAAAGTTCAAAATCATCTATATACAAATTATGAAAACCAAAAGCAAATTCAGCAAATATAAATCATTTTATATTTATATTCCAGCTATAAATAGGTAGAATATAATGTTCTAAAATAACATTTATAATAGTATTTATAATAAAATTTGGTAGATCTACAAGAGCTCTATAAAACAGAGAGAAATTAAAGATTATATAAACAAACATCAGAATACATCATTTTCATGGATTGCCAGCTCAATATCGAAAAGGTGTCAATATGCACTTTATAACTGAATCCCTAACTTCAATATAATCATGACAAAATTTTTATAAGGTTTTTGTTTTGAAGTTATCATGGTGATTCTAAAATTTAGAATTTATATTTGTCATTTTTTATAGAAATAAAAAGCACAAATAAAATCATGAAGAAAAAGAAAAGTGGAGGGTATGTACTGTTGGCTATTAAAGCTCATACAAAGCTACAATGATGAATAAATGAGGTACAGCACAAAATTGGACAAATAATCAATAAATCAGAAGTGGATCTAAACTTAGTTTGTCTCTTGGTTGAGAACAAGAGAGAGAAAGATGGTCTGTTTAATAAAAGCTGCTGTATCATTTGGATAGGGATATGCCAGAAAAGAAATCCTAATTCCTATCCCACACCATTAACTAAAATCAGTTTTAGATGGAAATGTAAAGTTAAAAGGTAAAATATTAAGGATTTTAGAGAAGCAACATATGCCATCAGAAACAGCATGAAACAAAGAAAAGAATGACAATTTAGACTATAATAAAATAACAAATTTAGTTTACCAAAACACTACTAGAAGAGTGAAACAATGTGTCACAGAGTCATGGAAAATATCTGTGATACATGTAGTTGATAACTCATACAAAGAAAACAAAGAACTCTCATAAATCAGTGAAAAAGGTATAAATGCGTTGGATTTTGCCTATTCAGATTTAAAAGCCTTGAATATCATTCCATAAAGGACAACATCCAAGGGACGAATAAACTTGGTAAGATGTCTGAATTTCATTTGTCATCTGGGCAATGCATATAAATCACAATTGGAGTGCATCTATCTGAACAATACAAATGCATTTTTATTATTTTTATTTTTAAAATTTTTTATTGTATTGTCTCTATTACCATTTAATCCCCTTATATCCCGCCCCCCCTGCAATTACCACACACTGTTGTCCATTTCCATGAATCCTTTTTCCCTTTTGGCTCCATCCCTCTATCACCTAACCTCTTCCCTTTAGCTATTTTCCCATTCTCCATCTATGAGTCTGTCTCTATTTTGTTTGTTAGTTTAGTTTGTTCATTGAACAAATACATTTTTAGAGTTAAAAATTTATTGTTATTGGTCCAAGCAGAAGAACTGCCACTTATAGAATTAACTGCTATGCTTTCTAAAAACATTTTATTAATTTTCAAGGTTGGTTTATATATTATAGCTTCCCAAATTCATGGCAATAACTTTGTTGTAAGATGTTAAAAAAGATCTAATTTGGGAGTATGGGTGTTAAATGTCAGTGATAATCTTGGTTTATTCCCTATTATCATTGTGTCAATGATTAGTAATATAGTCACTCTATTTAGAACACTTTTTTCCATAATTAATATGTAATTTCCGAGTCTTGATTTTTATAGGACATGCAAACACTTGCCTTGATGTATTGTATTCTGTTGTTTTCAATAAAAAGTAGTTCTCCAATAAAACAAAATTTACCACATTTAGATATAAATGTATCAGAATGTGTATAACTTAAAAGCCAGAAAAATACCATAATTTTTGGTGAGGGTATGGAGTAATCAGCACTTTTCATATGCTGCTAAGTGGGGTTTAAATTGGTATGGCTACTTGGAAAATAGATTCATAGTGTTTGTAAAACCAAGCATATACAACCCCATGACTCAGTACTTTTGATCCTAATAATATAACCAAAAAAACAGCATTATTTGCTATATCCAAAAGCTAGAACAATTTACAAGTTCATCAAAAGTAGGGTGAATATATTGTGGTACATGAATATGATGAAATACTATATAGCAAAGAAATATTACAAAGGTAATGTGTGGAGTCTGCCCTGCCTGGTTTCAGGAGCTGTAACCCCCCCATGGCTAAGGCATGGCTGAGTGAGAAACCTCCAAGAACCAGGATGCCTAAGGAGACAAAGCTTATTTCCCTGAACATGGGCACTGCCTGCTCTGTGTTTGGCTCCCTTTGGCTTGATTGGATAGTCAATGACGGGTAACAATTCTCTAAAGAGAATGAACCTAAGACAGACACGATCACATGGGAATAAGCCATCAGGGAAGAGACTCAGGGGGCTGTGGAAGTGAGGGGGTGATTGACATCACCCCTGCCCCCTCGGCTTTGGCAATAACCTGAGTCCTTGTTCTGGATGTGAGAAATCCAAGTCTCCTGGCTGCCTTTGTCTCCTCTGCCCGACTCAGGGCCTGCGGAAATAGCAGGGGCGGTGAGGTCCAGACCAGAGTCAGCAAACACCTGGGGTAAATTAGACCTGGGACATAAGATATGCAAAATCCTGTGAGACCTGCTTGGTAGGATGCTCTTGGATGTGCAGGCAGGGCAGGAAACGAAACTACACCTGTATTTGTTAGGTGATAACAGCCCCAAAACTCAGTGTGAGCCTTTTGAATCTTTGGTAAAGTATCTACCTGTTTTTAATTCTCTCTGCTAGACGATAAATCCACATTCTGTATCCGTTCACCTACCCAACACTACCTAATAAAAAGCCTGCTGAGGCGGCAGCTCAGGGCGCTCTCCTTTGAGAGAGTGGCCAGGCTGCTCGGAGGCACCCTCCCCTTGAGAGGGTAGCCATGGCATCCCTATTCCTCCACAGGGCTCAGTTGTCTGTGTGTATTCTTCTCGTGTCTCGTGAGCATCTGCAAATATTGCGATCACCGTGAGCCGGTGATTGCAATAGTAATGCTTAGTGACAAAAGTCAGAGACAAAAAAGTGACTATATAAATCTGTGTACAGTCAAAAATAGTAAAAAATAAATAAAAGTAGGTAAACTAATAAATAGTGTTAAAGTCAAGATAGTGATCACCAACTCTGGGAGGGGGCATGAGGTATATTCCTAGGTGCTAGTAATATTATATTTCTTGATAAAAGTTTTCAGATATGTTCCCTTGGTGAAAATTCACTGAGATACACTTTTCCCTGTATTCTTCAATAGAAATATTCTTAAAAATTAGGTTTTCATCTCTAAGATGGCAGTAGAGGAGGTGGAAGCTACACTAACCTCCTTTCATGGCCAAACTGGAATTACAACTAAATTATAGAAAAATCATTCTAAATAACCAACTGAACACTAGCTGGAAAGAAAGAACCCTTATAACCAAGAACTTATGGAAGAAACAACATCACCACGACATGACCATTAGGGAGTGCAGGGGCATGAGAGGGCTGGCTGGGCTCCAGTGGGTGGCAGCTGAAGTAATGGGGGGCATATTTCAGCAGCCAGAGGGTTACCCCTGAGAAGTGTTGGGTCTAAACCCAAAGCTGGTCTCCACAGCCTACAGCACCATAACTGGGAAAGGAATACAGATAACTTCTGGTTGTGAAAAGCATTGGGGTTTCTGTCTGCCAGGGAGAGCTAGCTAGAGATGCAGAAAGCCTCTTAAAGGGCCAACACACAAAACTTCGTTTGTAGCCACTTATCCTGGGGTGTGTCAGAGGGAGGACAAAGTGAACTAGAGATGCTTGAGGAGTCTGGGGTTGGTGGCTCTGGGGAGAGAGCTGAAGAAACAGCTACAGGATACCTATACTGAGTCATTTCCCATAATGCAGAGGTTATCTTTCTACAGCAGAGCACTCCCCTCTGAGCAACATCAGCTGGGGGAAGCAATAGCCCTTCCCACAGAAATCACCCTTGCTGCACAATGTGGAGCTTAAGCCAAACTGTGGAGTACAGCTAGAGGCTATTTCAGTGATTAAATCTAACAGCAATTGTGGACCTCTGGGAACTCTGAGACTATAGTTGACCCTCTTCTGGGCCCAGTGCTGGTAAAAGCTGGCCTTGGTGTCCAGCCTGGTTATTACTGCACACACCCAGGCCCATAAGAAGGTTAGGGTTAGAAAGAATGCAATATCTGAAACAAACAATATACAGGAAAAAATAAACAATAGATTAGATGAGACAGAGAATCGAACCAGAGATTTAGAAGGCATGGTAGAGAAAAAGCACCCAAGCAAAACAGCAAAAACTAAAATAGAACTTTAAAAAATGAGGACAGTTTAAGAAACCTTTGGGACGATTTGAAGCATAACAACATCTGCATCATGGGAATACCAGAAAGAGAAGAGAGTGATCAAGGGATGGAGAACCTATTTGAAGAAATAATAACTGGAAACTTCCCTAATCTGGTAAAGGAAAAAGATATACAAGTCCAGGAAGCTCAAAGAGTCCAAAACAAGTTGGATCCAAAAAGGCCTACACCAAGACACATCATAATTAAAACGGCAAGGCTTAAAGACAAGGAGATAATCTAAAAAGCTAAAAGAGAAAAGCAGGAAGTTACCTACAAGAGAGCTCCCATTAGACCGTCAGCAGATTTCTCACCAGACACATTTCAGGCCAGAAGGAATTGGCATGAAATATCCAAGGTGATGAAAAGTAAGGACCTACAACCAAGGCTACTTAAACCAGTAGGGCTATCATTTAAAATGGAAGGAGATATAAAGGGCTTCCCAGAGAAGAAAAAGCAAAATGGTTTGTCAACACCAAACAAGTATTACAAAAAATGTTAAAGGACTTGCTTTAAGAAGAAGAAGCAGGAGGAGAAGAAGCAGCAGCAGCAGCAACAGAGGAAAATAGATAACAAATAAAATGGCAATAAATATGTATCTATCAATAATCAGTTTAAATGTAAATGGCTTAAATGTTCCAATCAAAAGACATAGGGTAGCTGAATAGATAAAAAGACCCATATAAATGTTGGTTCCAAGAGACCCACCTCAGAATAAAAGATACACACAGACTAAAAGTAGAGGGGTGGAAAAAGATATTTCATGCAAATGGAAAAGGAAAAAAGCTGGGTAGCAATATTTATATCTGAGAAAACAGACTTTAAAACCAAGGCTATAGTAAGAGACAGAGAAGAACACTAAAAAATGATAAAACAAACAATCCAACAAGAGAATATAATCCTAGTAAACATTTATGTACCCAACATAGGAGCACCTAAACATGTGAAACAAATCTTGATGGACATAAAGGGAGAGATTGACAAAAATACAGTCATAGTAGAGAATTTTAACACCCCATTGACTTTAATGGATTGATCTTCCAGACAGAAAATCAACAAGGAGATAACAGCCTTAAAGAACACACTAGATCGAATGGATTTAATTGATATCTTCAGAGCATTTCATCCCAAAGTAGCAGAATTTACATTCTTTTCAAGTGCACATGGAACATTTTCTAAGATAGGCCAAAAATAGGACACAAAACAAGTCTCAATAAATTTAAGATTGAAGTCATATCAAATATCTTCTCTGACCATAATGGTATAAATCTAAAAATCAATCTCAAGAAGAAAACTGAAAAATACACAAAAGCATGGAAGTTAAAATAGCATGTTATTAAACGATGAATGGGTCCACAATGAGATCAAGGAAGAAATCAAAATATATTGGCCTGGCCACAAAGTCCCCATGGCTTTTGTTAAAAAATAAAATATCTAGGAATAAATTTAACCATGGTTGTAACAGACTCATACTTGGAAAATTATAAGACACTGAAGAAAGAAATTAAAGAAGATACAAATACGTAGAAGCACATAACTTGTTCGTGGATAGGAAGAATTAACATTAAAATGTCCATATTACCCAAAGCAATCCATAGATTCAACATAATTACTATCAAGATACCAGCAACATATTTCACAGAACAAGAACAAATATTTCAAATATGTATGTGGAAACAGAAAAGGCCTTGCATAGCAACCGCAATCCTGAGAAAGAAAAATAAAGTTGGAGGAATCACACTACCTAATATCAAACTATAAGACCATGATCATCAATACAGCATGGTACTGGCATAAAAAAAGACACATAGATCAATAGAATGGAATAGAGAGCCCAGAAATAAACTTACATCTTTATAGTCAATTAATATTTGACAGAGGAAGCAAGCACATACAATGGGCTAAAGATAGTTTATTCAACTGTCCTTATGGGAAAATTGGATAGATATGTGCAGAAAAATGAAACTAGACTATCTTCCTACAACACATAAGTTCAAAATGGATTAAAGACTTAACTTTTAGACCCCAAAACCATAAAAATCCTAGAAGAAAACATAGGCAGTAATCTTGGATATTGCTCATAGCAATATTTTTTTCTGATATATCTCCTCATGCAAGGGAAACTAAAGAAAAAATAAACTAATGGGACTACATCAAATTAAAAAGTTTTTACACAGCAAAGGAAACCATCAACAAAATAAAAAGACAACCCACTGAATTAGAGAACATATTTGTCAATACATCTGATAAGGGGTTAATATCCAAAATTTATCAAGAACTTATAAAACTTAACACTGAAAAAACACAATCCAATTAAAAGATGGGCAAAGGACCTGAACAGACACTTCTCCAAAGAGGACATACAGGTGGCCAGTAGACATATGAACAGATGCTCAATGTCACTAATCATCAGAGAAATGCAAATTAAAGCCACAATGAGATATCACCCCACACCTGTGACAAAGGCTATCATCAGTAAATGAATAAACAAGTGCTGGTGAGGATATGGAGAAAGGGGAATCCTTTTGCACTGTTGGTGGGAATGCAGATGGGTGCAGCCACTGTGGAAAGCAGTATGGAGTTACCTCAAAAAGTAAAAAATAGCCCTGGCCGGTGTGGCTCAGTGGATTGAGCACTGGCCTGTGAACCAAAGGGTCATAGGCTTGATTCCCAGTTAGGGCACATGCCTGGGTTGAAGGCCAGATTCCCAGTGGGGGGTGCGTGAGAGGCAACCACACATTGATGTTTCTCTCCCTCTCTTTCTCCTTCCCTTCCCCTTTCCCTAAAAATAAATAAATAAAATCTTTAAAAGAATGAAAAATGGAAATGCCTTAGGACCCAGAGATTCCACTTCTGGGAATTTACCCAAAGAAACCACAAACACTAACTTGAAAGAACATAAGCACATCTCTGTTCACTGCAGCATTATTCACAGTCACAAAGATCTGGAAGCAGCCCAAGTGTCCACCAGTAGATGAGTGGATATAACAACTATGGTATATATACACAATGGAATACTATTTGGCCATACAAATGAAGAAAATTTTACCCTTTGAGACAGCATGGGTGGACCTGGAGAATATTATGCTACATGAAATAAGCCAGTCAGAGCAAGACAAATACCATATGATTTCACTCATATGTGGAATCTAATGAGCAAACTGAACTAAGAAGCAAAATCAAGACAGACTCATAGAGAACAGGTTGACAGCTGTGGAAGGGCTAGGGGGTGGGTGGATAATGCAAAAAGGAAACAGGACTCATGGTCAATCATGTGGTGATTGCAGGGGCTAGGGGGATACAAGGGGGACAAATGATAATGGGAAAAATACAATAAAATACTACAAAAATGTGGTTCTCAAGTAAATTAGTCCAAGAAAGATAGTGTCATAATAAAATATGCTACGTGCATCAGATGTGAGTGACATTTACATAGTCATAATAAAAGGAATTTTCAATATTTATTCCAGAAAAGGTTTTAAATGTATTGAGTGTATGGCAAGGTGGGGACTTTTATAATGTATTTGTGTGTGTGCTGGGGGTGGTGGTGAATAGCAGAGTGGCCTTCACACTGGAATATTCAACCCTGTGGGTACTTTGACACTCACCACCCTTATGGAACACCCCAGGGGTGCCTAGAAACGGGTAACATTTTAGAGTAAGTGAAATTCTGATGTGATGCACTTGGCAGCATGATCCATTTAACATACCTGGTCTGCTGAAGCTTACAAAATCACTGAGCTGTTTTGGGTTATATATCAATCAAGTAGGTACTTTTGTTTTTAAACTACTAGTTAAATTTGAAGACACTTGGAATACTCTGTAAGTTTTATGTTTATTTATAAACTAACGGAATGGAAAACCTAAAAGCAAATATGGACATTTTTTGGAAGAGCTTGGATTATGAGAATTGGCTTCTAGCTGTAGTTTTCTTAGAGGTGAGTACAACTTATCTGCATGTCAAGGGACTGATTTCCAATTAGATGATCTGTGGGTTAATTCCAGGGCTATTGTGCTGTGACAGATACAGAGAACATTATTTAACAAGGAAAATGAGTTTTAACAGAGGCTTATATTTAAGAATTCACTGTGGGAGATAATGCCAAAATAATTAACACTCGTTTGAATGATCATAATGTGCAAATTATATAGGAAAGACTATTTAGCTGACATATAGTATCACTTTAAGATAAATAGATTTATAGTTCTAATTTGACTGACAGTTTTAAAGCCAAATTAAAAATAATATAATAGAACTATCCTACTTTTTAAAATTAAATCTTTATTGTATTTTTTCCATTACCCGCTAGTCCCCTTAAGGTAACCCCCTCCCCTCAGCAATCACCACACTGTTGTCCATGTCCATGAGTCCTTTTTCCTTTTTGTTCAGTCCTTCCTATCTCCCCTGCTGACTAGCTGTCATCCTGCTCTCCACCTTGAGTCTGTTCCCATTTTCCTTGTTATTTCAATTTGTTCATTAGATTTCACATGTGAGTAAAATCATACAGTATTTGTCTTTCTCTGACTGGCTTATTTCCCTTATCATAATGTTCTCCAGGTCCATTCATACTGTCACAAATGGTAAAATTTTCTTCTTTTTATGGCCAAGTAGTATTCCATTGTGTAAATGTCCCATAGTTGTTTTCTATATTCAAATGTAATCTTATTATACAGCCTAAAAATAGAATGATATAAGGTAAAATTCCAACTATGCATGTATACTTATGAATTTTCAGAAGGGGCAAAACTTCAAAAACTTGTGAGTCATACCGGAAAATGAAGTATTATCCATGCTATTTGTTTAATATTGCTTTGTTGCAAAAATGGTTTAAGGTTTATATTAGGAAAACGTAAGTATAGTAAAGGGACTAAGTGTGAAGTGGGGAAAGTTTATCTCATGTGTCATTTATATGATTCTTATTAAGAATTTCACATACATTTTAAAGTTAAATAGAGGGTTTTCATTTTTTTATGAACACCATATTAAGAAATTACAGAAGGCCTTAGAGGTTGATGGCAACAAATACTTTCTAGCATCTTAAGAGTACATATTTATACTTTGGAACCCAATTTTTTCTTATTTTTATACTCAGGCAGAATACTGAGATGGATAGAATATTTTTTGTATTTGCTTTACAATTGCTAATCTGATGTTGTGCTATAATTTCTTTTGCACAGCACTGTTCTAGACACATATGTGAGATGCCACAGTGGATTACACGTGAGACATCCGGGTAGGAGAGGCTGGGACTGGCTGGGGCTCCCTATTTGCATGCCTGTCTCTGGGGTGTTCCTGCTCAATCTCTCAAGTAGTTGGTTTTAACTAGAAGGCCTTTCCTATACTACATTCTAATCATTACTTTATTTAAAACATCTGGAATCTACAAGTCTCCAGTACACTACCCTTACCCAGTGCATTTGGTGATGCTGCCCTCTGCCTGGCATAAGGGGCATTCGGCCAAGGGCTCTGCTAGTGTAGCCACTGCACTGTCCTGGCCCCAAGGGACTGGATGGAGCTCAATCACAGGTCATCCTGGGGCTTTTGAGCATCATGAAATAGGCATTTTCCCTTTCACAGTGGAGATGGATCTGGGAAGCTGTGGGGGCCACTGTAACCACGGCAGGGCCATGACACATGGAGAAAGGGCGAAATTAACCATTGATAGAAACAGCCCTGTGGCTGCTTTTCAAGCCCTTCCAAGCCACACAGGAAGCCAGGCCTGTTCTGGATTTTTCAGCCTGGAGGCAAATGAATTCCCATTTTACATAAGCATCCTAGGGAGGGTTTTCTTCTACCTTCAGAAGAAAATACCTGATTTTAATATAACATTGTTCTTCTCTCCATTAATTAACCTATTCATTACTAAATGCTTATCAAATGTTTGCTATATTAAAGGGGCTATTCTAATTTCTTGAACTGTTCAGTGACCAAAAGAGACAAAGTACCATACCCTCATCAAATTTATAGTATAGTGGGGCAGGCAGGAAATAAACAAACATGATACTTAGTAAATATTATAATACAATAAAAAGTAGAGTGTCAAGGCAAAAAGAGAACTGAGGAAAAGATTAGGAATGCTGCATGACTATGGAGTGTGGCTAGTCAACAGGTAATTTTGTAGGACAGCCAATGGAATTATATTAATATTTTTTTTATTATTTGAAGATGGTTTTAAAAATAATGTCTGTAAATATTTTCCTTGTATTGTATTTCTCAGGTCTTTCCCCAAACACCACATAGAATTTTTAGTCCCATGTTTTTCTGGTAATTCTACTTATGGCCTTCTAGGAAGGTTACCTGGGGTAAGTAACCTTTTTGCAGTCCGTAGAGAGGAGGTATTGATCTTTGCTAGAGAAGATCATGAGGCATCAATATCTCCATGGAGGTGAAATATTGCAGTATTCTGTATGTCCAGACTGTGGAGCCTGGTACAGCAGCTCCAGGAACCTAGGTTGTGACCTCAGAGTGCCTTTCTTTCACCTTGATGCTTTTCTGTTGCATCAAACTGCAGGCTTCAGGTAGTCTAATAGTGTTATTTGCTCATGGCCATTTGCTGGCTCTCCCTGAAACTGCCTGAAACCCTGAGTCATAACTCACGGCAAAGAAGGCAAAGGAGATGGCACTGATGCTCTTAGGGCATGTTGATTTGATAGTCCAGAGAGGCTAACTAACACAGTGAAGTGTGCCTGTGTGTTGGGGGAGGCGTGGTTAACAGCCTTGTGATGACTTTGACCAATGAGAAACCAGTAATGGGAATATGTCTAAATAAATACTGCCCTATTCCTTCCCTAACAGAGTGTTCTGAGAAACAGCTTTTCCACACCACCATACTGCTTTATGTTGCTTTACCTTATTGTCCCTTTCCTCCATCCTTATGTTCCTGAGATTGCAGCTCCCCAGTAAAATGTTAGCATGGCACTTTTGCCTCAGACTTAGTTTTTTGGGGAACTTCAGCTAGCACGCTATTGCCTACAAGGCCTGTCCGGAAAGTATCCAGCTATGTACTATGAAAAATAGAGACATTTATTGAAGAAGATGCAAGATACAAGAAACATCATACACAGGGCAATGATGCCTCAGTCCCCTTCAAAGGAGGCACCTTGGGACCTCACACAGTTCTCTCAGAATCGTTAGCAACTGTAGCCCAATGTACTTTCTGTTTTGGTAGCAGAAGCCAAGGAACAAATTTTGCCATGCCACATTTCATGCCAAGATCCTGAGTCAAAAGCTCAGACACAATAGTTCTTAGAATCTGCAGATCAGCTTCTAGTTCTTGCATTTCAGTAGCCAGTCTTTGTGGATTGCAGTCTGTACCCACTGAACATTCTTAGGCGTTCTGCTTGTTGCAGGTCTTCCAGAATATGGCTCACTTTCAACAGATTCTCACCCATCTTTGAAGTGTTTGTGCCACACTTTTACTTGCATTGCACTCATTGCATTGTCCCTGAAAGCCTTCTGAATCATCTTGAATAGTTTCCACAGAACGTTCAAGCTTAACACAAAATCTGATGCAGATTCATTGCTCTACTTGCTCAGTTATTTTGAATGTGACAGCCTCTTATAAAATAGAGAACAGAACAGTCCCATTCAAAATGTCTCTTTAATTTCTATAACTCAAATTTTGCAGTTTTAAGCACTTTCACATCTACAGGCAATAACTGGAAGGTAAGATTTCCTAAATACAAAATATTTTTTTTCTGAAGTGTGGCTGGCTCTTTACAAAGAATGTAAGGAAGCAAACCTAATGTCAACAGCATTACTCTTTTCCCCATATTTTGGACATTCCGACTTCAGTGTTCCAGAAACTAAAGGTGGCTATTGAATTAGGTTTTTGATGCTGTCATGGAAAAGTCATGGCAATTTGGAAATCATGTTCATTCTCTCCCATATAGCAGACTGGCCAAGGTGCTTGTGCAGTGTGGGTCCCCTGTAGTGAGGAAATGCAGAGGCACTAAAAAATACTCAGAGATGTGGGGTCTAGGTAGCTAACATTAGTAAATAGTAGAAGATGAGTTATAAAAACAATAAGGGCCCAAAAGTAAGGGAAAAATAAACCAAACACCCAACTCAGTGTCACGGGATTTAAGAGCCTTAAAGACGTTTGTGAAATTGTCATTGAGCAAGAAAGCAGGGTGTGGTATGAGCAAATGCAGGAAACTGGGTTAGCTGCTTTTATGAGCTAGTTTAGATCCTTCAGAGATGACAGTTATATCTATAACCAAGAAACATCCTTCCTTACTATTTATGTATGTTATTATCAATTCTAAAATTTTCTTCTGTGTGTAATATATATGTAACTCACAGTTCTAGATTTTTTTATACCTACAGTTGAGGCATTTTTAAACCTCAAACTTATTTTCAACACTTCCCCCATCTTTCCCCTGCACACTGTGTCTTCATTTTCTGAATTTTAAAAATTATCTATATTCTGTATTTTTATGCATAAGATATAGGAGGATAGTGGTGATGGAGTTTCAGTTAAGCATACAGTTGTTCCTAGGATTTAGTCTAATGTTATCAATAAGTGATAGTGTCATCCGAGAATAAATTTTCTTGCATTTCTGGTTAACTTTGCTAATGAATTGTTTGAGGCTACAAAAAAATGAATTATTAGGGACTCCATGGGACCTTGAGAAAAATATTTTTGGCCTATGTAGCTGACTAATTAAGCTATGACAATCAGTAGGTTATTATCCAGAGATTAAAAGTCAGTTTGTAGTCACCACAAAACACTTTCTTCTTGTCATACAGAAGTTGTCAGTTAACATGGCCCCATGTGCTTAGGGATGTTCTAAAGAGGTAGACTATTAGAATGGGAACTCAAATTGGTTTTATTAAATGTAGGAATTATTGAGCATTTCAAGTTGAACTTGAGGTTTTTTTGTGTGTGACTTTGGGCTCAGAATAATGACTTTCCCTTTTTTCAAGAACAATATTTTAATAGCTCATTAAAAAAACAATTTCCAAAGTCTATTTCAAAAGCTATTTGAATCAGCGCCTCAAGTAGCTCTTTCAAAATACACTGTGATGAATAAAATATGATTGACAATTAGTTACTTGTGGACTAAATTTTCCTTATAATACCTACAGAATTAAAATTTCAGAGTAAAATAAAAAGGAAAGCAAACTATGTTTATTCTATCCTCTTTAGCATTCATGTCGAGATTCAGACTATATCCGAAGTATTCTTGGTTTATATCTTTAAAATTTGTACAGTGAAGAAATTGCTTCATGAAGTGGGTCATTGAGATGCAAGCAGCTGAGACTTGGTTAGTAGGTTTTTTACCAAGTACTCAACAAAGTTCAATGACTTTGATTTCAAATGACATATCAGTTATCCACACTGAGCTTAATTTTCTAAGAAAAATTCTTTGGCCTTGAAAAAAATATCCTGAAACCCAAGAGAGACTTTCACACTGAGAAGGAATGCAGATAAATGGGAAGGCATGATGATATGGAAATTTTAATGATTAGAAATTAAAGAAAAGTTAACTTAGCTTCTTTCTTTACTTTGCTTCTCCTGTATTCTTTAGACCACATTGCTATTTTGGGTGACATTAGAATCAAAGGTGCAATATTTATAGAAGGATGTTACTCTAGTGATAACATACTACAAAAAAGCCTTGGCAACAATCTGAGACACAGCAGGGGAGCTGCAAGAAAGCTATTTATGTAATGTTTAAAATTACACAAAATTAAAAAAAATCCCTGCTGGCCTTCAAGCTTTATATAGTATGGTGTGGTAGAACTGTTCAGAGTATTAGATTCTGATAATTTATTACATAAAATGGGGCACATGTTGACAAATAATATTTACTTATGGAAAATGTTTTAGGACATTCTGATGTAATTCAACATCTACTGGCATTTTTCAATGGTTTCTAGTCCAAAAATAGAGAACTATAAAATGGAAATGATATATTTAAATAATAATTCAAATAATAGACTTCTTGAAAACATCAGCAAGTACAGCTATATTAAACAGTCTTGCAGGTGCACATACTCCTGTGCTACATTTAATGTCCTAGGTCATTACTATAAAGCAAACCTGGAGAAGAACGTTATTATGTAAAAATTAAACCATACTAGAACTAAATAAAAAAAGAATGTTATTGTGTACCTTCTTCACATTCTCTTATGTTGCGATAGCTTTACTGAGATATTATTTACATACCATGCAGTTCACCTATTTAAAGTGTAGAATTAAATAATGTTTAGTATATTTACAATTGTCACCATGACCAATTTGTGTCTTTTTATTACCTTAAAAAGTAACCCCATACCCTTTAATTATCATTTCTTATCTTATACCCTATCCAGCAGGTGTAAGCAACCTAATTTATGTACCTATAGATTCCCCTATCTTGAACATTCATATGAATGAATAATATAATGTATAGTCATCAGTAGCTGGCTTTTTTCAGATAATATAATGTTTCCAAGGCTCATCCATATTGTTGCATGTATCAGTACTTTATTTCTTTTTATGACTGAATAATATTTCATTTTTTAAATTTTTTCTCTTGTTCTTTTTTATATTTTATTGATTCTGCTATTACAGTTGTCCCATTTTTTCTCCCCTTTATCCCCCTTCACCCTGCGCCCTCCACCCTCCACCATTCTCCCCCACTTAGTTCATGTCCATGGATTGTACATATAAGTTATTTGGCTTCTCCATTTCCTACACTATTCTTAACCTCCCCCTGTCATTTTATGCCTACCAGTCATGCTTCTTATTCCCTGTACCTTTCCCTCTCATTCTCCTCCTCCCCACTAATAACCCTCCTTGTGATCTTCATTTCTGTTATTCTGTTCCTTCTATTTGTTTGTTTAGTTATTGTTTTTGTTTTTTAGGTTCAGTTGTTGATAGTTTTGAGTGTATTGTAATTTTACTGTTCATAGTTTTTTATCTTCTTCTTTTTCTAAGTTCCTTTAACATTTCATGTAATAAGGGCTTTGTGACGATGACATCCTTTAACTTGACCTTATCTGGGAAGCACTTTATCCACCCTTCCATTCTAAATGATAGCTCTACTGGATAGAGTAATTTTGGATATAAGTCCTTGCCTTTTGTGACTTTGAATATTCTTTCCAGTCCTTTCTTGCCTGCAAGGTTTCTTTTGAGAAAACAGCTGATAGTTTTATGGGAACTCCTTTGTAGGTAACTGTCTCCTTTCCTCTTTCTGCTTTTATGATGCTCTCCTTACCTTTAATCTTGGGTAACTTAATTATGATGTGTCTTGGTGTAGTTCCTCTTGGGTCCAATTTCTTTGGGAGTCTCTGGGCTTCCTGGACTTTCTGGAAGTCTATTTCCTCTGCTAGATTGGTGAAGTTTTCCTTCATTATTTGGTTAAATAAGTTTTTAATTTTGCTCTTCCTCTTCTCCTTCTGTCAACCCAATGATTTTTGTGTTGGAGCATTTAAAGTTGTCCTGAAGGTTTCTAAGCCTCTCCTCATTTTTTTTGAATTTTTATTTCTTCATTCTGTTCCAGTTGGATGTTTATTCCTTCCTTCCACTCCAAATCGTTGATTTGAGTCTCAGTTTCCCTCCCTTCACTGTTGGTTCCCTGCATATTTTCCTTTATTTCACTTTGTATAGCCCTCATTTCTTCCTTCATTTTGCAGCCAAGCTCAATCATTCCTGTGAACATCCTGATTACCAGTGTTTTGAACTCTGCATCTGACAGTTTGGCTATCTCTTTGTCACTTAGCTCTTTTTCTGGAGTTTTGATCTGTTCTTTCATTTGGGCCATATTTCTTTGTCTCAGCATGCCTCTTACATTGTAAGGGGCAGAGCCTTAGGTATTCACTAGGGTCGGCAACCCACTTCTCTGTGCTGTGGTGCTGTCTGTGCGGGGGCGGAGTGTCAGAGAGGGAGCAATGTTGCTTGCTCCGCTCTTGCTCAATTTTTAGTCACTCCCCTTGCTTCCCACAAGTGGATTGTGCCCTTACATGTATTCTCAGGCCCATGGGTTTGTGTATATCCTAGGAACCTGTGGGCCTCTCCAATGGACTCTCCTCTGAGACTGGGAGTTCTCCCACCCTCGCAACCCTCACAGGTTTTATAGCCAGAGGTTTTGAGTCTTTATTTCCCTGTGCTGGCACCATGGGTTTTGTGGTCTGTCTCAGTCCCTAATTGTTCCTTTCAGCTTCTCTAAATGAGAACGTGGGAGCACCCCATACGCCAGCCCCCATCTCACCTGCGAGGTCTGCCACCTTGCCATGGGTCCTGTCTGCCCATCTCTACCCCTCCTACATGTCTGGATGAATGTTTCTTTATCTCCTTGGTTGTCAGAGTTCCATGTAGTTTGATTTCCTGGAAGTTCTGGTTGTTTTTTGAGACCACGATATCAGCAGAAATTTGAAACAGAGGATACAAAAACTCAAAGAAAATTTTAAAAAGGCAGTGAAATTGACCTTAATGGGGGTCTAGTGGAGGAAAGAGTGGTATGATTCTCCACTTGTTTTATTATATTTTCTATTTTTTAGGACTTATATTTTGTGTTATTTATTGGAAATAAGGCACTAAATGTTTTTGTCCTTCTTTTTGGTTGTTCAAGGAAGTGAAGCATTTCCATCTCTGCCTCCATCTTGCCCAGAATTCTCAATATTATTTCATTTTATGGATATTGCATTGTGTTTATCCATTCATCAGTTGATG
The DNA here is from genome assembly GCA_028533065.1 of Trachops cirrhosus. Classification (NCBI taxonomy): domain Eukaryota; kingdom Metazoa; phylum Chordata; class Mammalia; order Chiroptera; family Phyllostomidae; genus Trachops; species Trachops cirrhosus. The sequence goes on from CM052549.1 coordinate 20,358,280, forward strand.
GACACTTGAGTATATTTCCCTAGACCTGGCTATTATGAATGATGCAACTTATGAAATTAGTATATACATTTCTGTGTGGATATATTTTTTCACTTCTCTAGGGTCTCATTCTCTCTCTTTTTTTTTTTTAAAGCCATAAGTTTTGTGAGAAGAGAAACTGTCTTATTCTATCTGAACTTTTATGTATGAGAATGAAAAAAGTGTCTTATTACGTATATATCTTATTAGGAGGCTATTATCAACAGGTAACTACTTCAACCTTATTTGCTCAAGTTTCGAGGTATTTGTATTACCAGGTCCCCACTTGCTATAGTTGTCTAGGATTTCTAAGGATGAGTTCAAATTCACTAGGTGAAAGCTCTCTCTCCTTTTTTCCTATGGGATTCATATATCATCCTTTCTAAAAGACTCTCAAGACATGAGGATAAGGGAAAATACTTCAAAAATTAAAGTTTTGACACTTAAGATATTTAGGTCTCTATAAGTAAATTCCAGTAGCTTTTGCATTTTAGTATTGAGAAGCTCAATGTAGAACAGAAAGTTGCTCAGGGAATATTTTTTTGGTAGCATCTAATGTCCAGTTCAAATCATAGTTAACTACATTTTTAAATTTTCTGGACAGCTATATCATAATGTTTGTCTATGAACCACAATTTTAAAGATTTTTGGTAATAAATGTTAGATGTTTAGATTTCATTAAAGTATAAATTCTTAAATATAAGACCAGAATTTGTACCTTAATGTATAATTGGTATTTACTTAACATACTTAAAGTTATAATTAGAATCCTTGTTGGAGAAAGATAATTTTAAACATAACTGGTGAGAGACCACAGCTTCAGCAGAAATTTGAAACAGAGGATACGAAAACTCAAAGAAAGCTTTAAACAGACAGTGAAATTGAACTCTAATGGGGCCCAGTGGAAGAAGGAGTGGTGTGTGTGATTCTCCACTTGTTTTATTTTATTTTGTATTTTTCAGGACTTATATTTTGTTATTTATTGGCAACAAGGCACTAAATGTACTTTTTTCAATGTTCTTGTACCAATAAAGCAGTCATAATAGTATCAAAAAGCAATCATGTCTCATAAAGTGGAATTATTATCCTTGAAAAACTCAGCAAACAATTGTATTTTAAAGATGTTTTTGTACATTTTGTGTCCTGAGTAGATATTTTTCCAGCCCTACTTGCTTAATTTTCCATATAATGACTATATATTACATGTAAAACAATGTATATAAGTATATAATGCATAATCATGACTACATATGTCTTAAGTGTTTGTTATATTAACATATCACCTAATTTTTCATGCCTACCTCTCAGAATTATGTTTTTGATTTTTAATAGTAAAGCAGAGTGGTGAACAGGATGGAATAACAACATATTTTCAGAATCTTCTGCAATGGAAACAATAAACTTCTCCTGTATAAAATATATAATTCATTTTAGAAAGAAATGTTGGTTGCTGTTCCATACACACACATGCACACACATATGCACAATTTTAAATACATCTTAGTGAAAACTCAGTTTATAATTACATGTAATAAATAAAATTAAATTCATAAATCATTGAGTAAACTATTACTTCACAAACTCAATTCAGATATGGCATTATAAGACTAAACTACATAATTCTAAGTTCTTGGTAATATTTATGTATGTTATCTATCTATTGAGATAACTATGTATACACATATGTACACACTACTCAACATTAAATCACCTTTAATGTTGGCAATCATCCTATCTTTCCATTTTGCAGATTTTGAATGTGAATAAAAAACCTTCAGATAAGAATGTTAAAATTGAATGGATTGTGAGGATGATTGCAAACACTCAGTAAAGCTACTAAAATCATGCACTTGAATTGGGCAAATTTTATATGCGTAGAATATACCTAGGTAGAATGGCTTTAAAGAATGAAATTAGAAGAAATTATAATAACATCTTACACTTATGTTCTGTTTACTATTTACCAGGAAACATGGTAAATACTCTTCATGGTTTTTCTTATTAATTATTCATATTACAGAAAACAAAGCTTTGATCTTTTTCCTTCTTTGGGACTGCTGCACACCAGCACTCTGATTTTTCTTTATTACTTTAAATTTTATTATTTCATCAGTTTTTGTATCATAAGATGAAAGCAAGAGTTCCTAGGATAGTATGATGAACTTTAGAGAATTACAAATCTGGGCTTGAATCACTAACACTTGTTAGACCTTGAGACACGGGGTCCTCATCTGTAAGCAGAACTGCAAATAACTATTTGGCAGATATGTTGCAAGGCTAAGTAACCAGTAAGAATTACTGAGAGCAGTGGGGATCTGGTGGGTGCTCATTCATATGTAATAATGGTAACAATAGTTTTTAATGTATTCACACTATCCTTTCTGTGTCCACAGGAAGGTGTGTATGTTTGTGTGTGCTTAAGTGAGATTACTTGACTTTGAAACTTCAGGTTATTCTTGAAAAGTGGGATTTTAATTTCTAAATTTTTTCTTCAATTGAGTTTTTCCAAAACCCATCAATTGGGTTTCTTTAAAACCCATTAATAGGGTTTTGGTGTTGATTTTTTGTTTTTTTAATAGACGCATCTCTAAGGGAAGACTAATACAAAAAGTTTTTCACATTTGAAATTTTGTATGTGCTGTGGAAGTATATGCTTGGAAATAAACAGAGATGCTAGATAAGCGAGTAAACACATTCTCTCAGGTTATGCAGAAAGAGTAAAGAAAGACACACTTTCTAACGAGGGGACAGACTTACTCTCATACGTTGGGAATGACAGAGAACATGTTCCACTCTCTTTTTCATAGGGTGAGTTCATCTGCCAGTTCCCATTTGCTCACTTACTAAATAATACACTGTGTCTGTAAAGAGGTTATCAACAGAAAGGTAGAACACAGTGAAAGTCACTGGCCTTCTTCTTGAGTTGTCTGATATAATATGATGTGAAGTTGCACGAAATGGGGAAGTGATGCAGGAAGGGAAGATTCTGAAGCCATGTCAACCTTCAAAAGGACACATACTTTCCCCGTTCACAGAGAATGGGAAATTGGAGGAGTAACCTGTTACTGAACGTATCTCAGGGTCACGTGACCACTGAATTTTTAAAGCTCTTTTATAGAAATTCCAGTAAAAAGAACTATTAACAACTTGGGGGGAGAAATAACATTTTAATTATTTTACTGAACATTTGGTTATGTAGCACTTACTATACAACTGGTACTGTTTCAAGTCCTTCATGTGGATTAATTTATTAAATTGAATAAACTCTATGTAGGAAATAATGATATAACCCCTATAAAGAAACTGAGTAACTGAGAGCCTAAGAAATGTGTCCGAGTTTACACATCTAGAAAGTGAAGGAGCCATGCTTCTTACCCAGAGAGGCCAGTGCCAGAGTCTGGTTCTCACCCCCTACCTATGCTAATGGCATTGGATTTTATCACCAGAACTACCAGAGGCAGCAAATGCTCAGGAAAAACTAGCGTCAGTTGGTATCACTACTTTCCCTAAAGTCTGTGGGCCTGAACTTTGCCTTGTGAAAGAAGAGAGTAGTGTAACATATTCTCATCATACATTATTTGAGGCTTTTGACAATGACACTAAAAATTGCTTTGAGAGGTTGTTCCAGAGATTCATTTTGATGACAGTCTATTTAAATATTTAAACTAAAATATTTTGGCTTGGATTAGAATGGGAACAAAGTATTCCGAAAAACAGATTTTTAGGCCTTTTATAGGAGGGAAACAGAGGATTTAGCAACAGATGGAATTACAAAAAGGACTGTTTACTTTGCTTTTCCTGTGTCGCCAGCTAGAAATTGCACCTGAGAATTTTACTGACATCCTCAACATATTTCATCACTAGAATCTCATTAGATCATTACTAGGTCATTACTAGAATCTCAGGTCCTTAACAATGCATTTGCCCATTTTCTCAGCTCTACCAATTTTAAATGATTGCTACCTTTTAGGAACAGAAAGATTTGTGTGATTGAATCAAGGGGTTAATTTCTTGATGCCCAGTTTCTTTCAATGGAAGGAGGGTATGTATTTTGATATGCTTCACAAAGTATTGGTTTATTTTCATTAAAATCACAATCAAATTTTCATATTTAATTGATATGAATAATCAATTCATTGGTTGATCTAGTATCAATCTACTGATAATGGGAAAAAATCTAAAACTAAACTGAAAGAAAATCAATTTGAAATTGATTGCTGGAGATAGGTTTATGGTTCTTATTACTTTGCCTGGGAAATTTTATTATTAAAAATAGAGTGTCAACTTTATGGAAGAAAATCTTACAAAATAAAATTGAAATATGGTACAATAGGTGACCAATGAAATGACCTGCTTTTTCCTAAAATACTTCACCGATTTTGAATGCATCAACACTATTTAATCTAGTATCATGTATTTAGCTAATAAATATATTAAAACTTCTACAAATTTTATAAAGGAATATATACATCATGTTTTGAATGCTACTTTATAATCCAATTCACCAGCTATGTATAATGTTTCTCCACGCATCTGAGGACCTCTGAACACTCCTAATCAATGCCTTTTTAGTTTCTTTAAAACTTATTATTTCCCCAGTATTAATTTCTGACCTACAGGCCTATAATTTTACTAAGGAAAGGCAATGAGCAAATACAATAGCATTATTTTTTGTGTAATACCTGCTATCATCTTTTTGATGTTTTAATCCTAAAAAAGGAGTTAAATATGGAAGCAATGGGTAACACTAAAGGTAGTATTTTACCAAACTATTCATTGAAATTCTTGATGTTCATTGAGTATACGTGCACTGCTTTTCTAAAAATTCAGCAAGCATTTCTTCAACCCATACTGAGCAGTTGCTGTGCCAGACACTGGGGTTAACAGGAAAAGAAGACCCACTTTCAAGGTATCACCAGGCTACTATGATAAAAGGGTGATGCCTTTCTATCTGTGTTGATACTGATATACAATTTATTGTTGTAAAACAAAACCAGTTCTATACATGGAAAATCTGGATAAGTTTTTTCCTAAGCTACTTTCTACACTTTTATCCACTAAGACAGAGGTCCCCAAACTTTTTGGCACCAGGGACCAGTTTCATGGAAGACAACATAAAAAATTGCGGGGTGGAGGGCTGTTAGACAGGAGGCAGAGCCCAGGCAGTAATTCAAAAGAAGCTTGGCTCAAACCTCTGCAGCTCACCTCCTGCTGGGTAGCTGATTCCTAACAGGCCATGGACTGGTACCCACCCCCAGCCCAGAGGATTGGGGAGCCAGGCTCTAAGATGATAGCTCAGCTTTAGGACAGAAATTATAGAAGTCAATTTCAGATACTTTTTTCTTCTTAATCTGACATATCACAAGATATACTAGAGCTGAGGTTATTTACAAAGTAACCTACAGGAGTTTTTATTACACATGTATTAAAGGCTAATGCTTATCAACTCAAAACCAAAGCAAACATTAAACAATGTATAATATTATTAAATTTTTATTTCACTGGCTAGGAAATTGATTAACATGTGGTTATACTATCAATATGTCAGTCTTAGCATATTTTATTTTATATGATATTCACAAACTAAATCCCTCTTCACATTACTACAACTATGTAGCTCCAAATATCAGAACCCTTCCATTTCATTAGACAATTACTTTTTTTATGCAGTCCACATTAAAATCAGAAAGTATACTTTGAAAAATCTTTCTGTATTTCTTTGAATGTTGTTGATAAAGGAAATGCTGTGACCTGCCATTTCAATACTTTAATGGGGTTTCTATGCATTATAAAGTGCCAGGTAATTGTGTAACAGTTTATTTTTAGAATTCTTTATAAAAAATCTAATTATTTAGATGTCAATTCTGATCATATTAATGTTGTTCTCTCCCTAACAGGATTATAAGCTTGTATAAAACAGAGACTATGTTCAACTCTTATTCCCCATTGAGAAAAATATAAGGCCAAGAATAGAGCTGTTACTAGCTGCCTTGAACAACAATCTAATTGACTATTATTTTTTCTCTGAAAATGACCTGCTTCTCCTAAAGTGTTTGGGTCTTAGCAGCCTTGTTTCTTGGATAGTACAATTACCTCTGACTACAACCGATGCATCCAGAGAAGGTAGTATAAACCAAACTGGGCTAATCAGCATCCTTCTCAAGGACATTTGTTGGGATAAACAAAGGATCAGCCTCTTTTTAGAGCACAGGGATGGTTGCACAATGAACTCAGGTAATCATGACAACCATTCATAGCAGCCCAGTGACTTTATATATTGATTAGTTGATATTTGTCTTGAGAATCAGAAAGAAAAGAGAATTTGTATAGAAAGAAAGAAAAGAAAGATTCCAAATGTTCTAAAACTGGAGTTGTTTTTTTCCCCTCATGAATTACTAATTTTTTTAATTGTATTAAAATGAAAATAGGTTTATTTTTTAATTATAGCTATAATAAAAAGCATACCATTTTTAATATAAATGTCATTATAAAAATCCAGCTAACACAAAAAAGCATATAATATTAAAAAATGTTTAAAACTGCCTGTAACCATACCATATAGAAATACCGTGTATATATTTCTCCTAACACACATATATTTTAAATAAAAGTGGAATTGTGTACTACATGGTTTTTGTGTAAGTTGACTTTTTTCTTTATACTACTAAGAGAGCATATTTTTTAGGCCAGCAAATATAAATCTTCCTCATTGTTTTAATGCCTATATAACATTACATTATGCAGATGATAGGGTAATATATTTCTTAAACCTTAATTCTGAATATTCAAATAGCTTAAAAAATTTTAAAGATTATTTTTAGAGCATTTTGAGGTTTATGACAAAATTGAGAGGGAGGTACAGAGATTTCCAATAGACCACCTATCCCAAAACATACGTAGATTCTCCATTATCAAATCACTCACCAGAACAGTACATTTTTTTTATCAAGTAAGAATCTACATTGATATATCACAATCAACTAAAATAGTTTACCTGGTGCTGTATATTCTATACATAATGACATATATCCATCATACAAATATCAGAGTTGTTTTACTGCTCAAAAAATCCTCTGTACTCTGCCTAATAGTCCTCAGCTCTCCTTCCAGGGCAACCACTGATCTTTTTATGTTGCCATAGTTTTGCCTTTTCTAAAATGTCTTATAGTTGGAAAAGTACAGTTTAGCCTTTTCAGATTGACTTCTCTCACTTAGTAATATGCATTTAGGTTTCCTTCATGTAATTTAATGACTTGATAGCTCATTTCTTTTTGGCATTCCATTGTTTGAAGGAATATCAGCATGTTTACCCATTCCTTTACTGAAGGGCATCTTAGTTGCTTCCAAGTTTTGGCAATTATGAACAAAGCTGCAAGATACCTCTGGGTGCATGTTTTTGTGTGGATGTAACTTTTGAAATTCTTTGGGTAGAATTTTCTTTTGAAATAAGTAATGCTCGAAATCAAGTTCATAAATTCAGTTTTTACACTGATTTCTACTCTTGATTTTGAGAATAGAAGCTGGAACAACTATTCAGAGACTATCGTTGGCCCTCTGATCTCTCTTTGTCAGAGTCAGAGCAAGGATGCAGGAGATATTCTGAAATTTGCCATGTTTTGGTTTAATTTTAGAAAAACTTATATTTGCCAAACATTTGAGTGTGATTTATTTTAAGCATTTGAGTCTTTTGATCTTCCAGGTATTTTATATCCTCTTTTTCTCTTTTGAACTTGGTTTCTAAGCACCTGTATCATAGTGCCTTGAACTCTGAGAGCAAAGTCTAACTTAGAAAATTGATTTCCATTTGGTTTATTGAGAGACCAGATAGAAATTAATGAGAAATTGTCAAAGCCTTTTGACTTTCAATGGACAGAACATCTCAAAGTATTGTTTTTACTTACTAAACTCTGCTAGGTATTTTAGGAACAGGATGCTCTGATGGTATTTGTCTGGAGTGACTTCCTGTTTACTGTGTCACAATAATATCTGAGCAAGTCAAGTTGTGACACAGTGCACAAAACGGGCATCGGACTGGTCATCTGAGCTTTTTCATGTGAGATGCAATGACCTTTTCCTTATTGCTATGTAATCATATTGAGTATGCTAGGAAGTGTGTGTTTTGTCCACCTCAGTGGCTTTTCCTTTCCTAGCACTTTTTATTGTTCTTTAAAAAAATAATGTTATGGTAGATAGTTGGTCATGTATCATAAAATAACTAAATTTACCTAGTGAAAATTGCAACCACTCAGAACAAAATTACCATGTTGACTGAGAAAATATGGCCCTCAGGCTACAGAAAAAATACATATTTTATAAAGTTTCAAGCTTATGAACTTTTTTGAATGCAAAAAAAGGTAGGTATATATATGTTGATGAAAGCGATGTGAATGTATATTATTTTACATTACTTCATAGAGTTTTGCAAGAAGGCTAGATATTTATTAGTTAGGATTGTAGACAAACTCCTCCTCTTATCACCAACCTTGAAAAAGCTTCTACCTTCAGTATTAAAAGTGTCTAGCCCCCATACTAAAGTTCAGCTGCCACAAAGAGGCACTAGACACTTTCTATTAGTAATTTACTCTCCAGAGAAATCAGACCAATATATACTTTTATGAGGGAAGGCTTTCATAGAAAGGGAATAGAGGACACGAGGACCCCGAGCTTCCATCAAGGGAAAGATGCCAATAAATTGGAGACAGGGCTTGGGGGGTGAATTGGAGAAAGAGAAAAATGGAAGAAAGTTTCTATAAAAATAAATGTACTTATTTTATTTACCTTTTCCCTGAAACAGACTCTGAGACAAAGATTCATGTGCCAGTAGTTGATGTGGAAAGCAATCATTTGTGAGGCACTGGAAGGAAATTGAGGAGTGAGAGAGGAAAGAGAAGGTACACCTTAGGGTAGCAGAGGATGAGACTAAAGCTTTCTTGAAGGTACTGTATTGGAGAACTAATCATCAGTAACAGGAGCGAAGAAGAATAGAAGTGAAACAGGAAAGGAGGCAAAAACACAAGAACTGATTATTAAGTTGGATGAATAACTGGGGCTCAGTATCTCAGGACCTTCAGAAGAGACTTCTCAGATGCAATTCAGAACTGTCCCTGTGTCTATGTCAGAGAACAAAAGGCAAAGCATCAATCCATTTACCTGCAATACACAATGTAGTGTCCGGGGAAATAAATCTCAGTTTTGGAGTCAAATGACCTGGGTTTATATCTTGGTTCTGCCTGACTCCTAGATATGTGGAATAGTTTAAAAAACAAAACAAAACAAAAACCTCCCATGTAAAATAGGGGATAGTACTACATGTTTTTTTCTAGTAAAAATCCAGATAATTGCTTCAGAGTTTCCAATGATAATTTTTGCCTAAAAATAGCAATAATAATTCATTTTGAGATTCCAACTTTTCTCTTGTGATTCAATTATTGATCATAACTATTAAGTTTATTTCTCTTTTAATCTTATGTTTTTTTAGATGGAAGCAGGAATATAAAGGAAAGCATTTGAAAATGAACAAAGTGATTATATTTCATTAGTTGCAATTGTTAGAAATGGATTTATGAAACTTTGGCATTTCTTCCATGTACACTGGTTGGCAAATATAAGCTTAAACAGAATTTTATTAATTCTTTAAATATACTTGAGTGAATTAATTTTTGAAAGAGCCAAATGTAGTATTAAATATAGATAAATTAATGCATTTATGGATTTCATAAAGAAAATACAGCTAAGAGACCACGCACTTGGAGATTTGCTCTACAATATGCTTTTCATTTATTCCTGATGTCTGCATTCAAGATAAATGAAACCATGTGACTTTTCAGCAGGCTCCTCAGAGCCTGTGAATCATGATGAGTCACTTTCTGTGAGTTTGTGAAACGCTTTTCACTTCCTGGGATATAGAACATAAAAATGGCCCAAACTATAACATGTGTACAGCCTTGATATAGACCTAAGAAGTCAGAAATCAACTTTGATATTTAAACAACATAGATATTTAATCACTAAATTATAATGAAACACACTTTCAGCAACAGAGTTCTTTAAATTGGTATTCTTCTAGCCTGGTTCTTTTAAATATGAAGGATTTCAGTTAAATGTAAATAGATGTTCATCTATTTTATAAGAACTTAATGGCAAAAGATAGAGAGCGAGAACAAAATTCTGTGACTGTTAAGTCTTAGACATAATTCCTGCCTTTTCCTCAGGCCTTTCTAAGGAGGAAAAGGCCACTCCCAAAGGGCATATCACCTTCACTTCACTGTCTCGCCTATTGGGGAGATTTTGTAGTATCACAAAGACCTTTTCTCCTGGGGGAAAGCAGCTGTTCTGGGTGCTTGCCAACTGAAGTGATGGTCTAATAAAATCTGTCAACGCAAAAAACATACCACACCCTAATACTTATGTTGTGGCTGCTTTCTCTTTTCCCTTTCAGCATACCCCTCGGGGCACTGCCATATAGAAGGCCAAGAAGGGTGACGTATGTGTGAGCACATGGCACTGCCCTCCCGAGATAACATACATGAAAGCATATGGCACTGCCTCTTGCTTGTCGGCAAACACAGGAAGAACCTTGCCATGGCTACCTTGTTGATGGTCCACATGGTTCCAAGTTATCCCTGCAAGGGGATGATTTGCATTCACTTACCTCCAAAATTCTTTCTAGATATAAAGAAATGTCTTGGCTATACACAATTCAGTAGATGGCCAACCAAATACATGTGTTCCTAAAGAAGTGGATGACTGTAGTCATATATATGCATGCATACATGTATTTATACAAGAGGGGACCCTTCCAAAAAACTGGAATTATCTTCTGGAGGGTGGGCCCCTTATAGTACAGGCTTCCCTTGTTAGGTGAGTGCTTTAGGAACCCATTTGTATCAGTGTAGCAACTGGTGGTTTTGTGAGAGGCTGCATTTGGCTTCAGTGAATTTTTTGGGGGAAGACTCAACATGTCTGCCCATTTAATGATGGGTGAGTTACAAGCACACCTGCCAAGACCACACTTGAGTGTTCAGCAGTTTTTGACCAGAAACAGCATGAACCCCATGCCTCATCCTACCTATTCACCTGATCTTGCCCCAAGTGACTTCCTTTTGTTTCTCCAGATGAAAAAAAGGGAAATGTTTTGTTGATGTGGAAGAGGTGAAACAAAAAACAGCAGAAACACTAAAAGCCATCAAAATTGATGAGTTCAAAAATTGTTTTGAGCAGTCTTGCATAAATAGGTTTCTTGCATCAAATGTGGAATACTTTGAAGGTGACTGAAGTTTAAATGTGTAAGAAAAAAATGTGTAAACACAATTATTAATAAATAAATTCCATTTTTGGAGATACACACACCCACACCCACATATATGACATGCACACATCCCTGGGAGACAAAATAATATTTACATTGTTTTTTTCTTGTATTTTATTTTTAAGTGTTTTACTATGGCACATTATTTTTAAGTGTTTTATTATGACACTGAAAAATAATTTTCAGTTTGTTGCATTTTTTTTACATTAAAAAAATTCAGGTCTTTTCATTTGTTCTGGCTAATTTACTCTTAATGTATCTTTCTTAGTTTAGTTTAGAACTAATTCTTCCCAGAAGCCTAATATCTAAAGTTCAGAATATATGACTTTTCTAGGGACTTTCATAAGTCTCTGTTCTTCCTTACCATTGTATTTACCATTACTTAAATACTGGACACTATTAACCATAACACATAAATATCATGAGGGAGAGACCATGTTTATATTTTCCATGATGGTCTTTCTCCCATGACTAGCAAGGGTCTAAGCAAGAGTTAGGTGATTAGTAAATACTGGGTGAATGAAGGATTGTACTGATAAGGTAAAAGGTTATAAAGACTGGGACAAACATAAGCATCATAGAGATAGAGAGGAAATTTTGCAGTAGAAAATCCAGTATCTTGTAACTGACTGGGTATGAGGATTAAAGAATATATAGTAGAATCCACAAAACCCTGCACACAGATGTTTATAACAGCTTTATTCATAATTGCCAAAACTTGAAAGCAGCTGAGATACCCTTCAATAGGTGACTGGATAAATAAACTGTGGTACATCCAAGCATTAGAATATTATTCAGCGTCAATAGAGAAATGAGCTATCAAGCCATGAAAAGATGTGGAGGAATCTTAAATGCATATTGCTAAGTGAAAGAAGTCAGTCTGAAAAGGCTACATACTCTATTATTCTAATGATGTGGCATTTTGGAAGGAGCAAAAACCGTAGAAACTATAAAAAGATCAGTGATTGCCAGGTTAGGGTGGGATTGGGGGGAGGGATGAATAGGCAGAATTTTTAGGGCAGTGAAAGTACTCTGTATGATACCATAATGATGGATATATGTCATTATACATTTCTTCAAACCCACAGAATGTACAAAACCAGGAGTGAACACTCATGTAAACTGTGAATAATGGTATGTCAACATTGGCTCATGAACTGTAACAAAGGTATCATACCAAAGCAGGATGTTAACAATAGGGAAGAAGTCATGTGAGAATTCTCTACAATTTGCTCAATTGTCTATATACTTAAAACTGCTCTAAAAGTAAACTGTATTATTTGATTTAAAAAATCCTCCAGAAAAGAACGTAGTGGAATCAGAAAGGAATCTGAGTTTTCTAGCTTATGGTAAGGGATGTTTGGTAGGGGTGAAGAGAGAAGAGAGTTTAGCAATTTCTTTTTCATTTCTTGTTTTTCTCTCTTTCTTTCTCTCTCTCGTTCTTGGCTTCAGTGGCCAAATCTGGTTACTTTTTGCTCCATTATTTGGAATAGGTGATATCGTGTTATTATAAGAAAAACAAAAAATTTTGATCAGCTCCCATTCCCCACTGATCTGGTGATCTATGGTCCCTTGTTGACCTAATCCAATCCCAAGGCTATTCCAATCCATTATCTGAGGTTCATAAACCAACATTAACACCCTAATAACTGCACAGTTGAGACTTTCCACTGAGGCATAAATTTTTTCTGCCTCTGGAAAAGAGTGTCAACTTTATGGAGCTGTCCTAGAATATTACTCAGCATAGAAATCTTATGATCATCTCAACAGATGCAGAAAAAGCTTGCCAAAATTTAACATTTATTC
>CM052549.1:20371911-20389493 GCA_028533065.1 Trachops cirrhosus
GCTTGAGCAGTATTTTGGCCTGATGCCAAGGAATTTGGTGATCTGTCCATAAAACGCCTGAGAAGATATCTCCTTTCCATTTCACATCTCTTTTTCTATTCACTGTGACAATGCCAAAATTCTAGCTAAAACACTTTTTTTTAAAGGAAGTAAGCAACTGTTAAGAACACAGTTTCTAGAATCACCTGACCCGAGTTTCTGCTGTGACTTTACTTTTTACCAGAAGCATATTCTTTGGCCAGCTACTTCACTCTCCTAAACTGCAGTTTCCTCATCCAAAAAGAGGACAACTTATTTGAGTGAGATACCCTGTAGAGTTTTCTCAGAATTTAATGAGATAATTAATGTAAAACAGCACAATACTGCCCAATAAATGCTTAAAAAATGATAGCTATTATCGTTATCCACTCATCCATATACCCATGCTAACAATTTCTTCTGTTTTCTTTTGAAACATGAATTCCAGTTTGGAAGGGAGACCACGTGGCAGAGTCCATGACTGCCGAGCCACTATGCTCTATGTTTGAAACTGGTACAAGATAATACTGAATGTAAACTATAACTGAAAAATAAAATTAAGAGAAAAAGATAAATGAATTCCAAGTTTTCAACTAACACTGAGTAGGCCTTGATTAATTTCTATCACTGAGAAAAATCAGAACTAATTTTTCTTCTGCATTTCCTTTTTCACTTTATGATGCTGTTGGTTCCATGTTTATTGATAACCCAATGTGTGTGCCCAGCTTATGGGCTAGTCACAATTAGTATATGATTTCAAGGGCACCAGGGAATCTCATATGAAAGTCATTGCTGCCTCCCAACCAGAAAATTGACATCTGGAAGACTGCACTAACTGATGCATAGATTTATAAAAGTTTTAGGTTGTAAGAAACTTCCAACTCCTTCTTGAGAAATGTCAACTCTAGAGGCCAAAAGGGACTTGGTTAGGTGCTATCTCTAGTGTGTCTGATGTATAACTAGGAAACAGATGTTATATTTCCAGTTCCATATTATGTCTGGCATGATGTATATGTTTTTTGCCTAAGGCTTATCAATGTGTGTTCTTGCATCTTGGGAAAGAGGGCATATTATTATTACTAATTTTTTCCTGTTGGAGAGAAGCTGGGGACGAGCCAGAAATATCAAAATCTGGCTTACACAATTTAGAATACTAATAACAAAGAAGGTCAACTTCATAATTTGCCTCAAACGTTTACTATTCATGGTCTTTTTTCTTTCTCTTTTATTTCTTACCTCCATGATATCTACCTTGCTCCCTAAACACATACCCTATATCATGAGATAAGATAATTTATTGTTACATGACTTTTTCTTGTTTTGGTTCTGATATATTTTTTACTTAATCTCCTTCCTACCCCCACCTCCTTTCATGAAAGTCACCATATCTTTTGTTTCTTTGAGGTCGTTAATGTGGGATGGGGCTTGGTATGAGTATATTTGTTTGTATGTTGTTTTGTGAATGAATGTATGTGGTTAGGGTAAGTGTGTTTTACATAGAACCTATAGGAAAATTTGCCTGTTAGGAGCTACTCTTAATATTGATTTATTAAAGACTGGACATATGCTCTATCCTCCAGTAAGCTCTGATGATTGCCATTAAACCCAAATGTTATTGGGTTGCAATATGACTATTCTTACATAATCTCCAAATGTTGTGTAAACTTAAACAAGTGTTATTCTGTCCAACGTGTGGAATGCAATGACACATTAGATATAGACAACCTCAGTAAAGCACTGGTGACTTGATTATAGGGCATCTTGTTATATATAAAGTACTTTTCCTTTTAGATGAGAAATAAGAGGGGGTGACAGATTTTTTTACTAAATTAAGAAATATGAACATTTAATATCTTCATATTTGTTTATGGATAACTATGGAGATATTGTGCAAGTGAATATTATGAAAATATAATTGTACTTTTTATAATTGTAAAATAAACTTCTAAAATGTATAACAATTTTATACAAAAGTAAGCAAGCTAAACTCAAAACAACTAAATTCTTTCCATTTACTGGCATTGCTGTCCTTAAATCTTACAGATCACATTGGGATATAAGGTAGTGTATAGCATTGCATACAGTGTACAATACAGTGTATTGTACAGGCATTGCATAGCTTTATGCATATGTCTCTTAAAACTAAATTTCATTATTGACTAAGAAGTACATTGTGCTTTACCTGAAATGCATTTCAACTTCAAGTTTTGTTTTTTTTAATTACTCTTAATAAGAGTTTAAATATATGCATACAAATATATAAAATATATAATTATATATCAATAATACAGTTATATTAATTATAATACTCATATTAAAATTAATATGTTCATTTATAATATATATTAAAAAGTATTTAAACAAATTATACAGAATTATCAAATAAAGGTATAATTTAATGTTGCTTTGGATCCAACAAATGGATTTTGAGTTGGCAACATATGTAGCTGAAGATATATTGAATAAATGAAATGTAAAAAAATGAGACCAATGGTACTAATAACAATATCACCAACTAAATTCTAATTTAAGAAACCTTCTGAAATGCAAATGAACTTAGCTATACATAACAAATATAGATGTTTCTCTACCCTTTACATTACCCAGGGTAATAACCTATTGAAACCTTCCAGGGGAGAAACAGATTTGGTTAAAAGGATTATATAAATTAAAAAGAGTTTAGGCTTCTGCTGGATATAAGTCAACATGTAAGTTGAATAAGAATTCACACATTTAATAAAATAGTTCTGAGTCATAGAAGCACCAAGTTTTGTTAAATGAGCAGAAGTGGAAACTCACTGAATGAATATGTGCAAAATGAAGTTATAACCTGGTGAGCAAGCGTTTCCTAATGTCCAGGGATTACAAATGGGTGGGGTCCCGGTGGCATCACATGCAATGTCAGATGCAGTGTAACCTGGGCAAAATGATGTCTTGTTTAGGAATATTTTGATGGGGTGATAATACTTTATGCTTAGTTATAATTACTGACTAATTACATTTTTAGCAGGAGATTTTAAGCATAAAAATCACTAAAAGAATAGGGAAGCAAATATCTTTTCTTTTTCAGGTAGATAGCATTTTATAACAGGAAACAATGCTAGGATATTGTAAACATTTTCTTTTGCCTACCTTTGTATTTCAGTAGTTCAATATAACCACATTTCTCCAAAGACTCATTATGTTATTGAAAGGTAATGGTGGGAACCAACTTAAGAACATGTAAAATGCAAGATTTTTTAATCAATGAGAAGCTATTAATTTAACCAACCCTTCCTGTAATAATATTGAGACAGACTGTCTGCCTGTTTTTACATTATAGCTAGCTTTGCAATCTGTGTAGAATTTAATGAGGTGTGTAATTTTTGTGAACTTATTGATTCTGAGAGATTCAAAGATTTTAATGCTACTGAACTTTAGTATTTTTACCTTTCATTTATCTTGTATAAAGACAATAATATTTTAGTGCCAGCTGTTGATGTCTTTGTACTGCTCTTTACATTAACTACTTTTCTCTAAATGTACATGGGCAATGTCTTCAGATGAATGGACAATTTAGTCTGCCCCTCTCCCTATTAAACATTTTCCATACTGTATATTCAGGTATTTCAGAGTTTTAATTAATTTCTCCTTTTGAGGAGTTGCATCATCTGGAACTCATGGATTTGTGTACAGACTCATTATGTCTTTTATGTTCATTGTTGTTCAAGAACAGTTGTCTCCATTTCTCACCCCCCCACTCTCTGCTGAACCACTCATCCACACCTCACGCCCTCAATCTTAACCCCCTCTGGCTTTGTCCATGTGTCCTTTATACATGTCCCTTGACTACCCTTCCCATTTTTTTTTAAAGAAAGCACCACTCTTGAAGAAAGAACTGTTATCTCTTAACAGTTAAGGTAGATTCTGAGTCATTTAAGAAAGCATGCATTTCACTAGAACAAGCTAATCTGTTCTCTATTACTTCTGGCAGTCTAAGGCTTCTGATACAGAATATTTTAATAAATTATATGAAAAATATCACATGTAATTTGAAAATATGTTTTACAATACACACTGTGATTAACCACAGCACACTATTCATGGGTATTTGTCCGACACAGACCAGAGAGTGTTGGGAGAGTTTGCTTTAGTTTATAGTGAATTATTTTAATTATATAAGGATGACATCTATATTTGCATATTGATAACATTCAAGTTTTATACATTCATAAAATTTTTCAATGAGGGGATGCTCAAATTCTAGCTCCTAGGCTTCTGAGAATTAATTTAGTGGCTGAAGTACATATTTCATCGTCAGGTTAACCCTGCAAATCCTGAAAGAGAAGTGATCCTGCTGGTAACTAAAGCAGAGACCAGAACAAATTTGTGTTTATTTTATTTTTATATAGAGTGATTCTGGGTAAATTTTAATTTTAAGAAAAACAAATTAAGGTAGAGGAAAGGTTGTTCCTTTGCTTAAAAGGTTTAAAGACATTTGGTTTAGTAAATGTTGAAACCTACTTTGACTCCTTAGGGAGCTATCAATTAAAAGGAATAATTAGTCCAGAATTGAAACTCGGATATAGATGACCAGCAAACTAGGGAACCCACACGTACCTATCTAATGGCAAGTTGATGGCTTTAACATTTGTTTCCTACTTATAACCAGACATCCTCTCCATCCCTTATTGATTATGACCAGTAGCATTCAGGATAGAACCTTTGTCGAAGGCATTTTAAAAGTCAGTAAATTGCATCTACTCATCACTCTTTGTGCATCCAATTGTACAATTCTCCAGTATCACTTAGGCATAGTTTCAGCACCAAAATTAGACTGCCTGTTTCTAAAAAGGGCATTCTGTCATTTTTCTCATCATTATTTTATTTTGCTAGGTGACCATTACAAAGGATATCTTTAGTTGTCCAGGTTCCTTTTGGGAAAGGATAGGATAGGATTCACAGTGGCTACTCAGATTTCTCAGATATTTTATCAAACTGTCCCAAAATGTTATCCTTGTTTTAATGATGTAAAGAAAAGATGGATATATAGAGGATCTATAAATTCAGAGGCAGAAAAGGTTATTTCCATTTTTGGGAAATCATGGAATGCTTTATGGAAGAAGTGATTTATTGTTGTTTAATTAAGTTACTTTTTACCCCAAATGGGTTATTCTCATTTATAGCAGTGTCTCTCAATATTTAGCATGTTTCACATCCCGAAAGGGCTTGTTAAAACACAGATTTTTGCACTCTACCCACAGAAATTTTTATTCAGTAGGCTTGGGGTAGGATCTGGGAATACGATTTCCTATCAGGTCCCCAGGTGATGCTGCTCACCTGGCTACCAGCACACTTCGGGAACCATTAGTATGGAGCTGGACAATAAAGTCAATCAGACTCAGCTATCTACCTCTCATTCTTGGGGAAACCTTAACTTTTCTAAATGGTCCCCTAATTCATTTACATCTATCTCCTTTATCATATTCAAACATCGGAATATTTATTTTGAATTCCCTTGAAATGTGACATGAGTTTGTTTTTCTTGCTTTTCAACTTACTCTAATACTTTCATTATTTATTTTTCTAATTGCAGTTTGTATTGCTTGTTCCATGGTAATCTACACACAAATTTCTATTTTTAATGATAGGATCCTAGATGCTAGGCTAAAAACAACAATGACAAATCATTTTCATTTCATGGTATGGCACGGCTACACTTAAAATGGATGTTTCTGATGACAACAGTAATATAGATTTCTCTTAGCCTTTTTTCCCCAGACAGCAGGGCCTGAAGCAAAAGAAACGGTGCTGCTCTCTCACTGAGGAATGCAGTCTGGGGAGCAGAAGCCCAGGGAGCAGAGTGTGGCCTAGAAGGAGGGTGAGCCAGTCCGATGGGTTCTCAACCTACCAGCACTTGGGTATTAAGCACGAATTGCTCAATCTCCTGGGGTTGTCTCACGAGACATCTTACAAATGACTGCTCTTTAGAGCAGTCCATCAAGAAGAGGAAGAGAAAAGAATATGTTCACCAGCTCCTTTCTCCCACGGGTCAAAGGTGAGCCCCACAAGGCATCAAATTCCCCTGCACTTCCTAATTGTGTGCATGGGAACACTACAGGTTTTGATGTCCCATGACTCATTGTCAACACGGAAGGAAGTCCCAAGGTTTTTGCTGGCAAAAAGGTGCTCAGTGGTCTTGTAGAAAACATGATATTCTTAGTGCCTGGGACAGGTACAGATGGCCAAACGCCCAAGAGCAAGCTGAGGCCAAAAGAATCTAAAGTGTTTCATAACATACAGTCAGTACTCCTTGTGGAACATCATCTTCCGTGTTCCTTCTGCCATTTTATGACAGTGCCAAAATTTTTCTGCTTTTGATATTCATTATTGCCCTGACTTCTAGGAAAGGCATCTTCTAGGAAAGTCTCTTTAGACTCTGCTTTTATCTGTTGGTGACTCCTTATCCATCTTTTAAGCAGGTATCTTTCATGTGGGTACTACCACTTAAATATTGTTTGGAGTTCTATCCTTGACCATCTTGTCTTCTCACTTTTATTTGCTATTAAAGATCTTGGCTATTCACACCTCCAATGGCCATCTGCATGCACAATGTCCAAAAATGTATCTCATGCCCAGATCACTCTACTGAGCTATGGACCCATGAATCTAAGGGTACACTCTCCATTCCTACCTGGATATTTTACAGGAATTCAACATCTTTAAGTCTGAATAATTTTTCTTCCTTTCCAGTATATCTGTCTCTCCTGTGTTTTAAACATATCATTAGCCTTCACCTTCAATATCCAATCTTCATGGAGAAGGGATGATTTAAAAAAAATTAAATCTATCTAGCTCTCTCCATCCCCTTTACTACTATGAGTGTGTGGGTCAGTGTCCTCCCTAGCTGGGGTTACTACCACAGATTTCTAGTTGGACGACTCCCTACTAAACTTCCTCTTTACTCTAGTGTTTAACATTCTTCAATTGTTTCCCATATCCCTCAGGATGAAAAGCAAACAACCTGCCATTTCTTTATATGATTTGTTTTTTGCTTACTTCTTCAGTTCAAGCATTCACTACTGCCAGAGAGTAGTCCCAAGATGTAGTAAAACTATGTTCAGGTTCCTGAATCTACCACTCTCTGACTTACCTTTTAGGTCTTTTCATTTCTTTTGCATGAACCAACATTGTTACTCTTTCTGGCTCATGTTTATAGATTCTCTAAGATTCCACTTTTCCAGGAGGTCCCATCTTAACAGTCCTGCCCCCCAGTGTAGACTTGTTATGCTTCTTGTATTTGTTTTGCTTTCTGTTATTATTAATATTATTATTCAGGTTGCTCTGGGCACATTCTAATCACAGAATACAAATAGGAAATCTGCATTCTAATCTGATATTTACTCATGCATTTGCTTGTTTAAATGGTGACTTTCTTTTTAAAAAATATTTTTAAAAAATTGATTTGAGAGAAAGAGGGGGAGGGAGAGAGACACACACACAGAGAGAGAAACACTGATTTGTTGCTCCACTTACTTATGCATTCATTGGTTGCTCCTTCTGTGTGTCTTAATCGGGGATTGGGCCCACAAACCAACGGAGTTACCCAGCCAGGGCAAACTGAGACTTTCTTGAGAGCTGCAACTGCCTCCAATAGATCCTGACCCATATTAAATGTCCACTACATGTTGGAATAAGTTCATCGATAATAATATTTACTGATGAAATAATTTGCTATGTGTGCTATATGAGTCCTCTTATCCCCTTTAAGGCTGAACAAAAACCTGAGGTTCAGAGAGGATAAATGAATTGTCCCAAGCCAAATGGCCAGTTAGTGACAAAGCCAGATTCAATTGTAGGCACATCTGATTCCAGGACATTTGTCTTTACCATGAAGTTACATTGAAAGCACAAGGATTTGAATTCTAACTCTGCCTTTTGAAAGATTAAGGCTTTTACTTGACCTCCTTTAAAAACTGTGAGTCAATCTGCCAAAGAGGGAAGGTAATACATGTGGTGACTTTTTTCATTTATATTATTTTGTTTTTTAATGATTTTATTTTTTTTTATTTTTAGAGAGGTAAAGGCAGAGAGAAAGAGAAGGAGAGAAACATCAATGTGTGATTGCTTCTCACACACTCCCTACTGGGGACCTGGCCCACAACCCAGGCATGTGCCCTGATGGGGAATCAAACTAGCGACCCTGTGATTCACAGGCCAGCACTCAATCCACTGAGCCACTCCAGCCAGGGCAACTTTCCTAACAAAATGAGCAAATATACCATACCAGCATAGAGCCTATAATAAATATGTATTATTATTGTTATTGTCCTTATTTACTTAAATTTTAGCATTCCAAGCATGGGGGGTGTAAAATATAGGTGACTTGGTATATTATGAATGGATTTAGAAGTTTACAGTTCATCAGAATTTAATAAACCAGAAACCCTCTTCTTTGCTAACAATATGGTAAATAAAACAATCATATTATGAAATACCATTCACAACAGAGACATTTCATTTGAAATTTATAGGAAATTACTGTGGAGAAATAATACTAAGTAGAAACTTCTCAAAGGTAATGAATCCCTCTTTGGTAACTTTATACTTACAGATGAACTGACAAAAACAAAATTATGTTACATTCACCTGGGTTGAACACCAGGAGTCCAGCAGAATAACATTTCACATTGAAGCTGGGAGGAACCGCCTAAGGCAGGCTTGTACTTTTTGGCAGGCTTGCTAGTCTTTATTCTTGCTGTATTTTGCATATATATGTGTGTATGTGTGTGTGTGTACACACATACTATATATAAGTGAAACATTTAACAAGCCTAATTTTCTTTCTGATTTAATAGGGCTCAATAAATGGAAACTGAGCAGTCAGAATAATGAAAAGAGGACATAATACATCTCCTTCTGTTTGTGTCCTTTCTATGTTCTTTTGTCCTTTGATTGCACTGGTGGATAATATTATTTTGTTCCCAAGGAAATATGTCCCTTTGATTAGGTTGTAGATATTCTCTCATTTGTCACTGTTCTATCAAGCTATGCCATGTAACAGCAGGAACTCTTGATTATTTAATTGCTTGTAAGAACTCATTAAATTCGACTATCAATCATGGGACATATGGTAAACATCACCCAATGGCGTGAGAGGTTGTAGCAATAATCTCTCACTAGGGCGAATCCTTTTTCAGCAACACAGACTTTGGTTTAGTTGACAGATCATGATTATTTTTAATTGATATTGATTTACAACTCAGGCCTCATCTAGTAGCCTTAATCCACACTTTGAAGTTAACAATATAAGCATTTATAATTTTATTAGAAACATACTCAAATGAATCTTTTCTGCTTTATACCTGATTTTATTCTGTAATAATTGAATTTCTTCTTTTATAAACAGTACATAATACATTTTAACATCTATTATTTTTCTGTTGATAGAATTTAAATAATACTTCTTAATAAATAGAGCTCACAAAGTCAATATCAAAACTTGGTTATAATCACTTGTGGGGAAACAGCATCTGTAAAGATTATTTCTGAAGTGGTCCTTTTCAAATAAGAGAAAATCAAAACAGCTATTTTGCTAGCAGCAAAATGGGAAAGTTTAAAACTAGTATAGCTTTTGTTGAGTGAACATAATTTTTTTTAAACTGTATTCACAGTGCAGGTGCAGAAGCATCTTGCCCTCCACTGTATACAAGATGAGGATGTACAGTTGCCTAAAGGAACTCAGTGCAAAGCTATGTGTAAAATACAGTTCCATCTCATTGGTTTGTTTCTTAGAAAACCAGGCATCTAACAGGTATCTAAATCAGGTGCACTTAGGGGTGGAAAAAAACCACAATGTCCTAATTTCCCTTTCCAGATGGATTAACAAGCATTGAAGCCACAATCTAGCATCCTTCAGAACTATCTACCAAAAAGCAAGGCTTGGATGTGGACCTCCTAAACACCTCCTTCAACAAATCTCTCCTGTTGCTCCTTAAGGTGAAGAAGAGTTTGTGTGGTTCCCCGGGTCCCCCTGGAGGAGTGGAGAGATGAGAAGTTTCTCTCTTTCTCTGAGCAAACATGGGGGGTGAATTTCAGAAGGCTGACACTCATTTCTGTTGTGAAATATCTTTGGAGAGGCAGGACTGAAAGGTTCATAAAATCAAAGGCAACATGAGGGTAATTGCACAACAGTACTTCCACTTCTCTGCACTGGAATGGCACTGCTTACCTGCAGGTGGGTTTGCATTGTGGGCCTAGGTGTCTGTAAGAACAGAAGCACCACAGGGCAAAAGTCTGTCCAGACTATTTCACTCACAGTGTTTAGAATATATAGTAGGTGATCAATAAATATTTGTAGTATGAATGAATGAGTCAGTGAGTGAGTGAATGACTACAATACCAATGTGCTTCTACCTCAAAGTGTTTCCTTGGGAGGAGAATGTTCATTTCTGCTTTTTAAAATGTCTGCAGTAATAAAACTTATTTTGCTTTACATTATGATAACTCTTTATAAACAGTGTCTCATTTAACCACGTAATAATATTGGCAGGATGATTATATGTGCTTAAGCATTGTAGAAAGCACTTTACCTATGTTATTCCATATAATATTACTGTAACCATATATGCAATAGGTACAGTTATTAGTCCTGTTTTACAGGAAAGAAACCATGGTTTAATTCAGTTAAACAACTTCCTCAAACAGATACAACAAGTAAGTGACAGAGTCCAGGTGGTTTGGAAACCAAGTGTGCCTGATTCAAGTTTTCGCTCATGTTTTAATGTTGAGAGTTGGCAAATATGGGGCCCTCGTACTGCTACTTTCTCCTTCCATGTTTTTTGCTAATAGGTTACAGCACATATCCTCAGAATCCTTCTCGACATAGGGCTCCACGTAGGACTGTCCCTTTGGTGTGGATGTAAAACCATTTTGCCATCCAGGTGTTGTTCTAAACTGCTCTTAACCACTGACAATACAGGCACAACTGCATTTACAAGTCAGCTCTTGGTAGAAACAAAGTGATTATAAATTGAATGTGAGGTGCAAAAATAGTGAATCAGGATACTATGTGCAAAACCGTGAATGTTTGGATTTCTTCCACTTTTTCTTAACGTTCGAGATCCTGAATACATGCAACACATAAGGACCATTTCTCAACTCACACCAGCTAAGGATAGAGCCTAGAGAAAAGTCTTCAACCCTAAACGGCTACTCAATCTTAATCTTTGTTTGTGAGATGTGACTAAAAACGTCTACAGTGCTTATTTCCTTCCCTTTCTCTGAGTGCTGGGGAGGGCACGAGGATTCCCTGTCCTGGGGGAAAACTCCTGAGTTATGCTGGGTTTTTTTTCCTTCATATTAATCTGCATATGACCTCATCAATTGCATTAGAAGATTTAATGTCATCCATCAGTCTTGGTCTGGCATTGGAAAGGGTTCCTCACAGCACTTTGTCACAACGATATCACTTATATTCACAGTTTATACCTTATATTCCTGTCACCCCCAGCATACTCTGAACTCAAGGGTAAATATTTTTAAAAAGCTATGCCATATAAATTTCATCTTATAATTTCTAATGCCCCTTCATTGAAGGAATGGATTAGAGAGACAACCTGGTATACACCTATATTCCAGGACACTCTGCAACCTACTTTTTATTTCATTCTCTAATAATCAGTTTACATGCTTGGTCTTCCTCCCTCATCTTTAGATTGCCCACAGCACATATATATTAAAGAGGCAACAGCAAATGTTTATTAAATTGAGTAGAACTTCTTTCCCTATCATTGACTCAAACACCAAATCTGTCAAACTTTTGGATATGTTACATAAGTCAATGATGCATGTTCATTGCCCACAATTCCCAGATACACCTTCTTATTGACTGTTTAGAAGTGTTCTGTATATAAAATTAAGAGCACTTGAATTGTTGGAATAAACAAGATGCTTCCTAGAACTAAGTAATAGACCCCAATAAATCTATATGGGTTTTCTCTACTTGAAACAGATTTACAGTTTACAGAATCGAGAAACCAGCACTGCCGTGTAGAACCAGCAAAAATGACTGAGAAAATACTAGGTCCTGTATTCATGGCACAGGCACTCTGGGAGGACTTGTCTTCGTATGATTAATTTAGACATTTTCACTAATAGATTCAAAGATAATTGCCAGATAAACAGCTGTGCTATCCCTATAACAGGAGAGGAAATGAGTAAGGGATATTAAATAAGGAAAAATGTCACTCAGGTGCATTAATCTGGAAAAGGAGCTCATTGTAAGATGTTCTGTCTTCCTTGGTATTTGGATCTGAAAATGGAGTATTAAAGCATAAAACATGATAGGGCATCATGAGAAGGAATAATCTCTTTATAAGACCAAGTGATTATTATAATGAGATTATTTATGGGTGAAAGAGTCTTGCTATTTCATTATTTAGTCTCTTAATAAAAACTATGGTATACATGAGAGGAAATGTTTAAGATAATTTTTACAAAAGTACATAAGTCCCAAGACAAAACAACATGTTTCAGAGAATATTAGGAATTTTTAAAAATCATAGGGCTTTTTTCTTTATTTTAACTCATTTTTTTATTTGCAAATAGGAGTAATGTTTGAATGTCCAAGTGTAAAGTACTAAAACCATCAATGACTTCCAAATAATTTATTTGCCAGTGTAATTGTTTATCTTTTAAAATCAACTTCTAGAAAATACATACCCTATTTGTAAAACTGGAAGAGGCAATCAGTCGGTATCATTAAATTTACTAAATTTGATTTGATGCCAAATGTAAATAGACAATTGAATTCAGTAGTTGCCTTAATAGGTTAAGTAATATCTTAGATGCTTTTGTAACATTTGTATAAAACTGTTTTCCTGTTCTATTTGCTTGCTTCATTTTTCATGAGTATAGTGAGCCACTGTACTTAAAAATATTTTTGCACATGTAAACTATTAACTTGAGCCTTTATAGACTTAGTATATTGATGGAAACTGCATTATACTAATTTTATGACTTTCAGATAGGTCAGTGCCAGTGAGGTCAGCTCAAGAGTAATGAATGCCATTTTAAAATACCAAGAGGCACGATTATTTTCATACTCTTATTGCTGTGGAAAAGTACCAAAGAGGCTGTGAGATTATGCCACAAAGTACAGAAACTCTTCCAAGAAGTAAGTGCACAAACTTGGCTGTGCAAGTGTACAGAAAAACCCATTAAAACCCATTAAAAATACCCAAACCAAAGAGAGAAGTTTAAAAAAGGATTGATCAGTTGCATCCATGACGGCAATAGATTGTCCATTTATTAATTAAAAGTACATTTTATATATTGTGATGTGATAAACAGTTTGGCTGTATAGGTTAATTCCCTCAGATCTGTACCGAGGGCTATTAGCATTGATAAATTATGCACTATGACATTTAACATTTCTGATAGACGGTCTGAAGGAGTGCTGTACCTGCAGCTTTGCTTCTGGTATTTACACAGCAGTTTAGTCTGTCTATAGCTGACTGTGAAGTATTCCTGATTCAAGGGGGACTACACCTCAAATAAGCGTGTCCTTTGTGGTGGTGTATTGCATATACTTCTACAACCAGAATGAAGTCTCTTGGAGCATAACTATCTCCAGAGTATTTCTGCCATAGATAAACATTATTGGGTGTCATGGGTATAATGAATTCAATGTTCCAACCTATGAAATATATAATATGCATAATAAAAATAGATTTCTATAAATACTATGGTAATACATGTCATACATTTATTTTTATAAATTACCACAAGAATATTATAATTTTTTCTTTTTTTCCACTCCATTCAATTTAGGCTTTTTTTTAAATCAGCTTTTCTATTAACTTTTTTAAATGTTTAAAATTTTTTCAAGGCCCTGGCTGGCGTAGCTCAGTGGATTGAGCGCGGGCTGCGAACCAAAGCATCGCAGGTTCAATTCCCAGTCAGGGCACATGCCTGGATTGTGGGCCAGGTGCCCAGTGGGGGCCACATGAGAGGCAACCACACATTGATGTTTCTCTCCCTCTCTTTCTCCCTCCTTTCCCCTCT
This sequence comes from Trachops cirrhosus, assembly GCA_028533065.1. Lineage (NCBI taxonomy): Eukaryota > Metazoa > Chordata > Mammalia > Chiroptera > Phyllostomidae > Trachops > Trachops cirrhosus. The sequence continues at coordinate 20,385,976 of CM052549.1, forward strand.
CTAAAAATAAATAAATAAAATCTTAAAAAAAATTTTTTTTCTGAGCTAGATAAAGTTTTAAAAATCTATAAATATTTATTTTTAAGGACCTGCTTCAAAGAATTACATGCAGACATGGTTCATTTGGGAAAAGTGGAACACATAGCAAAGTAAAAATTTTAAAAAATTACCTAAACAAAAAAACTAATGGGCAAAGACTGAGAATCATATCACATACATGTAAAACATTTTTTAATTATAAAAGGACCTTCATGTGTAACCTACTAACTATCGCATAAGACACGAAGTACAAAGTTTATGCCTTCACTGAATTTATTGGAAGAGTGAGACTTCAGGAGTTTAAATAGTTTGCCAGTACTCGTAGGTGGGCAACAGGTCACTCAACTCCTGAGTACGGTCCTGCCTATTACAATACAGTGTCTTCTTATTTTTTATTCAAGGGTACACCACAAAAATTGAAAGGTAAATCATAGGTATTAAGTGTTAATATTGTCAGGAACAACTTTATATATCTTCCTTTATTGAATCTCACAAAAAGCAGGCTAATTCCATTAACTACTGTATGAATCATTCCACCCCAATGCAAACCCAGTAATGAAAACCTGAAACAGTGGCTCTCAACCATGGCTTCCCAACAGGCCACCTACAGACTCTCTAAACTGCAAAGGTGTGGGATACAGGCTTATGGCCAAGACAGGGAAACAGGGACACAATTCAGGTTCCTACTTGAATATATATATATATAGAACCAAACATATTTAAAAAATATTTTCAAGATATCGGACTTGCGTCAACTATGGAAAGTGATCCTTGAATGAGAGGAAACAAATGAGTTGAGCCCACAATGACCCCAGTTTACTGCCGCAAAAGAGTTTCCTGACAAAGAGAAAAGCCCAGGCTAAATCTGATTGTTGGACTCTTTGAGCTGAGGTGTTGCTGCTGAGAGTCCAGCAAAAGTGGCTCAAGTTCATAGAACAGAGCACCAGAGAGAGAGAACTGCACACAGGCAGAATCTCAGAGACTTGTAGAAGGCCTGGTTGGTTATTAAGCAGATTACTCAGAGCGTGCATGTGAGAAAAATACCCAAGGCTGGGTAAAGAATTTTATTCTTCCCTCTCTTTTCTTTTTTAAAAGAAAAAAGAAATTTTCTCTTCTTCCTTTATGTTTTAAATTTTGCAGGATTTTTTATTGTATTTTTTAAATTACCTCTTATACCCAGCTTCTCCCAACAATCACCACATGTTGTCCATGTCCATGAGTCCTTTTTCCTTTTTGCTCAATCCCTCCACCCTCTACTCTCCCCCACTCAGCTGTCATTTTATTCTCCATCTGTGATATAATTTTTGAAGGTTTTTTGTCTCTTTTGCACATCATCATTTTATTAATTATTCAGTGTGGTAGAGTGAAGAAACATCTACTGCATTTTAGTGACTCAACCTCTTACAACAGCACTCTTACCAATTTTAAAATGTGGATAATATCAATTTCATAAGATGATTTTAAAGACTATATGTAGTAACATATAAATTGCATAATACACTATTTGGCAACTAATAGGTACTTCAGAAAGTTTAGAATTTCTGAAAGTGTGGGGAGGCATAGGAGAGAGGAGGGAAAAAAGAAGGAGATGTGGGAATAATAACAGAAAATATAAAATTAATAATATAATTATAAACAAAGAAAAATAATTAATAAAAGTAATATATTGTTCCAGTTCAGTAGTCTTTTAAAAAGGGTTTTAGTCTTATATTAATCTTTATAATATCCAGAACTAACATTTAAAATAGTCACATGAGTGCTTCTTGTCATATGCTATAAAATTTTTTCCTAAGATGATTTAAAAATGTTTCTCAAATATTTTTAAAATTTTAGGCTATGCTTTAATGTACCTAATAGGAAAATATCATTAAAATTGTTATGTTGATAGAGGCAAACAAGGTAAAGTGATGAGCAGAACTTAAAGTAGTAGTACTTTATTATTGTACATCTAAATTATATCTGCCAAAAGCGATAGGCACTAAAGGAGAAGAGAAAAAAGGCGGATGAAGTGGAGGAGTAAAGTAGAGGAGGAAAGGAAGAGGAAAACTAACAACATGGACTGACAGGTCTCAGAGGGGAGGGGAGGGGCACTGAAAGAGAGTAGTCAATGAACATACATGCATGGCCCATGCACACAGATGTGGTAAAGGTGGTGGGGGGCTGGGTGGAGGGGGCAAAGGAGGGGAAAATGGGAGACATCTGTATTGCTATCAACAATAAAAAAGTCAGGGTGAAGGCAGCATTCCAGCTTGCATAACAGAAGGAAGTTCTAAAAATCTTGAGTTTTTGCTCACTGTTTTTTCTCACAAATGGTTTTCTTTTCTGTTAATAAGTAGGTGTATTAATTCTATTTGATTTCCATACAATGTTCAATAAGAAATGACTTTGATAACCAGAGAGATTTTTCTGCCTATTTCTTTGCTCTTTTAAGATCTTTGCCATGTATTATTGCTTGATATGCTTATGTTGGGGAAATTTTGTCTTCTGTTTAGGTTTTATAAAGAAGTTACAAAAAAATTCATCACATCTCTTGCTCTCCCCTCTATGAAACTATGAAAAAATAGTTTCAGTATTTATTATGAATGTGAAAAATCCATAGAGCCTTATGGATTCTTTATTTTTAGATCAAAAGTTGGGTGACAAACCATGAACTTCACTAACTGATAAGCAATAAGTAGACTTGATTCTCCAGTTTCTTAATATTTGACTTTGATGTATTGGTTTAGAAAAGGTAAAATAAATTTGCTCTCAGAGGCAAATAGTCTCAAGTAGAGTATTCATCAGAAGTGTGCATTTTGTTTGTTAAAAGTGAATGTTAGAAGTTTTTCCACTTTTGAAACTGAAAGGATATTTTAAAATAAAGAACAAAAAAAGATAACAGAGCTGTTTAGCTGCTAAAATGAGCACGGGCTTACATCTTTCATATATTCTTTCCAAAAGGCAATATAAAACTACATATAGAGATCAGATCCTTAAATAGCAAGATGCTAATGAAAATACAGGATTTGTTCCTATTACATATAAAATTTACATCAAATTTAAAACAAGTATCTGAAATTTTAGTCAAGAACACACAGATAAAGTAATAACTCTAAGATAAAACTGGAGTAAGTGTTGTCATTAGATAAGAAGGTAAGTAAAATTGTAAAATGTTACAATTGTAAATGTCACTTTGTTGATTTTCTCATAGGGTGACACTTCACCATAAATGTTGTCTTCCAACATAGTATGAGTCATCATGTCTGAGAAGTATTTTCTTTTTATTTATTTTTAGAAAGAAGGGAAGGGAGGGAGGAAGAGAAACATCAATCGGTTGCCTCTTGCATGCCCTCCCCAACTAGGAACTTGGCCCACAACCCAGGCATGTGCCCTGACCAGGAATCAAACTGGCAACATTTTGGTTGGCCGGGTGATGCCCAACCCACTGAGCCTCATCAATCAGGACTGAGAAATATCTTAAAAATGATGTTTAAACTGTG